>VKKW01000072.1:0-600000 GCA_018350135.1 Citrus trifoliata
ATGTGTTGGTTAAACAAAGATTTATGTATTGTACTTTTATTATAAGAAAATGATTTTGTAGAGTTAAGTTGTTTTCAAGTTGTGGACTAAAATAAAAGAAATTTACAATCTTTGATTTTAATAACTATTGTTTTAAATTTCAGATTTGGACTTATTGAGAATATTTAAATATTTTGGACCATTCTATAATTTCACATATTTTGGGTTTTATCATAATTTCATAAAGTTTTGAGATTGATAAAGTATTATTTAAAAATTTTGAAATTGGACCTATTTAAAAACTTTTATAACGTTTGGGGCCATAATGTAGTTTTATAACATGTTGGGGTCAAACTATAATTTTGAAAACTAGTTCACTGTAGCAGTTACTGTAGCAAGCGGCTAACCGAATTTTACAAACGGAAGACCAGATTTTGGGCAGTAAGTTTCTAGAACATAAACGGCTATCCGGATTTCGAAAGCGGCTATCCGGATTTCAAAAGCGACTATCCGAATATGAAAAGCGGCATGTCGGATGTTCTGAAATTCAAATTTTTGCTGTAACGGTAACATAAAAGTGGTTAACCGAATTCGATAAACGGTAAGCCGGTTATCACCAAAATGTGCATAACAACTAGTTTTTTAGTGTAAACTATAAAAACTGAAATCCAATTCATTTTCAAGCTCTCTAGCAAGCAAAATAAAAAAGCACACAACATATATTGAGCTCTCATTTCGCAAATCATAAAACATTGAATCATCTTTTTTCTTCAATTTGTATATCTACTCATAAAGATAGTTTTTGTTGTAATGTTCATTTCCTCATCTTAATTGTGAGTGTTTGACTGTGTGAGACACTTGAGTGAAGAGATTGAGAGATAATCTCTTTGTTGTAAAGGTTCATTGACACCTTGGAAGTCAATTGTAAGCATTTGAAGTCTTGGAATGCTTGGATAGTGAAAACTTCAAGGTTTGGATCGCTTGGGAACGTGGACGTAGGCGGGGATTGCCGAACTACGTAAAAATTCATGTGTTTGTTTTTCTTTTCCCTTACTCACACTACTAGAAAAATGGGCTACCATGACAGAGAATATCTGTCATCCGACCCTGTTTATGACAGAGTTTCTATCTGTCATTGTAGCCCCTCTCACAAACCTGTGACAGTAATTTATCTATCATAGGTATATGTGACAGCTTATAGCTATCACAAATGTGTCACAACAAAAGTAACGTCATTTTAATATTTTAGTGGTAAATTTGTTTTATTGTGAAAAATCTTTTGGCGGGTATTATTAATTCAATTTTAAATTATGGCGCGTAATTATGTGTCACAACTTTATGATTCTAATATGGTGTCACGATGTGAATTTTTTTTAAAATAATAATATTATTAAAAGAATTTTTTTAAAATCATAAATTTGTAATATTTTAAATAATATTAATATTAATATTATTATTATTAAAAATATTAAAAATTAGAAAATAATTTTTAATATTTTTAATAATAATAATATTATTATTATTATTATTTTATAATTTTATAAATTCCATTGAAATTTAAAAATCACAATATGTATAAAATCAATACATCCAAATTATCTCAACAATATTATCAAAACATCACTAAATCATCACTTGAAATAACCATAACATTGTCAAAACATCATCTATTCAATTATCACAAATCTACATCCCAACACTACCATCTGGATCATTACCAGCATACAAAAACATCACAACACTATATATCATCTGAAACACTACCAGGCTGATCAAGATTCACTACTATACTTAAGACTTTATCAAACAATATAGCATACAAATTTCACTACCACTTAGACTTTATCAAGATTCACTATCATTTGGAACAATACCAGCATACAAAATTCATTGCCACTTAGACTTTATCAAACAATATCATCATCAACTCCACTGCTCATACTATCAGCTCAGACACAAAGGAAGCATACTCGAGACGCACTTCATCAAACTCACTTTGAGTGTATTCACATTTCCCTTTAAACTGTGAAATGATGATCACATGTCAGACTAAAGTAAACTATATATAGTTAAAAGTATTAAGTGAAGTAATCTGACAATGCATCTGAAAGAATGTGTACTTACATCATGGAGAAGTAAACTCGGGTCTGCAATTATGTCTTTCATAAACCTCAGCACATAGTATCCACACTCAGTACTCCCTGGTTGATTTGGGGACTATATCATCAACAAAATAATCATTAATACATATGCATATGAATTCTTGCAAGTGATTAAATATTAACAAGTCATGCGCTGCCAAAAAAATAAAGAAGAAAAAACAAAGTCATGATTGCTTACCAAAACTTTTGTGATCTGTGGTTTCACCCTTTTTTTACCAGTCACCGCAACATGCATTGATATCCCACTACATTATAATACATGCAGTAAGTAAATAAACATGATACATAAAATTATATTAGAAATACAATATCACCATACTTGGTAACTATGTCCTTCAGGTCACTGTCGTCACCCAAATCGTTGTTCGTAGAATCCAGATAAAATGCTTGCTTTGTCGTCATATCAATTACAATCAACACCCAATGGAAACTATTACACAAAGAAATTGAAATTATGAATCAATTTTAGTAAATGATTATCAATATAAATTAAATAGAACTGTACTCAGGGTTATATGGCATGAAAATCATTTGCCCTTTGTTTGCTTTGTTCAACCATTCGGCAATAAAATTGTGCCCTTTTTACCCTTGTAGCAAAGGCATCCTTATCATGGGCTGATGATACGAGTCCTGTGTGTATGAACCCAAATGGTCTGCCCACTATATCATTCGCCATGTGTGCATGCAACATCCTGATGCAATTAAGATGATGAAATAGTGAGAATGTTGCCAATAAAAAACATCACTAAAAAAAAAAGAAACCAGAGAAAGGAAGCAATAAACTAAAAATTGAAAATAAACTAGTAATTATGATTTTGTAAACTTACGCGATGTATAGATGCATATGATTTGCTCCTAGCTCTTTCATCGAAATCAATTATTGACATTCATCGAGACCAATATGTGCTTTAGTTGGATGCTTGTATACCTCTTCATCCAACTGATAAGGTACATAATAACCCATTTGAGCTAACTTCTTTTCACAAAGATTTGCAAATATTACAAGCCCAGGCACCCGGTTCATATGCACAATATGATAATTCCTTGTTCTTCTTCTTGACAGTGGCTTCTCTTGAGGCTTTTTTGGTGATGTCTTCTTCTTTGGACTGCATGGTTTGTCTCTTGGACAATCAAGAGTCATTCTTGGTTTCTTGTGAGGTTTCATTGGTGATTCCTTCTTATTTCTTGGTGATTGCCTTTTCTTAATCACTTGCTGCTTTGGTGATTCTTTTTTCTTCCTTGGTGATTGCCTTTTCATTGGAGTTTCTGGTTTGTCTCCAGGACAATCAGTAGTCACTTGCTTCTTTGGTGACTCATTCCTCTTCCTAGGTGATTGCCTTTTCTTTGTCAACGTTTCATGCTTCTTCTTTGCAGGTGATTCATTCCTTGTCATGCCGATTAACTGACAAGCCAAAAAAAAAAAGTTTGTTATTACGGTTTTGATTACGGCTAAAATTGTCTAAAATCCAATGTTTAAGTCATTTTTTAACTTGACTGTGCACAACAATCTGTATCATACCTTATCCTCATTACGAGCAGTCATTTCTTCAGCTTCATCTTCAATTGTTTGCTCATCTAATGGAAAGTTTGAGCTTCCAACATCTAAATGTCGAGGTTGCTTTTTAATCTTCTTCTTCAGATCACTCAACTCTGCTTCTTGCTTATCTAACCTCTCTAGTATGTTTAGTCGCTCTTGTCGCATCTGAAATGAATTGTTTGGGGTGTCAAAGTACATCTTAGGCGATATAAATTTCCCAACACCCTGCATATTTCCAGAAGTGGCAGGCCTTCCAATTGAACGTGCAAGAATATCATTTCTTGCATCAGCTTTAAATTCTCCTTTTTTAGCTTTCTCTTCCAGTGCATCATAATTGCATAATAATCATATTGATGAATATTAATTTTTTTCCAACAGAACCTACTTAAAAAAAAAAAACTTGCTATTACTTACAATCTTCTTCACAACTGAATCAACATCAGGATCATATTCACCGTTTTTCATCTTCCTAGCACGCTTCCATGCTACACTCCTGTCAACTTCAGTTTCGACAAGTTTAGTTTCCGAGCACTGTAGTTTAAAAAAATAATAATATCACAGCTGGTATGCATCTTAACTAACCATGAATTGCAAGCAGTAAATTAAAACAAAAGGTTTGCCAATTTATCATCATCAAACCAACCATCTTTATACCAATAGCTATACAAGAATGGTCAAGTTAGTATCATAGTACTTACAATTTCATCAAGCAATCCAGCATATCCTTTTCTACTTAAACGATGGTTCCACTTGTTGTTAGCTCTCTTATTTTGCTGTCGACGCCTAATTCTCTACATAAAACAATCTATAATTAGATTTAAAGATGGTTTTATGAAATGTCTAAATGTTTAACATTTAAAAGTATTCACCTCAAACTCAGTGGACAATCTAGAATTCATAAATTTATCCCAAACATTTTGAGGAATATGACTGTACTGAAAAGGTGGCCGCTTCAGCCTTTTACGATTGTGCTTGTGTGGCAAGATATACTTTGTGGTGAGCAAGTACTTGAAGTTTCTGAATGCACTACCAAGTGCTTGGAAAACTTGCTTCTTACTATTTGGATGAACAATAAAACGTTCCTGAGAAAAATACATAGCATAATGATCAAATAGTTTAACATATACATTATTCAATTCTGATATATAAATATAAATAATCATTTTACCTTAATAAACTCCCACAAACGGCTTTTTAAATCTGGAGTAACCTTTCTCCATTCTTGGTTAATATCTGGAATAGAAGTACGGCCCAACAGCCCAATAAAGCTTGCTAATTCAGTAGCTTCAGCGCCAACAGGTACACCGAGCCCATTGTACCTCACTACAAGCTTCCCGCCACTCATCCTCATCCTGCCAGAGTTTTTAGTTGGTCCTCTCACAGTGGAACTGCTCTTCGGAACATCATTTTCATCCTCTAAATTAGGAAACTCATCATGAACCTCCTCATCCCTTGAATTATCTTCATCAGGAACCTCTTCATTACCCGAATAATCAATACTTTCCTCGTTAGAGAGTTCATCAGCAAGTCCTTTTCCTTTATCCATAAGGTTGCTCCTGCAATAAATGCACATTTAGTATTAGAACATTATATAACATATAAATAATGTCAAAAAAGGTAATCTAAAGTCAATACAAGGAAAATATAATAATAAAAGATAACGTAACACAAAAATATTATAAGACATACAAGCAGTAAATGCCGTCAGCTTTTTCAAGCATCAATCCAGATGCTATGCTTGCCATCTCTTGCATATCTGTCCGCGTCATTTAAATTTTCAATATTTGGTAACCCATTGGTCAGAGGGTTGTGTTCCATCATGATATCTATATCCTCAGCACTTGTCTTCTTTGGAACACATCTACGATGCATATGACTTACAACTGACCATCTTTTATCAAGTTGATCAGTGACATAAAAGACTTGTGTTGCTTGTGACGCCAATATAAATGGGTCTTATTTATGACCCAAGCGATTTAAGTCCACTAAAGTGAAGCCAAATTCATCAATTTGAATACCCCCATTATTTTGAACCCAATCACATTTGAACAAAGGGATTCTAAACATATGGTAGTCAAGGTCCCATATTTCGTTAATAACTCCATAGTAAGACATGTCACCAAGAATAGGGTTTTTGTCTTTGGCACTTGCTACTTGTAAAGTTGCTGCAATAAGACTAACTCCACTATTTTGATGAACTCGTTGTTCGTCTCGTTCCCGAGTATGGAAACGATACCCATTGATGTCATATCTTGGGTGCTTAACTACAAAAGGACGGGGTCCTTGAGATAACCACCTCAAGATGTTCGAGACATCTTCATCATCATCTATCATCTCATATACCTACATAATAATAATCGTAATGAATGAATTATTGTATAAACATGACAATAACTTTACTAAAAAGAATATATAATGGAACATATATTATTAACCTTCTTATTAAGCCAAGTTGAAAAGGTGCGGTTGTGCTCATTGCTCAACCATCTCTCATTCTTGGCTTTTTGTGAATGATGACCCTTTAGCCATTGAATGTGCTCACTACATATTTGACATTTACATATTAAGCTACTGTTCAAATTCTTTAAAAATAATTCAATAAAGGAACAAATTAAAGGTTAAACATTAACAAACCTAATAAATGGCTGAACTTCTTCTGTGTTTTGCAATACATATAGGTGCGCTTGATGAATTAAGGAATGATCAACATGCTCAAATTTTCCACCAGGCAAAGGCTTATCAATTGAAGAGGTTTCAACATGTCCAGGAGGAAGCCCAATTGTACGCATGTTTGAAACATATTCTGCATAAAATTCCAGAGCCTCTTCGGCAATGTAACTCTCAGCTATGCATCCCTCAGGGTTATTACGGTTTTGAACATAAGCTTTTAGGCCTTTCATGTTCCTCTCAAATGGGTACATCCATCTTAAGTATACCGGCCCACATAATCTAACTTCATTAATTAAATGGATCATTATGTCAAAAAATGATAGCGGAAAGCATTTTTCCAGCAAGCATAAGGTCAGTGCAATGTCTTCTTCCATTTGGTCAAGTTTGGTCACATCAACAACCGTTGCGCATAAGGAATTAAAGAAGAAGCACAATCTAATAATGGCATATTTAACATGATCTGGTAAGATAAACCTTAAAACAATAGGTAAAAGTTGTTGCATGAGAACATGACAGTCATGAGACTTTAAACCTTGCAGTTTTAAGTCTTTCATTGACACTAGGTTCTGAATGTTTGAAGAATAACCTACAGGAACCTTTATGCTTTTTAATACTTCACAAAACCTTTTCTTTTCTTCTTTGGTCAAGGTGTAACAAGCTGGAGGCAAAAAAGTACGATTATTTTCTTTAACATCAGGTGCCAATTTCTGCCTAATCTTTAAAACTTTTAGATCCCACCTCGACTTAATGCCATCTTTGGTCTTTCCCGGGATATTTAGTAATGTTCCGTAGATGCTTTCACAAACATTTTTTTCAATGTGCATAACATCTAACTGGTGACGAATAAGCAAGTACTTCCAATACGCTAACTTAAAGAATATTGATTTTTTCTTCCACCAAACACGATCGTCATCATCATCCTTTTTCTCGCCTCTTTTTTTGCGCTTTTTATCTTTCACTTTACCCCATTTGTTTTTAATACTCTCCACCTTTCGAAAAATGGCCTCACTATTCAATGGTTTCGGAGGAGGCTCTCTTTCATGTTTATTATTAAAAGGTTTCTTTTGAGTTCGAAAGGGATGATCATGAGGAAGCCAACGGCGATGGCCAATATAAGCATTTTTTTTACTGTGTTTAAGTCTACATTTTGGCATATCTTCACCGCAATAAGGACAAGCATAATAACCCTTAACCGTACAACCCGCCAAATTCCCATAAGCGGGAACGTCATTTATAGTCCACAATAGTACAGCCCGTAAATTGAAGAACTCGTTTTTGTAGGCATCATAAGCTTCCACACCAACATCCCATAGAGTTTGCAAGTCCTCTATTAGTGGTGCCAAGTACACATCAATATCATTACCGGGCTGTTGTGGACTAGAAATTAATAAGGATAACATCATAAATTTTCGTTTCATATACAACCAGGGTGGAAGATTGTATGTTACAAGAAGAATGGGCCAGCAACTATACGTACTACTAAGAGAGCTATGAGGATTAATGCCA
Organism: Citrus trifoliata; assembly: GCA_018350135.1. Lineage (NCBI taxonomy): Eukaryota > Viridiplantae > Streptophyta > Magnoliopsida > Sapindales > Rutaceae > Citrus > Citrus trifoliata. The sequence goes on from VKKW01000072.1 coordinate 7,855, forward strand.
TCAGCTGATAGGGCAAGACGCAGATTTCTAGGCTCTAAAGCAATGGTAGGCCATTTTTCATCAACTAACTTCCATGCCGGTGAGTCAGCTGGATGTCGAAGCTTACCATCTATTTCCCTCTCATTTATATGCCAAGTCAAGTCTTTGGCAGTTTGTGAGGACTGAAACAAACGCCTAAATCTAGGTATAGGAGGGAAATACCATTACACTTTTGCAGGAACCCCCTTCCTATAAGCAGCAACACTACCATCTCTTTTCTTCCACCTAGATTCACCGCATGTAGGACAATTAGAAAGGCTTTCATACTCCTTTTTATAGAGTATACAATCATTTGGACAAGCATGAATTTTGATATACTCTAAGCCTAAAGCACTCATTGTCTTTTTGGCTTCATACATTGATACAGGCAAGTCATTTCCTTCCGGTAACATGTCAGAAAGAGCACTCAACAAATCTGAAAAGCTACTATCAGACCACCCATATCTGCCCTTTATATTGTACAATTTAACTAAAGCTGATAACTTGGTAAATTTGTTTGATCCAGGGTACAAAGGCTTCTCAGAATCTTCTAATAGTTTTTTGAATGCTTTAGGATCACTATCACAATCCTTAAAAGCATCTTCAACCATTTCAACAGTATTACCACCATCATAATCCATATATCCACTGTCATTTTGGCAACCTATATTGTTAGGAGATTTGTTGCGGATATCTTCCCCATGCCAAACCCATGTTTTGTATGACATATCAAGACCCCATATAATTAAATGATCTTTCACTTCTTTAGGCCTATGAAATGCTAAATTCCGACATTTATCACATGGACACCTAACAACACTAATTTCTTGATTACTTTCAACTGCAGTCTTAATGAATTTTTCCACACCAGCCTCATACTCATCGGACAATCTATCATATTTAAGCCAAGATTTATCCATTTTTTGTCTAGTACCTGACATATAATTGAGATAAATTTCAACATAATGTACTAATGGGCAGCAATGATAAACGGTTTCCATTATCAATAAATTAAGCAACAAAACATTATTAATACTCAATTTATAAATTCAATGAAATAAATAAGTTTAAAAAAAAAACTTGTCATCATGTGCAACAAATATAACTTTACCAACATGCTATCATCATTGACCAAAACCACCGACTAACCATACCCAACTAATAATATCCTAAATAACTTGGCCCACATACATTTAACATTTATTGAAAAAAAAAATTCTAGCAATCCAGCATTTCATGGACCACAAGACTATATATATATAACCAACTAAACATTACTTGGTCCACATGACCAAACTTGCCCCCATATAGTACCATTTCCTTCAAACATAAAAAAGACAATTGAAAATGGGGCCTTACTTTTTAACTCAATAAATTACACAAAATCTAGCTCACAATCATTAAAGAAAATGTCAACACCATTGGACCACAGTTTCGGATTCATCCCAACAAAAGACACTAGTAAATGAAAAGTACTATATCATCAACCAAAATCACTTCACACACATGCAAGCTCTGACTAAAAATTTACAGAATATACCAATATTCATACAAACCATTGGCAGCAAACATTTTTCAAACATTGAACGGAAAGGCAAGTAAAAAATTGAACAAACCTGATGTTAGAAATCGAGTTTGAAAGGGAACAGGGCAGTGAAATCCTGCGATTCAGAACAAATTTTTTTTAAATAAAAGATGAGGACATGCTAAATTAAATGATTGAGCAATTTCTAGATTTAATAGAAGGACAAAGTATAAGCTTCTTGAATTAAAAAATAAACAAAAAATATAACAACAGAAACAAACGAGAATTAAAAAGTAATAATAAAGATAAACCTAGGGCATAAATTATGAACAAATAAGGGAAATAACAACAAAACTAACAATTAATTTTATAATGACCAATTAATTTATTGTGAATAAAAATTAAAAAAGTTAATTGATGACAAACCTAGGGATTCAGCGATTACAGGATGGCTTCTCCAACGCCGATTGAACAATACAAAGAAATAGTGACACCGACAGCTTCAATAATGGACGCGAAGGCGCAACAATGAGCTTATGTGCTGATTTTGTTCCTAAAAACAATGGGTTCGAAATAATGGGGGTTAAAGATAATGGGGGTTCAAAATAAGGACGGGAAGGCTCCTTCAATAGCATAAACTATGATTTCGGTTTCCATGCAATGGATTTCAAAACCAATTTGCAGATTAAAATATGTTAATAAATGGATTTTGAGGGGTTTCACTGCTTTGGTTTCTCAGCCCTTGCTGATGGAGTGATGGGTCAAAGGTGCCAACACTTAGAATTTTTTTTGTGTTTGTGGTTTACAATATACTGAAACGATAGCGTTTAAATGTTAAATAAATATTTTTATTTTAAAAATGTTTTAAATCTGTTAAACGGTGTCGTTTTATGTCCAAATTAATTCCACTCGAAACCCACGGTTTGATTAAATATTAATACGCTATCATGTTTGTCTGATATATAAAAAATCTATCAGAAATCTGTCATGAATTTATGATGTACAAAAATTCTATCATATGTCTATCATATTCTTATGATAAATGACTAATTTTCTAATATCTATCACAAAAATTCTGTCATGGTAGCCTATTTTTCTAGTAGTGTCATTTATTATTGTGCTTTCATTGAACTTATTGCTTTCGAATTTATTTAGGTATTAAATTGGATTGTTGTGTGGCTTTATTCGGATAAGTTTTAAAATAATGCTTAGACAATTACCTATGATACAAAAATGGGTTTTAACCGGTATTCTAGGTTAATTAAATTCTTTTTAAAGTAAGTACAATGATTGCATTTGATTTTAGTGTAAGCTGAGATAAAAGATGAAGTCAACTGCCCAGTTATTTAATACAACTTTGTGGAAAATTTTGACTACATGTCAGTACTCTTTTGTTGGCCTCAGAGTTCACCAAATAAATTAATTAACACAAAATACGCCTATAATAGCAGAAGAATATGCTTCCCATGCACACCATGCAATCATGTCTCCACGTAAAGACGACAAGGAACACTAGGTATATTTTCTACCAAAACCTTCCATTCTTTAAACTTTTCGAATACCTATTCTTTGTTCGTCAACGAATAAATTCAGATTTTTCTTGAAATGTCATTAATAATAAATAAAATCTATCTATTACCTGTTATTCCCTAAATCTTCATAAGAATCCAGATTAAAATTATTGAAGATTTAGGGAATAACAGATCTATCCACTCTAAAAGAAAATTATTTGTTGTAATCTTCATTTTTTTATCAAATTTGTGAGAGCTTGAGTGTGAGAAACAGTTGGGTTAAAAGATTGGGGGATAATCTCTTGTTGTAAAGGTCTATCGACACCTTGGAAGTCAATTGTAAGAACTTGAAACCTTAGGAGGCTTGCATAGTGAAATCCTCAAGTTTGATTTGCTTGGAGGTGTGGACGTAGACAGATATTGCCAAATCATGTAAAAATCTTTGTATTTGCTCTCTCTTCCTTTACTCTTTTATTTATTAGCATTATTAAATTTATTACTTTTGATTTTATTGAGGCATTAGATTAAATTGTTATGTCGTTTGCTTAACTTAAATTTTAAAAACTCAGTTCACCCCCCTTTTGGATTTCATAACTAGTATTTTAATGGCTACGATCTCAAATCTTCAAAGAGGTTAATTAAGTATATTAATAATAGCTTTTGGAAATTTCTTTATATTTTATCGAAAGAATTTTTTACAACTCAAACTCAATATATATTCAAAAGTGAAGTGGAGCAGTATTCACAAATTTGGAACATAACAAATACGGAAAGCTTCAAAACTGAAATGAATGTACTCACAAACTGAAATTAATTAATTAATTTAATAAATTTATTACTTTCATAAACACTAACATGGATAAATACATTTTTTCTTTTTTAATTATAAAATATATACATGTAAAAGCATAATTTATATACATGTAGTGTGTTATGGTGGTAGCACATTCTTTTTTTGAGAAAAGGATAGCTACATCACTAAGGTTTGGAAAAAATATCATACGGACCCCATGTTTTCAATAAGATCTCCTTTTAATCATAATATCATTTAGTTCTATTAACCCAAAAAAGTAACTCCAATATTTTTTTAGTACATAGAAATATAAATTAAAAATAAATATAATAATATTTACATTTTAAAATAATTTCAATATTTGAAAAAATAACTTCAATATTTCATAATCTATTAGGCATACTTTATCATATTATATAAATTTTATAATAAATCGAAACAAAATTTTAAAATAAAAGGAAAAAAATTATATTATTTTCAATATCACATAAAATAATTTTAACATAATTAATACTTCAAAAATATTTTACTAATTGTCAAATATATTTAACCCAAGTATTTATTTCTAAACTTTATAATAAAGACAAATATATTATTAAAATAACTATAATAATTTAAATTTTTTAAATTACTTTAAATTTTAAATTTTTTTTAATATTATTATCTTACTAAACCGATTAAATTATTATATTATATTTGTATTTACTAAAAAAAGTTGAAATCGACTCTATTTTGTTATGATATTCAAAGGACATTATGACTAAAAAAGAATTTAGTGCCCCTTATTAAAAACTTAAAAATATGCATGACCATTTCGCGAACCTTAGAGGTGTAGCCTTTTTTTTTTTGTAAAACCTGAAAAAATCGAGATATTTATTAAATAAAGTCCAAACATTTGATAAAGTGGACTTATTCAGCAATACCACTTAAGGTGAATTGTTATGGATAACAACATTTACAATAACATATTTCATATAGATTAGTCTCTTTTTGTGGTTCTTTTCATGTGGAAAGGTATTATGGGTCCACTCGTTGAAGCTGATACTTTTGTCTGGTCTCTATCATGTGGTAAGTTAGGTCGATCATTTTGCCTAATCATTTTCTGGTGGTAAAGTAGTGTGAGCTTGCTCATTGATACCATACGAAAGTTTATGGATCTAACTTATATTCAAAAGTTAGCTCAAGAGTTGATGATCACCCCAATCTTCTATGTAACTATTCAAAGCCGATCTGGGATGACACGACTTAAAAGTGTTTGATTTACTCTTAAGTATAAGAGTGTCTAGTTATAATATATCTCGATGAGTCTGAGGTCGATCCACAGAAAAAAGATTTAATTTGTTTATTTTATTTTATCTAAAATTTGAAAATAAAACTTAAATATAAACAACTTAATTTAAATAAAACTATGAAATTGAATTAGTTAGGATTATGGATTCACTCTTAGTAGTAAATAAAACTTAATAAATTCTTTTTGCCATTTTTTAGATTTATTGGCCAAAAGATTAATTATATAAATTATTATTATTTTTCCTTTAATTTTATGATGGATTAAGTATTCATTGGGCCAAAATTTAATTTGTCTACAATAAGTCAAAATACCATTTTACCATACCTTATATTTAGATAAAAAGAATTTATTATGTTAAACTCCCTTGTTTGTCTACAATAAATCAAAATCTCATAATATAAAATATGTATAAAATTAAATAGAAAATAATTTAATTTATAAAATTAAAAATAGAATTTCATTAAATCGTATTTATTTCCTAAGAGTTTCACATTCCCCTAACTATTAATATTTAGCTAAACATTTTTTTATAAAGGAAATTACTAAAATTGAAAAACACATAATTAAAAATGGAATTTGAAAATTGAAATAAAACTAATTTTATTGATTGAAAATAAATTACAAAGAGAGATGAGAATAAGAATTTGGGGGGAAAGAAGAGAAGAGAAGTTGTGGAGAGGTGTGTTCACCCCCCTCTATTTATACTAATACATGGTAAATCCACACCACACAAATAAAAAAAAACTAATCATATCTTAACCTTACATTTGTCCCACTAATAAAACATAAACCTAACTTATCCACTCAAGCATATCCAACACATTCCACTAACAATTACCATACCTAATATGATAAAAACTTATAATTTTACAATTACCACATTTACCATGGTAAAAACGTAAAAAATTACAACAAAAATCTTGGATCTTCCTCAATAATGACATAATTTCTCAGACTTTCGGAATTTAAATTTGACATCCATGCATTTGTTCGGAGCCTCAAATTGAATGAAATTATTATTTTTACTTAATAAACACACAAAAATACACAAAATCAAATATTTAGAAAAATAATTAGAAATTCACAATATGTTACACAATTACAAATATAAATTACATTAATAAAACAAAATAACATTTTTATCCCTTAATAAACATACAATTTTTAACACTAATCACACCCCCCAACTAGCTTATTGCTAGCCCCTAGCAATTAAAGAGTTATATTAAATTAAGATTTACAAAATTCACATGCAAGTTAATAGTTGTTCATTTATCCTCTAAACTACCAAGTAAATAAACTCTAAAAAAAAAATTTTTTTTTAACTCTTGGTCATCCACTCATTATACAGAATTTTATAAACCTTCTTTTGTGCTTAAGTAATTAACACAATACTTATGGGGTTTTATTAAAAGAAAACAACATTTTCATTCTAAAACTCATTGGAAATTCTATCTTCAGGCAGTAGGTTATTCAAGCTTTTTTTCTTTCTTTTTTTTTTACAAAAATATTGCATTTTTAACCCATGTAGCGAGCTTTAGGTTAGTGACTCTAATAACTCTAAGAAATGAGAGTTATTACATCAATTCTGGACTTGAATCAAGATTACTTAGAGAACAAATAAGGTGTTTTTATTACATTTTGGTTACCTTTTGCATAAACATTCATTTTAGTTGAATCTTAATAAGTTTTTCTTGAATCAAAGTAATTTGTGCTAAAAACATGAAGGGATGTTGAGGCATTAAAAGAGTAAGAGGAGGAAAGAAGATGACCACAAAAGGAAGTAAAGCACAATCGGGAACGAGGCAGTGTTGTAGCAGCTCTTAGAGCAACCAGTGTTGTAGCAATCTAGGAGTAATGCGAAAGAAAACTTAGGCGTGGATCAGCCCTAAAATCACGATCTGCATGTTTCCTAATTTAAAAGCATGCATGCTCATGGGCTTTGGGTTTAACCTAATTTGCATTATAAAAAGGGAGGCGTGCACCACATAGAAAAGAGGCAAGGCAAGAGAAGGGAATTATCATCAAAGTAATTAAAAAAAAAGAAGATCAAGATGGAGAGTGCGGTTCAGAAATATTGAAGACTTGTGCAGAATTATGTCTTTCATCATGCTCAACTTATTTTTCTCTTCTTCCTTTAATTGTTTGATGTATTCCTTCATAATTATATTTATATTTATTATTCTCATTCAGAATATGAACTAAACTACTTGTAGTTGAGTGACAAACAATCTAATGGGTTATTGATTGTTCTTATATGTTGTTATAACATTGCTGTAGCATTATATTCTAGTAGTTTTTATGAATATAACTGTTATTTTGGTTGACCATCCATTTAAAAGTTTCAGTTAAGATAGAGCAACAAAATGGCATGTCTTAGCGAATATTATTAGAGTATTATTTGTTCTTAAATCGAGTTTCCTGGATTAAGCCATCTTGAATCCCATAAGGACAATACATGAAGTTAAGATTTATGGCACACTAGACATAGGTGTTCACCTTGTAGGATGAAAAGGCTAAAGATCATAATGTCATACCATAAGTAGATTAGCAACTAGTAATTGTTAATAGATTTAAGGGTATGAGACTTCCAATATGCGGCAGCTGCAGATATAAATAAACTCCGCCCAGTGCTGCAGTACTCATCGTAACAACTGGTGCTAATTTGATGAAAAACGGTCAAACCCAAAGGAGAGTTTGATAATTCAACTACCTCAATCTCAATTGAATCTTGTACAAACTTAATCTAGTTTATTTCATTACCGTATTGTTTTATTTAGTTCGTATTTCAATCATTAATTACGATATAAATTATTTGACAATTGTTTCTTTTAGTCTCGAGTTAAGTTGCGTTATTGCGAGTACTATAGCTTTTTTAGTAACATCAATCCCTGTGGAGACAATCTTAAATACTTATCACTTTATTATTTGTTGTATATACTTGCACATTGGCATTGATAGTTATTGCTTATGAAATTTACCAACAAATTTTTGGCGCCGTTGCCGGGGATTAATTGTTTATTTTTGAAGTGTGAAGTAAATCGTGATAGTGCCAAATTTGACTTGATTCATTCTATTGATTGGCAGATCAGTACGTGCATGCACAAAGACAGATATGTGGTATTCCAATTAGATCCTGAGATTGAAAGGACTGTCAGGAGATTGTGAAGAGAGCAAAGAAATTCAAAGACTGTTTCAGGCATGAATAATTTGCAGAAAGAGGGAAATTTGAACCCTCATGGGCCCTTACAACCAGTCAACATTCAAGAGGAGCAAAATGAACATGCTAACGGGAGGCAACCAGGCAACAACAATATTATTTACATGGCTGATGACAGAGACAGAGCTATAAGAGATTATTCCCACAAGGACAGTGACTGGATGGAGAATATGTATGGATTACATAAAGCTTAATAAAGCCACAAGGAAATATCACTTTCCACTGCCATTCATAGACCAGATATTGGACAGACTTGCTGGAAAACAGTATTATTGTTTCTTAGATGGGTATTTAGGCTACAACCAGATTGCTATAGCTCTAGAGGATTAGGAGAAGACTGCATTTACTTGTCCTTATGGAACATTTGCCTTCAGAAGAATGACCTTTGGGTTATGCAATGCTCCAACAACTTTTCATAGATGCATGATGTCTATATTTTCTGATATGGTAGAGCAGACTTTAGAAGTTTTCATGGATGACTTCTCAGTTTTTAGAGAAACATACAATGATGGTTTACACAACCTGGAAGAAGTTGTTAAAAGATGTGAGCTGACCAACTTAGTACTCAATTGGGAAAAATATCATTTTATGGTGCATGAAGGAATAGTGTTGGGACACAAGGTATCCAAGAATGGTATTGAGGTAGACAAAGGCAAGATAGAGGTAATAAATAAATTGCCACCTCCAAGTTCAGTAAAGGGTATCAGGAGTTTTTTGGGACATGCTGGATTTTACAAAAGATTCATTAAGGATTTTTCCAAGGTGGCTAAACCATTATGCTCATTGCTGGAACATGATAAGCCTTTTCACTTTGGCAAAGAATGTTTTCAAGCATTTGAAGAATTAAAGAAAGCTCTAATCACTGCTCTAGTAATCATATCTCCAGATTGGACCTTACCATTTGAATTGATGTGATATGCTAGTGACCATTCTGTGGGAGTAGTATTAGGGCAAAGAAGGGATAAGGTTTTTCACTCCATATACTATGCAAGCAAAACTCTTACTCAAACTCAAATCAATTACACCACTACAGAGAAAGAATTGCTAGAACAAGTATTTGCTTTTGACAAATTCAGAGCCTACTTGGTAGGTACTAGAGTGACTGTATATACAGACCATGCAGCCATCAAATACTTAATTTCAAATAAAGATGTCAAGCCAAGGTTAATCAGATGGTCCTATTACTACAAAAATTTGATCTGGAAATTAAAGACAGAAAAGGGATTGAGAATCAAGTAGCAGACCACCTGCCAAGGCTGGAAGCAGACACAAGCACATTGACAAGGAAATACATCACTGAAAATTTTCATGATGAACAGTTGCTGGTGGTACAACAAGAATAGACGCTGCAGCAGTCAAAATCGCCATGGTATGCAGACTTTGCTAACTATTTAGTAAGTGGGTTGCTTCCACCTGAGCTGAAGTTTCAAGAGAAAAAGAAATTCCTTCATGATGTTAAAAGTTATCAGTGGGATGACCCACATTTATATAAGCTGTGCCCAGATCAAGTAATAAGAAGATGTGCTACAGAAGGAGAGATTCCTCACATATTGGAGTCATGTCATGCTGCAGCATATGGAGGACATTTTAGTGGTCACAGAACAGCTCCTAAAGTATTGCAATTAGGTTATACTGGCCAACTATTTTTAAAGAAGCTTATGAATTTGTTAAATGTTGCGACATGTGTCAAAGGACAAGGAACATAATTAGAAGACATGAAATGCCATTGACTAACATCCTGGAAGTGGAAGTTTTTTATGTCTGGGGAATAGATTTCATGGGCTCTTTTCCTCCATCCTTTGGAAACTTATATATCCTAGTTGTTGTGGATTATGTCTCCAAGTGGGTATAAGCTGCAGCATTACCTACCAATGTTGCTAAAGCAATCATAGCTTTTCTTCAAAGAAACATTTTTTTCCAGGTTTGGTATTCCTAGAGCAATTATTAGTGATGAAGGTACACATTTTTGCAACAAAGTCTTTGCTGTAGCAATGGCAAAATATGAAGTCAGACACAAGGTAGCAATAGCATATCACCCACAATCTAATGGTCAAGCTGAAGTATCCAACAGAGAAATTAAAAAGATTTTAGAAAATGTGGTGAACCTAACAAGGAAGGATTGGTCTTTACACTTACTTGACTCTCTATGGGCCTACAGAACAGCATACAAAACTCCTCTCAGCATGTCCCCATACTGAATTTTTTATGCCAAGGCTTGTCATTTGCCATTAGAGCTAGAGCATAAAGCACACTAGGCACTGAAAAAATTAAATTGGGACATTCATGTTGCAGCAGAGCAAATGAAGCTTCAACTTTGTGAGCTTGATGAACTACGACTATTTTCATATGAAAATACAAGAATTTATAAAGAGAGAACAAAATACTGGCACGACAAGCACATTCAACACATGTAATTTCGCCATGTACAATTAGTGTTGCTTCACAATACAAGACTAAAATTATTTTTGGGAAAGCTCAAATCACGATGGTCTGGACCGTTTAAACTGCTCAAAATTTATCCTCATGGAGCTGTTGATCTTCTAGATGAACAAACAGGTCATGAATTCAAGGTTAATAGACACATGGTTAAGCACTACATACATCCAGCAGCAGATTGTTCAAAGGAGGTGTTACTCCTTAAAGAACCCAATTATTGAACAATGAAAGAAGGTTAGGCTGAAGGACCTTAAATCAAGCGCTCCATGGGAGGCAACCCATTGGGGAGACGACCACTTCAAACCAACTTTGATATCCTTTGGTTTTGTAGACAACTCTCCCTTTCTACCATTTTATTTAATTTTCTTTTTATGATTAGTCATTTACTTCTATCCTTTTCATTATTGCATTCTTTATTTTCGCTTTAGTTAAATCTATTTATTTCTTTTAATAATTTTTGAATTAATTTTAGTTTGTGAGAATTATGTGTAATAATTACATTCCATATTGACAAGTGAAAGTATATGGTGGCAGAATGCAGAGGTGTGCCACGTGTCAAAAGCTTTAATGTGGAGTATATATCCATTGTTAAAATAAGCAGATGGGTGCTGTAACAACTAATTTTACTGTTACAGTAAATTAAGAACTATAGCCTTTCACTTACCATTGGAGATAAAATCGTCACAAATGGATGCATCCGAAATTAAAGCTTCCATTTCATTGGCCGATGATTTTGAGATATGCACATTTATCTCTAGTTACCGTATTTATCTTCAATTAAAGTCCACTATAAAAATGAGTCACTGTGCTTAGTGCTCTAAAACACTATTCCCCATCTTCTTCGCAAGTACAACTCTCATAAGTCTTACCCTCTTCTTCTCATTTTACTCTCAGGAACATTAGCATCAACTTGTTACTGCTACAGCAATCCCAAGGTATAAGAAAATAGTCAACCATCTCAAAGATCCATCACGCTTCCAGAGTTACCATGTCGAAGAAAAATATGAAGAATTCATAGAGCCGCGTAAGATTCTGGAAGAAAAAGGGCTTCAATTTCCAGAACAACTCACTGGAATAGTGCAAACAATTCATAATGTTGCAGCAAAGCTGGATGGTTAGAGTTTTGCAAACATCCTTGTGATCTTGTGCTTTAAGTAGTCAAAGAATTTTACGCCAATTTGGTAAGTCCTGATCAGCACAACATTTGGGTAAGAAACACACTTGTTCCATTAGATTCCCGCGTCATAAATGCTTTTTATAATTTACCTACTGCAATTAATTGTGAGTATGCCAAGTTGATTGATAAATTGACCCCACAAAAGTGGAACACCATTTTCACAACCCTTACAATCGAAGGAGCATCATGGACTAACGAGGAAGGGCGTGTTGTTAATAGGATAGACTTGAAACCTATTGTTAAGGTATGGGTAAAATTTCTTAAATCTAGACTTATGCCCACCACTCACACTACTATGGTTTCCCTAGAGAGATTGGTCCTGCTTTATACTTTTGTTCGAGGGCTTCCCATAGATGTGAGTAGCACCATCGCCAAAGAAATAAGGGAATGTGCAGTTAAGACTCATCGAACTGCTGCTTTGCTATTCCCTTTACTCATCACTAGCATCTGTGTAGTTTCTAGTGTTTGTCTTGATGCCAGAGATGATCATGTCAAAATTGATGGTGCTTTTACGGCACGTACCATTCAGAGAGTTGCTGGTGAAAGTGCTAGAACAACCACGGAACTAGCTGTTGTAATAGGAGCAAGGTGAGCTATTAGCTTAGAACAGGCTATCCAGGCCCTCAGTACCAGTATAACTCAATGTGCTAAGGCTCAGCAGAGGGAAAACGATCGGTTCTGGAGTTACCTACAACATCGGGACAACTAACTACACCAATTTGCTGTGTACATGAAATGCACTCACCAAAACTTTCCTGATTCCTTACTCCTGCAATACAATTTTGACATTAACACTGCAAATGATCCAGTAGAAGTTAGTGAAGAAGCCACTGCCACAGATGAACCAGCAGAAGAAGCTGCAGTTGAACCACAAGCAGAGGTAGAATCAGAAGATGTTGAACCACCTAATCCACCTGAAGAAAAAGGTGACAAGTCTGCGACTGAAAGCTCACCCACCGAAGTAGAGGACAACTCGGAGAACGAACATGAAAAACCTTCCATACCCACCCAGTCCAAAACCAGGAAAAAACACATCATTCAAGAAGAAGAATAAGAGGACCCTAAAGAGGAACTGCCTATTCCAGTCCTTGCAGGCAAGGGAAAGGATAAGGGCAAAGCAAAAATGGCAACAGCTCCAGCCTTTGAAGATGATATGGAGCAAGTTGATGCTGAACTAGCTGCTGCAGCAGCCAAAGTTACGCCTACACCTGAACAAGCCAAGCAACTATTGGCGATCATTGCTGCCATTACAGTTGAGGGCCAGACAGCTGATGCATAAACTCCAATTCCTCTACAGCAAAATCCTAGCCAGCCTGTTTGTACCAATCCACGACAATCCAGCAAAAGAAAAGAAAGTACATCCAAAGGCCTTGTTCCAGCAACCCCAGTCACAACTCCTCTCACCAGCCCTATGAAGAAAAAGACAAAGACATTGCCAGCTGCTTTTGCACAAGCTTCACCAAAGGATAAGCTGCACAGTGCATCCAAGAAGCGCTGAGAGCATCCCATCATGTATTGCAATCCCCACCACAAGGGAGTTTTCTTTCCTTACTAGTTCATCTTATAAAAAAAATCTACTTTCTGTTTGTCAATTTGTGTGGTATTTCCTAAGGTCTTCCATATCCATATCAATTTGTGTGTCTTTGTTATGTATGTTTGTAAGGACACAGCAACTCTCAAGTTTGGGGGGGTTGTGTTTCCGAATGCATATGTTTATGTTTGTATGCATATGTTTATGATTGTGTGGTGCGAAGCTCTATTATCTAGTATTTGTGTATGGATTTGAAAACCTAATGAAGATAAATTGAGTGCTATTCAGTATTTATGAGAATGCCAAGTAGAGATAGTTATAGATGAAAGTGAAATTCTATTCTGACACTTAGATTTTGGTTGAATTGTATGCAACTGCTAGAGCAAAGCCAGAAGAATAGAAAAGATCCTAAGTTTGGGGGGAAGAAGCAAGTTTGATTAACTGTGAGATCTATAAAATATAATCTACTCCAATGGCTCAAGTTGCTGAGTAACCAGATCTGAGTATGTACCCCATATGCAGAATTGTGTTCAAAGGTAGCGAGAGTTATGAGCAATGCTGTAGCATATTTATAAAAAAAAAAAAGAAATCCTTTGTCTAAGGCATTGAGTAGTCAGGTCTGTTCATGAGCCCCATGTCTAGTCTTGAGTAAAAGATACCTCTAGATAATATTACATTACAGTTACTACTGCAGCAACTCTGATCTGGTCATGGTTTGAGTAATTGGATGTCATCATTACAATTGATTGACATTCACATGAAAGATAAATGTTACAGTGAAGAGGTTGAATATTTCATAGTTTGTCAAGCCTAAAATTATCACAGTTGAGTATGTAAAAGTTATGCTACCCCATTTATTAATGAAGTGTTTTCATTGCTGAAATTCATGCAGTCCCTTGGTGATGTTATAGCATATCTAGAATTCAACTGAAATAGCACACACACACTATGGACAAAAAGAAGCTTAAATCTAAAACGAATTTACTATGGTCATCTTGCATGATTAGGAATGTAATATGAAGGTGGAAGAATCCTTGCAAAGTTGATAAAAGAGCTAAAGTTGAGTGCATGATTGTTTGTGTGAAGAGTTAGTATGTGTCATTACTTGAGGACAAGTAATAGTTTAAGTTTGGGGGTGTGATAGCTCTAATAAATGAGAGTTATTACATCAATTATGGACTTGAATCAAGATTACTTAGAGAACAAATAAGGTGTTTTTATTACATTTTGGTTACTGTTGTGCAAATTTTAATGTACTTGCAAGCGCGCGAATCTATTGTAGTATAGAGCAATTGTGACGAGTGTCGATCCCACGAGGAGGTGGATTTTAATTATGTAGAATTAAATTTATAAATGGGTGGTTGGATTTATGGTGGAAATGATTTGGAATATGCTAAAACTTAAATTAAATGGCAAGAATAAATTCTAAAATTGGAATTGAAATGACGAGAATAAATTGAAGAGAAATCTATTGAAATAACGTACTTGGGTAGCTGGATCCGTATCAACATGCATCATGGGCTAAATAATCCTTATTAATGCTAATTAAATCATGAGGGGGGAATTCACACCTCATGAACCACGCTCTAATCAATATGGTGCCAAGAACTTATCGTGCCAAATAATAATAACCTTGTACTAGAGAGCTAGTGTAACCAAGGCGGTATCTAGACAAGATTATTATTATTTATCGACGAGAAGTCAAAACATCCACAAAAACTAGAGGGGAAGAGAAAATAAATTTACTAAATAAAGCCCATGACACATGTTGAGATTTCACCTTCAACCCAAACTTGAAAGAAAATTAGCTACTCAAATTGAACTAGGGGCAAAATAGGAATTTATTAAAATACATAGAAAATACAAGATGGAGAAGGAATTATAGAAAATGGATCCCAAAAATGGATTCAGAGATATCAAATTAGGGGGGAGAGGCCCCCTTTTTATAGATACATTGAGTAAATCAAGGCCATTGGATTAAAAACAGTTTGGACTCTCAAGATCGCGCCATGTCATCAGTCAACAGTACACGGTTTGACCACGCGGATGAACAGTAACACGGTTTGACCTGAGTTGAACAGTGACGTGGTTTGGTTGAAAATAATCCTGTGTGATGCATGCACCGTACGCGAGATTTTTCGTCCACTGATATGCTGCCACGTCACCATCAACAGTACATAAGAATTTTAGTCCAACAGGATCGTGACACCTCATCAGTCAATGCCACATCATTGGTCAATGACACGTCATCGATCCGTCTATGTGAACAGTGTCGTGAACAGTAATGTAGACAGTACCGTACACGTGAATAGTACCGTACACGTGAATAGTGTCATTTTTCCTTTTATGCTCATCCTAAGGTTTTCGACCGTCCTGAGTTCAAAAATGATGTCCGTTTTGCCTTTTGATCTCTCGTTTATTGTGAAATGACTATGATGCCCCTAAAATACACAAAATACTTAATTAAAATAAAACACACATAATTAAATTACAAGAACCTTAAATATATAAAAGTAAAGGTTGTTAGTAAGATTTGAAATGTAAAATAACGATTTTCTCCTTTATAAATTTACATTTTCTAATACTCAACACACCCCCCTACCAGCTTATTGTTAGTCCCTAGCAAATAAAGCGAAAATAAAATTCAAATCCAAAATGATTTTTTTTTATTTAGAAACACTCGTGTTTATTCAATCAAATTAATGATAGCAATTAAATAAAAGTATAAGCATTATCTCCAGTCTAAAGCAACATCACACCCACATCAACCATCCACATAAATCAGCCCAATAGACTTTGTTATAGCTACTTTCAAGAATGACACGTCAAACCCCAAAATCTCACTGGAAGTAGTGACACTCTCACAAAGAAATTAAGCCCAATAAAAATAGTCACTCCAATGAATGGTAATTGAGAGAAAATAATAAAGAAGTGATATCACATGCTCTCACCAAGATGAAATAAATATGCCCTCAGTTAGAAATAATACGATCTCAAGTCAAACAAAAATGATAGTTAACCCAATTTATTTATCCTTTTTTTTCTTTTATTTTTTTTATTATGCACCACTACATCTTTTTAGCCCATATAACTAACTTCTACTTCAGACTATAGTTCCCTAAAATCAAGAATGACTTTTATTAGGATGTAATGTAGGCTAGGGAAATGGTTAACAAAGAAGGGAAATAAGGAAAACAAAGTGTATGTTTGAGAAAAAATGCAAAGAAATATATTTTTTTTTAAGTTGTAAAGTGGATTTCACCTTTTATTGTTATTTTTTTTCTTTTAAAACAACAATTTTTTTCTTTTATTTGGCATAACTTCACTGAACAAAATAATTATTTACATTTTTCTCAAACATAAATAGGTGATGGAACTTATAAGATATCGGGTAATACTTCAAATCGGAGTGGGTCAAGATGATAAGTTTAACAAATAAAAGGTTTTTTTTCTTCTTTTTTTTAAAGGGTCAAAATGGTTAACTATGGATATTTCACAAAAGGGATGGCTAGAAAGGCTCAAACGAGACAAAGATGGCCTTTCCATCGTCTTTTAGGGCTCTAAATAATCGTCCATATCTACTAGTTAGATGGGCTTTCAAATGTAGCAACACACATTTTTTTTTAAGGGTTAACTTAAAACAAATCTAGAGATTGTATATAAAATAATAAACTACTAAGTTGTATGAAGAATGGGCAAAATGGTTACTTTCCAAGAAAAATAATAGGCTCAAAAACTCACTTGGTACTTATTATGACATGTTCATTCCTTCAAGCAACTCATATTTGTCTCCGACATCAACATGTAGAGTAGCAAACATAGTGTAACATCACTTAAGACCAAAGATAATACAAATACTAAAATTTGAAATTAATCATGTCATCTAATGTTAAAACAAATCACAATTTTTTTTTTCAAACAACATTCTACCCCCCAACCTATTCTAAATATGAAAGGAAAATATGCATGCAGAAATGTGAAAATGATGCAAAAAAAGAAAATGTTTTTATTTTTAACTTAGAAGATGTGTTTCTAGAGGCACTACACTCCATATTCAGCCATCTTCGACTCAAAAGTTGGAAAATATATATTTATAGAAGAGAAATTAAAAAGAAGAAGAAAAATGAACATCAAAACTTAATCAAGAAATAGAAAAAGTCTGAATTTTTTTTTTAAAACGAAGAAGATGCGTTTCTAGAGTCACTACACTCCATATTCAGTTATCTTCAACACAAAAAATTAGCAACAATTAGTTTCTACAACAAAAAATCAGTAAAAACTTAACCAAGATTCCACAATTGTCAACTATTTCCTCCCCCCAACCAGAACGAAACATTGTCCTCAATATTTTAAAAGAAAGAAGTAGAGTTTAGAAGACATCACCTTGGTAGTGCAACATAAAAGAAAATATTTACAGGCGAAAAGTTAAATTTAATTTGTACTTCTTACTGCGGCTACTGTTACCATCATTATTTGGTCGCTCCAACACAAAGGTCTAGGGGTTTGGCTCCGGTTTATAAGCTTGTAACAGATTAAGTAGCTCATTAGTAGTGTGAGCACAAATAAAAAAATTTTTCGCATTAGAAGGAATGAAATAGTTTTTTATTGCATGGTTAAGAAATGCGATAAAGCCATCATAAAAGTTATTGACATTTAACAAATCGATGGGTTTCTGGTGAATGTGTAGATGAGCCCAAGATGCTAGTGTGATAAGTGTCTCTAGTGTTGCAAGATCTCCTGGAAGGAAAATAAAAAGCATCAGCATGATTAAGCATTTCAGTTATTCTTTCTTGCATACCTAAGACGATTAACTCTTCTCTAGTCGATGAGTCAGACAAACTGCACAATGGTTTTAGGACTCTTGGGATGATGCCTAACACTTGACTTCCTCTGACAAAAGCAGTTTTTGAGACCATTTTTGATAACCCTCGGTTACCTCCTCCATACACCAAGTGTAATTTTCTCTCTGTTATGCTACGACCAAGATCTACGGCTACCTCAACGAACTCTTTATGTTTGCCATAGTTAAATCCAGAAAGCACATAAATGTTCTTGAATTGTCTATTGGGAGTAGCTGCCATTGGAATATTTCTCAAAAACAATTTGTGAGTGCTTAACAAAAAAAAGCACATTTAAGAGTCTTGGTGACAGTAGGTCATAGCTGTGTATGAGGTAACATGTCAGTGTCAAATAACGTATAAAGCACGTGGCTTGATAGTTAAAAAGGAAAAAGGAAAAAGGAAAAAGCAAACAGTAATAAAATTATTAAAGACAATAATGCAAACAATAAAACAACAGTGAAATAAAATAACAGTAAACTAAAAGGATATTTACAGGTAGTTGCGACTGTGGCTCACGTCTTCTTCTGGTTTTACGTTCAGAAACAGCTTGAATTCCTCTATGGGTCGAGGATGGGCTTCCCATCCAGTTTTCTTATAAACTGGCAAACAGGGTCATTTATAGTCAGATTCCTGAGACTATATCGTGCATGCTCTTTCTGGAATAATGGTCATAATTGGAGAATCGCTCCTTGCACATATCCACTGGGATGCGTTTCAAGAGACAAAAGAATTTCATCCAATGACTCCTTATTCAAGCCACCCCTAATGAATTGAATCTTATATTCCCTGTTATCAGACATCATTCCTAAAGAACATGGGTTTTTATTGCAACTCATTCTGGCACACTTATAACAAGCAACAGAAATTCTTCGAGCTCGTCGTTTTCTTGCATAATTTTATTTACCACAACCAGGCATGTATGTAATAAATTTTAGAGGTAACTCACCTGCCAATCGTACTTTAGCCTCGATTAACCAACGGATGTCAGCGGGTATGTTATTCCTCATAAGCAATCGCATGCATTCGGACCGAGTTTTATAGATCGTAAGGAGGGCATTCTGAGGAACTGAAAGGAATCGCTTGTGAAGCTTCACTAGAATCTCGTTTCTGCCCATACTTTCGCCTCAGAATATCAGTTATTATGGGAAACTGAAGTAACCGACTTGATTGTCACGGAGTACCGTTATCCACCACTTCACCAGGGTAACAAACTAAAGCACACAAACAGAAAAACAAATTAAAACACATAAAGAAAATTAAAATCGTTCTCTTATTGAATTTACCTCAAGCTCCAACTGGATTTCGTAAACACTTTTCTCAATGTCTCTGAGTTGACTTTCTAGATTCTCAACATAGGCTACTAACTCTAGTGGTTATAGAGCCCAAATGCGTTGTGTTTTACAAAATTGAATCTGCCTTTTGAGATGAGTCTTGACACGTTGAAGTGGTTTAAGAATGTTTAGAAAGAACGGTCTAAGTATTGTACTCATGATTAACAATGATAAGAGAAAACTTAATGGTAAAACAAACACACTTATGCAAAAATAATTTCAATTAGCAAAAGAATAATAAAAAGAAAGAAAAATCAAATCAACAAAAAGAAAAAAAATCAATTCAAATCTGGTGGGTCACTCAAATTTATTTCGGTGTCTTCTCCATGTGGTTGGTACTCTAGATATGGCTTTAATCTTTGACCATTAACTTTAAATGTGACACCATTCTTTGGGTCCTTAATTTCAATTGCCCCATGTGGAAAAACAGTATGAACAATAAAGGGACTAGACCATCGAGAGCGTAACTTACCTAGGAATAGGTGAAAGCGAGAATTGAATAAAAGCACTTTCTAACCTGGAGTGAAAGATTTTCTCATAATTTGCTTGTCATGGAATACTTTCATCCGCTGCTTGTAAATCTTGGCATTTTCGTATGCGTCATTACGAATTTCTTCAAGTTCTGCCAGTTGTAATCTTCTTTCTGAGCTGGCTTGCTGCATGTCAAAGTTGAATTTCTTGATGGCCCAATATGCACGATGCTCGAGTTCCACAGGTAGGTGGCAAGCTTTTCCATACACTAGCATGTATGGTGACATCCCAATCGGGGTCTTGAAAGTCGTTCTATATGCCCATAATGCATCATCAAGTCTTAATGACCAATCTTTTCTGTCTGGCATCACCGTCTTTTCTAATATGTGCTTTATTTCTCGATTGGAAATCTTAACTTGGCCACTGGTTTGTGGATGATATGGGGTCACCACTTTGTGTGTGATTGAATACTTTGTCAAAAGAGCTTTGAATGCTTTGTTACAAAAGTGGGCACCACCATCACTGATTATTGCTCGAGGGAATCCAAAGCGTGAGACAATATTGACTTTCAAAAATCCTATCACCACTTTGTGATCATTGGTTCTACATGGAATTACTTCTACCCGTTTTGATACGTAGTCAACAACAACCAATATGTATTGATGGCCAAAATAAGGGGGAAAATGTCCCATGAAATCGATACCCCATACGTCAAAAATCTCAACCACTAAAATTGGATTCAGTGGCATCATGTTCCTTCGTGTAATGCTCCCCATTCGTTGACACCTATCACATGAAGAACAGAAAGTGTAAGCATCTCGAAATATAGTTGGCCAATAAAAATCACATTGTAAAACTTTAGTCGCTGTTTTCTTAGCACTGAAATGGTCTCCACAAGCTTATTCATGGCAGAATGAAAGGATATTCTGAATTTCATTTTCTGGGACACATCGTCTAATAATTTGATCTGCACAATATTTAAACAAATAAGGGTCATCCCAAAAGAAATTCTTTATTTCAACAAAGAATTTAGCCTTGTCTTGCTTGGTCCAATGCTCTGGAAGTTGACCTGTAACAAGATAATTAACTATATCAGCATACCAAGGTAACACTTCCACACTCATTAATTGTTCATCTGGAAATGACTCATTCAATGGTAATGATTCTGTAATTGTGTCAAAATGGAGACGAGAGAGATGGTCCGCCACAATATTTTCGGTGCCTTTCTTATCTTTGAATTCCAAGTCAAATTCCTGCAAAAGTAACACCCAACGAATTAGTCTAGCTTTTGCATCTTTCTTTGTGAGAAGATATTTAAGAGCAGCATGATCTGTGAATATAATTATTTTACAACTAATGTGATAAGATTGAATTTTTTCCAATGCAAACACTACTGCTAGCATTTCTTTTTCTGTACTGGAATAATTCAATTGTGCATCATTCAATATCATACTAGCATAGTAAATAACATGGGGAATTCGATCAACTCTTTGTCCTAATACTGCTCCTTTGTCCTAATACTGCTCCTACTGCATAATCAGATGCATCACACATGAGTTCAAATGGTAAGCTCCAGTTTGGAGGCTGAATGATGCGTGATGATGTCAACAACCGCTTTAATTTTTCAAACGCCACAAGACATGAATCATTAAAGACAAAAGGTACATCCTTAGCTTTGTCAACCTCAATACCTTTGCTCGAAATGATGTGACCGAGAACAATACCTTGTTTTACCATAAAATGACATTTCTCCTAATGTAAGACCAAGTTCTTCTCGATACATCTCTGCAGAACTAGTGTTAGATGATGTAAACATTGATCAAACGAATCACCAAAGACAGAAAAGTCATACATAAAGACTTCAAGGAATCGTTTAACCATATCAGAAAAAATGCTTAACATGCATCGTTGAAATGTAGCAGGTGCATTACATAATCCAAATGGCATCCTTCTATATGCAAAAGTGCCAAAAGGGCAAATGAAAGTGGTTTTCTCTTGATCTTTTGGTGCTATGGGAATCTGATTATATCCTGAACAGCCATCTAGAAAGCAATAAAATTCATGGCCTGCTAATCTATCAAGCATTTAATTGATAAATGATAAAGGAAAATGGTCTTTACGTGTGAGAGAATTCAACTTTCTATAATCAATGCATACACGTCATTTTGTAGTTACTCTAGTGGGTATCAATTCATTATTAGCATTCGTAACTACTGTGACTCCTGACTTTTTGGGGACAACTTATATAAGACTGACCCATGAACTATTAGAAATGGGGTAAATGATACCTGCATCTAATAGCTTAAGAACTTTAGTTCTAACAACTTCTTTCATATTAGGATTTAACCGACGTTGCATTTCCCTAGTAGATTTAGCATTTTAATCAAGGTGAATGTAATGCATGCAGTCTACAGGGTTTATACATTTTATGTCTGCTATGTTCCATCCTAATGCCCCTTTGTACTCTTTCAAAACATCCAACAACTTACCTTTTTGTTCATCATTAAGGGATGATGAGATGATTATCGGCAGAGAACTTTCTTCTCCCAAAAATGCATATTCCAGAGTGTTGGGCAATGGTTTGAGCTCGAATTTCGGTGGTGATTCTGATGATGGGATGAGTTTCTTCTCTGATGGTGCTAGTTGTTCAACTCTTAACTTCCATTTATTAGTGTCCATGGATAGTGCTAATTCAAGTAGGGCGTTGAACTCTTCGACCGATCTGTCAATATCAAAATCAAAACTAAAGTGAGTTAAGCATGTTTGTAAAGGATCATCACTAAGGTTTGAAACAAAAGTATCATCAACTAATGCTTCAATTAAATCCACATCAACAATTCCATCATCTGCATTGTGAGGTTGTTTTGTAATGTTGAAGATGTTCAGCTCTATAGTCATGTTGCCGAAGAACAACTGCATATTTCCAGTCCTGCATTGAATGTGAGCATCCGCAGTTGCCAAGAAAGGTCGGCCTAGAATAATGGGGATGTGCTTCCTTGAATCCTATATTGGTTGAGTGTCAATTACAATGAAATCAACAGGAAAATAAAACTTGTCTACCTGGATAAGCACGCCCTCCACAATACCACGAGGTATTTTCATGGATCGATCTGCAAGCTGTAACACCACTAGAGTTGGGTGTAATTCTCCCAGTCCAAGTTTCACAAAAACAGAGTAAGGCAACAAATTTACACTAGCTCCTAAATCCAACAAAGCATTCTCAATTGTATGGTTCCCTATACTACATGAGATAGTGGGGGAGCCTGGGTCTTTGCATTTTAGAGGAATTTTAT
Source organism: Citrus trifoliata (assembly GCA_018350135.1). Lineage (NCBI taxonomy): Eukaryota > Viridiplantae > Streptophyta > Magnoliopsida > Sapindales > Rutaceae > Citrus > Citrus trifoliata. The sequence continues at coordinate 31,293 of VKKW01000072.1, forward strand.
GTTGGAGTATAGAACTAACGTTTCTTGTTAAAAATGCCTTCTTTCGAACGTGAATGATTCTCTTTTAAGTACAAAGGTCTTTAAGAAACTTGACATAAGATGGAACTTGTTTTATAGTATCAAGTAAAGGGATGTTAACACTTACCTGTTTGAAGATTTCAAGAATCTCACCTGTGGATTTTCCCTTTTTTCCTTTAGCTAACCTCTGAGGAAATGGAGCTTTAGGAACATATTCTCGTGGGTTGGTTTCTTCTTTTTCCTCCGGTGATGAGTCCTCAACATTCACAGGTACAATTTGATTTTCTTTTGTCACCGACATCTCCACTTTGTTGTCGACTTCTTTTCTTTTTTGCAAGGTCATGACTGCTTTGACTTCTCCATGCTGCTATGCTGAACTGGTACTTGCTTCATGCACTCCTTTAGGATTAGGCACTGGTTGACTTGGAAATTTACCTTTATCAACAGTCATTGCCAAGGTCTGAACTAAAGAAACAAGTTGTCCTACCATCTTCTCGAGGCTTGAAACTGATTATGCTTATGAGTTGAAGCCTGCATCAATAGTACGGTTCTGTTGCTCAATCGTGGAGTGAGTAACATTCTTGAGATTCTGGAATGAATCCTCCCATGGATTGAGTTGAGAGTAGTTCTAGTTCTGATTGTATGGTCTGAATGGTGGCTGAGAGGCTTGAGGAACTTGAGGAATTAGTTGCATTGGTGGAGCTGGAGCTGCTGCTCCATTCTGTTGGAATCCTTGAGACCATGAAAAATTGGGGTGGTCTCTCCATCCAGGGTTATATGTGTTAGAGTATGGGTTGTAATTTGATGGCTTTCTCATTACACCTATGGCATTGGCTTGATCTGAGTATGAGTCATGGTCATGTGGTTCTGTTGATTTAGCAGTCGATAACGATACTATTTGTCGAGCAAGACCTTCAACCATCTCCTTGACTTCTTTGATTCCCGAAATTGACTTGCCAATATGAACCTCATTTACTCCCTTAATTCTTCTAGTATTCCTAAGTGATCGACTCCGTTGTTGGGAATTATCCGCTTGTCGCTGGAAGAATTCCAAAATCTCTAATGCACTTTTTGACATTAGCTCTCCTCCACTTGTTGCCATTAGCCATTCTTGAACATTCGTCAATAATCCCTCCAAAAAGTATTGGCATTGGTGCCATTTCTCATACCCATGATGTAGACACTTCAAGAGTAGCCCATTGAATCACTCCTATGTTTTGAAAAACTGCTCATCCTCTCTCTGGGTAAACTCCGAGATTTCACTGCAAATAGCATTGGTTTTATGCATTGGGAAATATTTATTTAAAAATTTAGTTACCATTTGTTCCCATGATGAAATGTTATTGGCAGGCAATGTATTAAGGCATGAACGAGCTCTATCCTTTAAAGAAAATAGGAATAGTCTAAATTTAACATCATCATCTGAAAAATTCTCATATTTAAATGTTTGATAAATGGCATGAAAATCATTCAAATGATTATATGGGTCCTCATTTTCTAGGCCATAGAATGTTGGGAGACAATTTAGCACACTAGGTTTTAGTTCAAAACTCCTAGCAGCTACATTTGGGTATCTTATGCATGATGTGCTCAAATTAGCTAAGGGACTAAAATAGTCCTTAAATGGCCTCTCTTATGATGCTTGTAAATTCATTCCAAATTTATTTTTAACGTGCTTGTGTGTGCGAAATGTTTTTTCTAATTCAACGTCTATAGGTTCAAGATTAGGAAATAATGACCTACGACCATGCATGCAAGGAACACAAAAATAAATGGGAACAAAACAAATAAAAATAAAGAGGAAGGAGAAATACGATACTAACCTTATCACGCTATTACAACCTTACTATAAAAATGCACAAAAAAAATACGTGAAATAAATTAACTAAAAAAAATTAATAAGATAAACAAAAATTACAAAGAAGAATAAAAATAACTTGAAATTAAATTATAATATTTTAAAAAGAGAAAAAGAAAAGAAATACTAACCTTTAAGTGTAGATTCACTTTTTTTTTTAATAAAAAAATTACAATAAAACAATTAAAAGAAATTATTCATAAAAATTAATTCTAGAAATTAAAATTACTTACCTCCCCGGCAACGGCGCCAAAAACTTGTTGTGCAAATTTTATTGAACTCGCAAGTGCACGAATCTATTGTAATATAGATCAATGGTGACGAGTGTCAATCCCACGAGGAGGTGGATTTTAATTGTGTATAGAATTAATTTTGTAAATGGGTGATTGGATTTGTGGTGGAAATGATTTGGAATATGCTAAAACTTAAATTAAAATGGCGAGAATAAATTCTAAAATTGAAATTGAAATGGCGAGAATAAATTGAAGAGAAAATTAGCCACTCATAATTGAACTAGGGGTAAAATGAGAATTTATTAAAATAAGTAGAAAATACAAGATGGAGAAGGAATTACAGAAAATAGATCCCAAAAATGGATTCAGAGATATCAAATTAGGGGGGGGAGACCCCCTTTTTATAGATACATTGAGTAAATCGTGGCCATCGGATTAAAAACAATTTGGACGCTCAGGATTGTGCCACGTCATCAGTCAACAGTACGCGGTTTGACCACGTGGGTGAATAGTAACACGGTTTGACCCGGGTTGAACAGTGACGTGGTTTGGTTGAAAATAATCTTGTGTGATGCATGTACCGTACGCGAGATTTTTGGTCCACTGATATGTTGCCACGTCACCATCAACAGTACATAAGAATTTTAGTCCAACAGGATCATGACACCTCATCAGTCAATGCCACATCATCAGTCAATGCCACATCATTGATCCGTCTATGTGAACAGTGTCGTCAATAGTAATGTAGACAGTACCGTATACGTGAATAGTACCGTACATGTAAACAGTGCCATTTTTCCTTTTATGCTCCTCCTAAGGTTTTCGACCGTCCTGAGTTCTAAAGTGATGCCCGTTTTGCCGTCTGATCGATCGTTTATTGTGAAATGACCATGATACCCCTAAAATACATAAAATACTTAATTAAAATAAAACACACGTAATTAAATCACAAGAACGTTAAATACATAAAAGTAAGGGTTGTTAGTAAGACTTGAAATGTAAAATGACGGTTTTCTCTTTTATAAATATGCATTTTCTAACACTCAACACTTACCTCATTATCAGGAATACATCGTCAAAAAATCTGATCAGAGCAATATTTGAATAAGTAAGAATCATCCTAATAAAAATTTTTTACTTCAACCAAAAATTTCTTCTTCTCCTGAGTATTCCATTACGCAGGCATTTTACCTGTAACAAGGAAATTAACAATGTTAGCATACCATGGTATTGAAGTAACAGATAATAAAAATTCATCAGGAAAGGAATCATTGATGGGTGTTATATCAGTGCAGATTTTAGATGTGAGTCTTGATAAATGATCAGCAACGACATTTTCGACACCCTTTTTATTTTTGATGGTGAGGTCAAATTCTTGAAGTAACAAAATCCAACGAATTAGTCTTGGTTTGGCATCCTGTTTAGTCATTAAATATCTCACAACAGCGTGATCAATAAAAACATTAGTTTTAGAACCAAGCAAATATGAACGAAATTTGTTTAATGCATACACCACAGCAAGTAATTCTTTTTCAGTTGTCGAATAATTCATTTGAGTACTATCCAAAGTCTTACTCGCATAATGAATCACAAACGACTTACGATCACTTTTTTGTCCTAAAACAGCACCAATAGCAAAGTCACTTGCATCACACATTAATTCAAAAGGCAAAGTGCAATCAGGAGATTGCATAATAGGTGCAGATGTCAAAAGGCAAATTATTTTCTCAAAAGATTTTTGGCAATCATCAGTCCATTCAAATGGTGCATCTTTTAATAAGAGGTTACAAAGTGGTTTAGATATGACAATAAAATTTTTTATAAACCTCCTATAAAATCCTGCATGCCCTAAAAAAGATCGCACATCTCTAACTGTTTTTGGTTGTGGCAATTTAGATATGACTTCAATTTTTACTTAGTCAACTTCAATTCCTTTAACATATATAACATGACCCAAAACAATTCCAGAAGTAACCATGTAATGGCATTTTTCCCAATTTAAAACGAGTTCTTTTCAACACATCTTTTTAAAACATTTTCCAAATTATCATGACAATCATCAAAAGAATTCCCAAACACTGTCAAATCATCCATAAAGACCTCTAACAATGTTCAATCATATCAGTGAAAATACTTAACATGCATCTTTGAAATGTTGCAGGAGCATTACAAAGTCCAAATGGCATTCTTTTAAATGCAAATGTTCTAAAGGGACATGTAAATGTGGTTTTTTCTTGGTCTTCAAGTGCTATAAGAATTTGATAATAACCTGAATACCCATCTAAAAAGCAGTAGTAGGGATGTCCAACTACTCTTTCTAAGATTTGGTCAAGAAATGGTAAAGGAAAATGATCTTTTCTAGTGGCTTCATTTAATTTCCTATAATCAATGCACATGCACCAACTAGATGTAATTCGTGTTGGAATTAATTCACCTTTTTCATTTTTAACAACAGTGATTCCAGATTTTTTAGGCACTACTTGTGTAAGACTTACCCACTTACTATCAGAGATAGGGTAGATAATTCCCATATCAAGTAACTTAAGAACTTCTGTTTTTACTAATTTTTTCATGTATGGGTTTAATCTTCTTTGAGGTTGTTGACATGTTTTAGCATTTTCTTCTAAATTGATTCTATGTGTGCAAATTAATTAATACCTTTAATGTCATTTAAAGTTCATCTAATTGCATTTTTATACTTTTTAAGAAGATATAGTAACTTATCTTCTTGGTCACTTGATAAGGTCGAAGAAATCAAAACAAGATAAGTTTGTTCTTCTCCAAGATAAGCATACTTCAATCCCTCTAGCAAAGGTTTCAATTCCAATTCCAATTCCAATTTAGGTGCTACTTATTGTTCAATCTTTTCAATAATTCCAAACTCCTCAAATTTTGGTTTCCCATCATCAGTTTGCAAAGTCTGACAAGAATCAAACAACAAATTTACATTAGAAGTATCATGTTCAAGTTGTTTATTTGATTCAATTGAATTAACCAAACAAATATTACTAAGTTCAGAAAAACTCCCTTTTTGAATATTCTCCTCTATACAAGATTCAAGCAATTCCTTTTGTTCATTAATCTCATCTTCATTCTCATATTCCTCATTAGGTTGCTTACATATGTTGAAAACATTCAATTCCAGAATCATATTTCCAAATGACAAATTCATTAAATCATTCCTACAATTAATCAAAGTATTAGCCGTTGCTAAAAATGGTCGATCCAAAATTACAGGAATTGGTTTATAATTATTCACAATAGGTTCAGTTTCTAAAACAATAAAATCCACAGGGTATATGAATTTATCAACATGTACTAAAACATCTTCCACTATTCCTTTTGGTATTTTAACTGATCTATCGACAAGCAAAAGTGTAGTTGAAGTTGATTTTAACTCACCAAGATTAAGTTGAAGAAAAACTGAATGTGGAGGCAAATTAACACTAGCACCAAGGTCTAACAAAGCATGCTCAATTTTGTGATCTCTAATAATACAAGAAATAGTAGGACAGCCAGGATCTTTAAATTTTAACTTATTATTAGTAGACAGAATGGTACTTACCTGTTCAGCCATGAAAGCACTCTTTTTTACCTTTAATTTCCTTTTAATAGTGCATAAGTCCTTTAAAAATTTGGCATATGAAGGTACCTTCTTGATTGCATCTAACAGAGGAATGTTAACTTTCACTTGCTTAAAGATTTCATAAATTTCAGAAGAGTTGTTTGATTTCCTTGGTTTATTCAATGCATGCGGAAATGGTGGTTCAGATAGAACAATAGTTATTTCTTCACTAGGTGTAAGTTTATCTAGTTCTTCCTTACCCTTTGATTTTTCATTTTCACAAGGTTCAGAAATAGGCTGATCAATAACCTTACCGCTACGAAGAGTTATAACTGACTTAACATGGTCCATGGGTGCATTTTGAATCTTAGGATTTGATTGTGGTTGAGCTGGAAATTTTTCTTTTTCTTGAATTGTGAGTGCAGAAGCAATTTTAGCAAGAGTATCTTTCCAATCAGAAAAAGTTTGTGTATTTTGATTGTTAATAGTATCTTGCTTCCTAATGAATGAATGCATTGTATCTTCCAAATTTTTTCATGGTGGTGAAACATATGGTACATAAGGATGAGTATTTCGAAAATTTTGTGGAGGTGGTACTTGTGAAGATTGTGCATTATTATTATTCCTCCAACTGAAATTTGGATGATTTCTTCAACTAGGATTATAAGTTTGTGAATATGGGTTTGGTTTATTAAAAGTGTTGATGACATTAGCTTGAACATGTAAACATTCTTTGAGTGCATGCAGAGTGGGACAATCTTGAGTGAAATGATCATTAGAACTACAAACATCACATGCAATTTCTTGAACAGATTTTACTTGATCACTCTTTTATTTTCCAAAGCTTCAACCTTCCTAACTAGGGATGCAAATTTTGCTTGTAAATCATGATCTTCCCTAACGTTGTAGATTCCTCCACTAGATGGAGATGGTTGTGGTTTATTAGTCAATTCAAAAGTTTCAACAGTATCCCAATGTTGTGCATTTTCAGCTAATTGGTTAAGGTAATCTAGTGCATCTTCAGGATTTTTATCTTTAAATTCACCATTACACATCATTTCTACAACTTGTCTAGTTTGTGGTATTAAGCCCTCATAGAAATAAGTGCCCAATCGCCAAGTTTCAAAACCATGGTGTGGACATATATTAAGCAATTCTTTAAACCTATCCCAACATTGGTATAATGTTTCTCCTTTTTTTTTTAGTAAAAAAAAGTGATTTGCCTTTTTAAAAAATTTGTTCTATGAGGTGGAAAGAATTTTTTTAAAAAACTGTTCTTGCATGTTATTCCAAGTTCTTATTTATCCAGATCTAAGGTTTTGTAGCCAAGTTTTAGCTTTATCTTTTAATGAAAAAGGAAAAAGTTTTAATCTAATTATGTTCATGCTACAATTTTGGTTTGTGTATGTATTACAAACTTTCTCGAAATCTCTTAGATGCAAATATGGATTTTTAGATTCTAAACCATAAAATGTTGGTAAAAGTTGGATAATACCTGGTTTGAAGTTAAATCGAGATGCTTCTGGAGGAAATACTATACACGACGGTGCTCCAGTTCTGGTTGGATTCATGTAGTCTCTCAAAGTTCTCGGTTGATCATGTTGAGATTGGTTGTCTCCTTGATCAATTGGAGGATTAAGTTGGCCTAAATTATTTTCGTCTTGGATCTCGTCCATGATTGGTGGTGGTGATTGAGATCTACGAATTAACCTGCCACTTGAAGTTCAAGACCAATGTCTCATACAATAATTATATCACAAAGATAACAAACAAATCAGTAACACAAAAACTAAATGAAAATTGCAAAAAGAAAAAAAATGAAAAATTAAATATGTAAATAATATAAGTGTACAAAAGAAAATTAATAACTTAAAATTAAATAACAATTTTGTTGGTTGAACCCACCAATTAAATTAACAAAAAAAAAGCATAAAATAAATGCGAAATGAAAAAAAATGGTGGTTGAACCCACCAAATAAAAATAAAAATTAAAAAATTGAAAATTAAATACTGAAATAAAAAATTAGTAGTTAGTTAGTTAAGTGTTAGTAGTTAGTTTTCTTGGTCCAAATTAAGTCCAAATAAGTCCAAGTCTAATTATTGTGAGAAATTTCATCTAGGGATCTTATTGAAATTATTTATGATTTTATGGCCACACCGTAATATTTAGAAGTTTAGAATTGAGCCATGTGGGATGAAAATAAAGATTCGTAAATATTTTAGGGTCAGAACGTAATTATGAGAAGAATGAGTAAGAAACGAGAATTGATGGGGTGAAACTAGAATTATGAAAGATGTGGGGGTAGAAGAGAGTTTAAGAAAAGGAAAAGGGGGCAAACGAAAATTTACACAAAAAGTAAAAAAAAATAAAAGGAAAAAATAAAACAAAATAAATACCTCTCTCCGTCAATGGCGCCAAAAACTTGACACGATTTAAAAGTATTTGATTTACTCTCAAGTATAAGAATGCCTAGTTATAATATATCTCGGTGAGTCCGAGGTCGACCAACATAGAAAAGATTTAATTTGTTTATTTTATTTTATCTAAAATTTGAAAATAAAACTTAAATATAAACAACTTAATTTAAATAAAACTATGAAATTGAATTAGTTAGAGTTGTGCATTCACTCTTAATAGTAAATAAAACTTAATAAATTCTTTTTGCCATTTTTTAGATTTATTGCCCAAAAGATTAATTATATAAATTATTATTATTTTCCCTTTAATTTTATGATGGATTAAGTATTCATTGTGCCAAAATTTAATTTGTCTACAATAAGTCAAAATAACATTTTACCATACCTTATATTTAGATAAAAAGAATTTATTGTGCCAAACTCCCTTGTTTGTCTACAATAAATCAAAATCTCATAATATAAAATATGTATAAAATTAAATAGAAAATAATTTAATTTATAAAATTAAAAATAGAATTTCATTAAATCATATTTATTTCCTAAGAGTTTCACCTTTCCCTAACTATTAATATTTAGCTAAACATTTTTTTTATAAAGGAAATTACTAAAATTGAAAAACACATAATTAAAAATGGAATTTCAAAATTGAAATAAAACTAATTTTATTGATTGAAAATAAATTACAAAGAGAGATGAGAAGAAAAACTTGGGGGGAAAGAAGAGAAGAGAAGGTGTGGAGAGGTGTGTTCACCCCTCTATTTATACTAATACATGGTAAATCTACACCACACAAATAAAAAAATTAATTACATCTTAACCTTATATTTGTCCCACTAATAATCCCACTAATAAAACATAAACCTAACCTATCCACTCAAGCATATCCAACACATTCCACTAACAATTAGCATACCTAATATGATAAAAACATATAATTTTACAATTACCACATTTACCGTGGTAAAAACGTAAAAAATTACAACAAAAGTCTTGGATCTTCCTCGATACTGACATAATTTCTCGGATTTTCGGAATCTAAATTTGACATCTATGCATTTGTTCGGAGCCTCAAATTGCATAAAATTATTAGTTTTACCTAATAAACACACAAAAATACACAAAATCAAATATTTAGAAAAATAATTAGAAATTCACAATATGTTACACAATTACAAATATAAATTACATTAATAAAATAAAATAACATTTTTATCCCTTAATAAACATAAAATTTTTAACACTAATCATGGGATAACATTTTGAATACATATGGTAAACCCTCAACGAGTTAATAGGCTTGATACCATGAAAAATCAATTAATAAACATGAATATTTTTTAATCGATAAACTAATAAATAAGCATTGATTGTATTCGTAGCATTAATTTTACCTTAATTTTATATTATTATGTTTTAGATTAATAATAGTTAGTTGTTTTACGTTAGTAGTAATAGATTTATTGTAAAGTTTTTAATTTTCCATGTTAAAAATGATTATAGACCCGTCTGATGCAAAGAAAAGCTCAAGGCTCCTACATTATTTATATTATTATTTAGCTAGCTGACTCTACATAATATTACAGATTTGGTTTTGTCCACGAAGGCGCGGGGCTATTCATGTGTAATAAGAACAAAGAACCTAGACCTGTAATTCGATGTTGCCTTCGAAGTATACCTGGTCTTCATTATTTGCTTGTTGATGACTTTGTCTTTAGAGCAAATTAATCAATCAAACATTTACAATTTCAAAAAAAAAAAAAAAAGAAATAATCAAAACATTTGCGTGGAGACATGATTGCTTGATGTGCATGGCATCTTCTTCTGCTATAATACGCGTATCTTCTGTTAATTAATTTATTTGGTGAACTTTGAGGCCGTGGAAAAAGTATTTGCAGATGTGGTCAAAATTTTCCACACAGCTGTATTAAATCAAATAATGGTAAATATTAATTTAGTTCTTGTATTTTGAATTAAGTGTCAGTTGGGTCTTTATATTTTAAATATTTTTACTGTTAAATGTTACACTTTTATCTTTATTTTTTGAACTTTTATAAAAATAGTTACAATAATCTTGGAGATGTTAATAAAAATAAAAAATATTAATTTATCAAATTAATCCTAAAAGTAAATAAAAATTACTATAAAATGTCTTGTCATTATTTTATTTTTAGGATTAATTTGATATTAATTTGGTAAATTTTGTAAAAATTATTAATGTAAATAATAAAAAGATTGTTTGAAGATATTATTACAAAAATAAAGAAAAAATAAGAATAAGAACATATGTTTAATAGGAGGGATATTTTAAAATATTTTTTAGAATATAAAAACTAAACGAAACAGTTAATCTACCACATGGGAACTAAATGGACTAGAAACAAAAGTTCATGGCATGTATATAATAATATGAGACCCGTGGCCATTCATTAGTTGATCCCAGAAAAAATCAGTTATACCCCTTACTTGTTTATCAATTTACTAAAATAATAGAAATGTTAATTTATTTCTATATATGTCCCTAACTCAGTTACCCTTATGTTTCCATAAATTTAGTATAACAACAGAGTTTTTATTTTATATTCAAATATGTCTCTAACTCAATTATCCTTATGTTTTCATCAATTTAATATAACAATAAAGTTTTTATTTTATTGACAAATATGTCCCTAATTCCATTATATTATTTTCAATTGAAATTAATGACTTATTTTATAAAATGATTAAATTATATATTTATTGAATAGATTGAAAACACTAGGGAGCTAAAATTTTATTACTGCTTTAATTTTTTGAAAATTTCTAATTAAAAAATATATCAATGTAATATAACATCGTCACTAGTATTAAAAATACTGACAGAAGCAACATATAGTAACAATTATCAATATTTTCATAAAACTTTAATGTGAATTTTCAAAATTTATTTATTAGTTATATTAACTAAGAGGATGATTTAGAAAGTAAAATTTGAGTATTTTAAAGAGCTTTTGATAGAAGAATCATCAACATCTAGTTCTTTAAAGAGAGTTAAAGCGTCTAACAAAAAAAAATTAATTACACCCAAATACCTTTTTGCTAAATTGAGTTTAGTTTATTATTGAAACTTTTGATTAATAATAATTTTACAATTTGAAAGGATGAATAAATTTTAATTGTTTAATTTATTAAGTCTCATAATTTAGTACTTCACTTCAAACATAAAAGTTTTGCTTGCAATTTTTAATTGATTGTAATTACATGCATTGATCTATTTTAATTTGAAATTCTTAATTTATTTTTTAATCTTTATATAATTACATGTTATTATAGGTTGCAATGTCATATTCTATAATTGAAAAATAATATTTCACATTTGAGTTGTCTTTTATTTTCTAATCTTTTATAATTATTTTTGTTTATAACACATTTAATTTGAGTTGACTTCATAAAAAAATAAACAAAAGTAATCCCATGAAACAAGAAGAAAATTCCAAAAGTTGTTTGCAATCTACATTAGAACGTTCCGAGTCACTTGACCTTTTTTTTTTTTCCTAGTTTATTTTGTTTGGCTTCAAAAGTAAAAGACTGCGCATTAATTGCGTGCTTACGCCACGTCCAGATTGATAAGATCATCATGTCAAACCTTAATTAAATTCTTTTTAAAGTATAATGATTGCATCTGATTTTGATAAAAGCTAAGCTAAGATAAAATCAATTTCCCAATTACTTTAAAGGACAATTGGGGACTAAACAAGAATAGCAACTTCATGGCCTAGTCGTTTACATCCCATCGCTCCATCTTTGAACTCGAAGATAGACAAAAATCCATGCTGAGATGACAAGCGTAGGTGGTTGCCTTGCTCTCAAATCTTCAAAACTTATTGCGAAATATAAAAACATAATAAGGGAACAATCTCACTTATTCACATAGAATTGATCTTAAACTAATAATTTAAGTTTTAAATAAATTTTTAATTCTTGATAAGCTAAATTTTGAGTATTAGTTAGATCTATATACTTTTATATTATATTAGCTCGACTCATAAAGTGACCCACACTATATTATAATGAAACAAAAACTAAGTAAAAAACTTATAAAATGACTGGCATTGAAGATGTATTTCGATATAAGTAAATAAGTTTTAAGTAACTCTCAGCTCTTGAGATAACTTTTAAGTTCCACCCACAAATTTTAATATGCTATTAGAACAATACTCAGATTATTTGAATACCAATTAAGTCAATTTTACTACAAGAATAATTTATCATTTTTATTATTTTCATTGGAGGTAGAAAATTATTTTGTTATTAAATATGTGTATTCTATTTAAAGCAAAAAATTTTATGTCGTATTACTTATGCTTGTCTATATATATATTTTTTTCACTTCTTCATATATGCGCCAATATTGACGCAAACATATGCACTAAATTTGAAATAAGATCAATGGATCCGACCACCCCCATGAGAGTCTATAAAACGTAACATTTTTTTTTTTTACTGCAAAATGCTCACTTTGAAATATCAATAAAATTTTGAGTAATTTTAGGGGTTTTTGATCCATCCCCAAACATAAATACCTAGTGATCATAATCCAACACAAAAACTTTAATAAACGTTAAATAGTAACTTCTGTCCAAAAATAAGTTAAATAACGGCAGGAAACTTCATGAAAAAATAAACTATTCACAGGGATTAAGATAAGATGGAGACAAAAATGGTTTAGTTGACCTTGAAATTGATGTTTACTTTCAATTTTTAAACTTTAATACATACACGCGCTGATTATTGCGTACGTATCTCGGTTTGTTGATCTAATAACTTCCACTGGACTCCTAATCTCTTAGCATCAACATAGCTGACTGTTGACATATGTTTGGATAAAATTAACAATTAAGTGAATTGAGTGCGACGTTGGGTAAATTATACGGCGTGTAATAAGGTCAATAATAATATTTTTATTTAAGTTGGGAAATTACAACTAATTAATTAGTAGCTGTACCCCTGTCATTATTGATTTTCATAGGTTTCCAAGTTGAATACTTAACGAGAAAACATATGAAGAGAATATTGTTAAGGCACAAATTTATTTCCCAGGCAAAAATTAATACATTGGAGCATAAGTTTGATTTGCTCAACACACAGCATGCAGCAATCATGTGTATATGCATGAAGCCGCCTTAATGGACCAAAGCCAAAAAACTATTAATAAATTTCAGAGAGATGTAGCTAGCACTATAAATACCATGCAAAGTTTGAGCTTCTCCTTCATCTTTCAACACTTACTCGGATAATATCTCATTTCATTCGTCATAGTTACTTGTAATAAGCACTAAGCAGCCTAATAATATGGCTTCCCTTTCTCAAATAATATTTGTCTCCATATTGTTGTTAATCATCTCTACACGATGTGAAGCACAACTCTCACCAACATTCTATGATGCCACATGCCCTCGCGCCCTCAAAACAATCCGAACAGGCATTAGAAATGCTGTTTCAGGAGAGCGTAGGATGGCGGCGTCCCTCCTTCGCCTCCATTTTCATGATTGCTTCGTTCAAGGTTGTGACGCGTCCATTTTATTGGACGATTCCTCCTCCATTGACAGCGAGAAAAATGCACTTCCAAATTTTAAATCAGTTAGAGGATTTGAAGTTATAGACAGCGTCAAGTCTCAACTGGAGAGTGTTTGCCCAGGAGTTGTTTCATGCGCTGATATCGTTGCTGTTGCAGCCCGTGATGCTTCTTTTGCTGTGAGTAAATCATCATCAATTTTCTATAAGAAAATTACTATAAGATGCATAGTGCTAATAGAAATATCGATAAGCCGATGCAGTTCGGTATTATTAATCTTAATATATAATTCATCGTTACTTTCGGTTAATTAATTAATTTGAAAATTTTAATTACAGGTTGGTGGACCATCATGGACAGTTAAGCTTGGTAGAAGAGACTCAACAACTGCAAGCAGAAGCTTAGCTGAAAATCTCCCTAGCTTTACAGATGGATTGGACAAACTTATTTCCACCTTCGCTACCAAGGGCTTTAGCGCAAGAGACTTGGTTGCCCTTTCAGGTACCTCTCTCTCTCTCTATATATATCTTCATCTCAATATGTATATATAAAATAATACATCATAGTATATATAAAAGAACATTTCTTATTTAATTATTACTAAATAATCATATTGATATTAATTAATTGCTTCGTTTGAAATTCAGGAGCTCATACAGTCGGCCAAGCGCAATGTGCACTTTTCCGTGATAGGATTTATGGCAATCAAAGCGATATTGACGCCGGATTTGCAAGCACTCGAAGACGTGAGTGTCCAGCTAGTGGTGGTGACAGCAACCTATCACCACTTGATTTGGTGACACCCGATTCTTTTGATAACAATTACTTTAAGAATCTCGTTCAGAAGAAAGGACTTCTTGCATCAGACCAAGTTCTCTTTAGTGGCCGATCCACTGACTCAATTGTTGATGAATATAGCAAAAATCGTTCAAAATTTAAGTCTGATTTTGCAGCTGCTATGATCAAGATGGCAGATATCAGTCCTCTAACTGGCACTGCCGGACAAATTCGAAGAGTTTGCAATCTCGTCAACTGATAATCAGTTGCCCAAGAATTTCTTTCAGTTATTCTTAATTGTTTTATATTTCAACAGAGGAATTATCTATTCCCGCCTTCATGAAATTCTAATTAGCCAATTGTTTATTGTACTCTTTATTCAGTTAATACAATCATGATAAATTTATTGTCATATGTTTGCAAATTCTCTTAACAAAAGTATGAATGTTTTTTATAGTTGATTATAGGGAAATTATCCACCGTCCACCCATTTTTTTCAACTTTTTAAAAAATACACAATTTTTTTTTTTTATTGGAATCCATCTGACGTTACATTTCTTTTCACTTTTCCACTTCCGTTTAGAATCCGTTAAGGAATTAACGGAATATTGCTTAAATGACTTTTTTACCCTCAAATACAAAAGATAATTTATCCATCGACCATCTGTTTTTTTCGTATTTTTTCAGAAATACACAATTCTTAATTTTTTTTTTCTAACCTCCACTCGAAGTTGTATTGTTTTACACTTATCCACCACTGTATCATTGTGGAATGATTATTTTACCCTTATAATGTTAGCAAAGTTATAACGGTCTCCAAATGGAAGTGGAAAAGTGAAAAGAAATGTAATTTCAGGTGGATTCCAGTAAAAAAAAAATTATGTATTTTTGAAAAACGGTAAAAAAACGGGTGGACGGTGGATAATTTCCCTTGGTTATATTTTAAAATAATACCAAACCACTGGGGTGGAGCTCAAGTTCGACTCTAGGGGGGGGCCATATTATAACATAAAACTTTCAAAGCTGGTTATAAAGTTTAAAAAAGTGGGTTCGCTTGTTCCTAAAGGAGAGAGAAAGGAATTTGTTAATAAGAAATTAATAATTGCAAAGCTACAAACTGTTGTCAAAATTAAGGTTTGAGTTCCATATAACTCAAATGATATTTTTTTTCCAAAGTTTAAAAATTGTAAGAAAACGTACAAGGGCTAAAATGAAGTTTTTGTGCCCAAAACTCATTACAATATTGTATTTTTTTACATAGAAATTTACTGATTCTACAAAAGCCTGCAGATGCCTTAGCACATTCGCTTTAAATAGTTATTGAACTAATAATATATGATTGGGATAATGTTCAATTTTTAAGTTAGTTTTTAGTATGAGTTAGATCTATGAGCCTTTATATGGTATCTATGAGTAAGTTCACACTACCTTACCATTTGAAAATGACTAAATAAAATGACCTGTAAGGACCAAGTATAAAAGGATCAGTCTCGACGAATAGACCTACACTACCTTTGCACATGACATGGATTAAACAAAGTGAAGTAACATATATGTTATTGTATGTGTAACTAACATTACACTCCATCTTCTGGGGTAAGGCTCACAGTATTCCCCGATTAGGTGTTTGGCCTTTAATTAATAAATTTCTCAATTTCTCCAATTTCTTTTTTAAAAATATGTTACCGCCATAACACACGTACATACATGTTTAAGAATATGCTTTTACTTGCATTATACATTTTCAAAAATCGAAAAGAGAAAAAAAAAACAGAAGACAATATATATTTATCTGTATAATTGTAAAATGAAAGTTATAAATAATTAAATAATTTCAATCGTTGTTTGAAGGCAAAAGTTGATAGCTCGTAATATATTAAACCGCGGCAATTCATTTCAGTTTTGAAGCATTCCGTAGTTGTTACGTTCCAAGTCTGTGAACTACTCTACTTCACTTTTGTATATATTTTGAGTTTGACTTTAAACAAAGTCTTCCCATATAAAACATTAAAAAATTTCCATAGGTTGTTATTAATATGTTTAACTGATCTCTTTAAAGAACGGAGTTGGTAGACACTTACTCGTCTTATTTTTAAGACTAAGGTCTATCTTAAGTGGTAAGGAGTGTTCTTCTTCTCCTACGTTCGAGCTTCATTAAATTGTATGCATTAAATCATTAAAAAAAAATTAGTAACCTCTTTAGAAAAAACCGTGTTCATGTCATTAAAATAAATAAATTAATTAATTAATGAGAACCTCGGCTTATTAATATAGAACTGCATGAGTCAATATTACTTAAAACTAACTCAAAAATTGAGGATTGTACTTTATTAAACTTATATTATTAGCTCTATAAATCTATGGATAATATTTTCTCTATCAATTAATTATTCGAGGTACTTAGAATGAAAGGATAGCTAATCATGATTATAGCTTATTTTTAGATATTCAAAACTAATTTTATTGCAATACATGTATCAAATTTATTTTAAAGTATATACGATAATTTTACTAGATTCATTCTCTAATGATCAAATTGGATGGTTTTGAAGCGGCTTTAATTTTTTAAGCATGTCATTATTTAACATAAATATAAAGATACATTAATATAAAAACAAAAACTTATACAACTTGTATAATGAAATATTAGAATTCATGAATATCTTGTTATAAAAGAAAGTAACATGGAGACTGAAACTAGGGGTTAACAGAATTCTTTGAATCCCGATTAGGATTCGGGATCTCGGTCCATTTGGGATGGGATTCGAAACATTCAGAAATTCCAATTGGGATCCCAAATGTCCCAAAATCTAGATTTTAAGAAATGTATGACAAGTTGTTTTAATAAATAGTAATAAAGTATATATATATATATATATATATGACACATCAGTCATAAGCGTATGACAAGTCGGTTCTATAAATATGTCATGTTGTTTGCGACAAAATATGCAATGTATGACAAAAAAATGATGACTTTTGAGATCAAAATACATTTTTGTCACAATTTAGTATTTGAGACTGGATCAGAATCAGCAAATTCCATCCGGTCTTGTCATGTCTCGTTGCCAACCCTCGTTGAAGTAGATCATCTATTCTTATTATTAGCATGTCAACTCGTAAACTGTTTTGCTAGTGCTACTAAAACCAAATAGTCAAAATAAGTTGATCTCTTAGCATGCAACTCTTAAAGCTTTGGTTTAGTAATCTATATATAGTACATGCATAAATAGGGTTGACTGGACGACACATCAGTTGCATGAAAACAATAAATTCATAAAATGTAAATTACAAGATAAGGATCCTCTCTTAATTTTTTTTTTCCTAATTTCTTCTAGTGAAATTAGTGGTCATGATTAAATTTTAAATTTTAATATTGACAATAAAGTCAATTTTTTCACTTTCTTTTTATTAAAACCCACTAAAGGGTGGGGGTTAGGTGGGACTCTCTTACCTCTAAGATTAAATAAAATAAAATAAGAAAAAGTATATCGAGGGGACATAAACCAAAACATCTAAGCCAAAGAATAAATACAAACAACAAACAAAAAATGAAAAAAGAATAATAAAAGTGAATGTAAACTAAAGAGAACAAAGTGAGGCAAAGCCTATCAAAAGAAACCAGGAGTTCGAGCTAATCTGTAACACCCTAAGCAAATATCACATCAACAAAGCATAGGAAAGATATTGGATTTATAATGTGTGATTCGTATCTTAATTTACAGGATGCGTTTTAGGTTGCAAAGCCCAATAACAAAACCACAATGGACTGTGAACCGAAAGCAAACAATATCTTGCTAGGTTTTGATGAAGTCATGACAAATGATATCAGAGCAGCTCCATATATCCTCTCGGACGATGGTGAGACAAATCTCAGCGAGGATGCTAAGTCCCTAAGGAGGTGTATGTAACATCTTAGGCAAATCCCACATTGACAAAGTACAAGAGAGATGTTGGGTTTATAAAGGGAGATCCACACCTTAATTAACAAAATGCATTTTAGGTTGCAAAGCCCAATAATAAAACCGCAATGGGCAATTTACCTAAAGCGGACAATATCTTGCCAAGTTTGGGTTGGGTTGGGTTGGGTCATGACATAATAGAAAAGGCATGTATTGAGACTGAGTGGTTAAAAAACCTCTTAGCGGATCTTTCTATTTCTGCTTACTTTTCTACGTTGGTGTCAATACGTTGTGATTGTCATGTCGTTATTGCTAAGGAAAATCAATCTGCACACTCTCCCATTTCCACACCTTTCTTCAAAGCCTGGTGGGGAACTCATATATACCTCATCCTCAAGGTCTCCATTAAGGAAAGCATTTTTAACGTCCAATTGGTATAAGAGCCAATTAGAGTTAACAGTAAGAGACAACATGACCTTAATTGAGTTGATTTTAGCTACCGGAGTAAAAGTCTCTTGGTAGTCTATCCCATAGGTTTGAGTAAAACCTTTTACAACAATACGAACTTTCTATCGACACTCCCATCTGCCTTACTCTTGATAGTAAACACCCATTTGTACCCCATAACCTTTTTTCCATTCGGTAATTCTACCATCTCCCAAGTATCATTCTTCTTCAAGGCATTCATCTCTTCAAACACAGCCAACCTCCAATTCGAATCACCAAGTGCTTCCTGAATATTTCTAGGCACAACAAGTTTTGAAATGTTTATAGTGAAAGCTCTATAATTGTCAGAAAGGTTTTGATAGGAAATATATTTGGCAATAGGATGTTTGATACAGGTTCGGGTTCCTATCCTAAGGGCAATAGGGAGGTTAAGATCAAGATTCTGTTCAAGGATAACAGGGGGTTGATTCCAAAATAGATTCAGGTACAAAGTTCTCTTCCCTAGAATCTGATCGTAATGGTAAGTTTAAGTTAGTAATAGGAAAAGAAGAGGAAGGAACAGAAGAAGGATTACCTGAGGCATTTGGATGACCATTGCTCAGGGCTTCCGGTTGACCACGTGCTAGGATAATGGCTTGGTCTCTACCACCTCTAAGGACACCTTTCCTAGAATAAACCATAGGCTCAAGATTGTTTCTATTTTTTTTCCATTCGTAGTATTTCTTTTTGTGTCAGACCAATGTTAGATTCGGCTTCTTTAGGCCTAGTTTCCAAGGTTTCTTTTTCAAAAAAGGTATCAAGTAGTGTGCTAGGTAAGGGTTCAGCAATTTCCCAAAAATTTGGTTCAACTATCTTCTCCCCCTGAAGCAAAGTTTTGGTAAAGTATAATGTATTTTCCATGAAAGAAACATCCATAGTGACAAAAAAACATTTTGTAAAAAATGTTTTGTAAGGGGATTAAAGCATTTGTAACATTTTTTATTGGGTGCATACCCTATAAAAACACATTTTTCAGCTCTTGGATCTAATTTAGACCTTAGCCTCTTTAGAGTGTGCACATATGCTGTGCAGCCAAATATTTTCAAAGGTAAGTCAAAATTGATTCTAGATTCTGGGAATACCTTTTTTAAATAATCCAACGGGGTGATATATTGTAAAACTTTGGTAGGCATCTTGTTAATAAGATACGAAGCTATCAGTATAGCATCACCCCATAGATACTTTGGAACATTCATATAAAATATCATGGCTCTAGCTACTTCTAACAAGTGCTTGTTCTTACGCTCAGCAATGCCATTTTGTTTAGGTGTGTCGGAACAAGAGGATTGGTGTAAAATTCCTTGTTCATTTAAAAAAGTTTCCAAAACTTTATTAAAATACTTTGTTCCATTGTCAGATCTCAAAATATTAATTTTTGTTTGAAACTGAGTTTTAATCATCCTATAAAATTCTTTAAAAATCTGTTCTACATCAAATTTTTCTTTCATTAAATAAACCCAACACAGACGTGTATGATCGTCAATAAAAGTCACAAACCATTTTTTTTCAGAAATTGTGGTCACTTTTGAAGGACCCCAAACATCACTGTGGAATAAATAAAACGGTCTTTAAGCATGATAAGGTTTGGAATATAAGATTTTCTTTGACTTTTTGCCATTAAACAACTCTCACATTGAAATGATGAAGGATCAATCCCTTTAAATAGCACTGGAAATAAATGTTTTAAATAAGGAAAACTTGGGTGACCTAAACGACAATACCAAACCATTATTTGATCACGATCAGATAAAGAACTAATACTACTTAGCCCTTGAACTATTTTATTACTAAGAAATTTATCCTCGAAATAATAGAGACCATTAATCATCCTACCACTGCCAATCGTCTTCCCCGAGCTCCGGTCCTGAAAAATGCAATAGGATTCATAGAAAATAACATAACAGTTAGAGTCTCTACATAGTTTGCTAACTGACAAGAGATTACAAGCAAGTTTAGGGACATAGAGAACAAATAAAAGATCTACTCTCTCAAAAAGTTTTATAAGGTCTTTTCCTACAATTGGTGAGAAATTACCATCAGCTATCCTAACCTTTTTATTTTCTGGACATGGTGAAAAATTCTCAAACAAATGTAAGGAATTGGTCATATGGTCGGATGTTCCTAAATCTATTATCCATGGAGCAGATTTAAATTGGCAAGATAGAGGATATAATTTATTACCTTTGTGTGCCACAGAAACACTAGGAACATTGGGTACCGAATTAAATTTTAACAGTGCAAAAAGATGCTCCATCTGCTCTTTGGTGAAGGGACTGGTCTCAACCTCATTGGCAGTAGGGTTGGCTCGGCCAGCTTTCCCTTTCCAATTTGCAAGTTTCCCATGAATTTTCTAGCAGGTCTCACGGGTATGGCAAGGCTTATTACAAAAATCACACCAAACTTGCTGCTTTTCATCAGATTTGTGTTGCAAAAGAGGAGCCTTGCTTCCAGTCATGGAGACCAAGGAAAAACCTTCAGCAACCCAAGTTCCCTTCTTGCCAAGCATCACATTCCTCCGACTCTCCTCTCTTCTGACTTCTGAAAAAACGTCACCAATTGAAGGTAGGGGCTGTCTTCCAATAATTCTCCCCCTTACCTCATCAAACTCGACATTCAATCCAGCCAAAAACGTAAAAATGCGGCCATCCTCTACAGTCTTTTTGTGATGTTGAGCATCCTTGGGAGATTTCCACTCATAGGTGTTGAAAAGGTCAAGGTCTTGCTAAATCTGCTTAAAGGAATTAAAATATTTTGTGACGTTGTGCTCCCCTTGTCGCATCTCTCCGAATTTGAGGATCAACTCAAAAATCTGTGATTGATTTCCGAGATCAGAATACATCTTATTTACATTCTCCCAAAACTCTTGTGCCGTTGGATAGCACATATAATTAGAGCTAATATATTCTTCCATTGAATTCACAAGCCACGTCATCACCATGGAATTCTCGGCATCCCATGTAACATAGGTCGGATCATCCACTACAGGAGCCTTCTTTTCACCAGTCAAATAGCCCATTTTTCCACGCCCTCTAATATACATCCTAACTAATTGAGACCATCTCAGAAAATTGTCACCATTCCAACGATTTGTGGTGATTTGTACATAATGAGATTCTGAGGAGGTAACACTAATTTTTTAAACATCGGTGCTACTAGGATTGTTCATGGAGGATTGAGGGACAGTACTGGAATTGGATGAAGAGTCAGACATGGTTTTACATTGCAGGGATCAAAAGGAAGAAAAAAGGAATTCCGGCAAGATATTCTTCCTGCTCTGATACCAACTTGAAAAATAGGTTTGCACAGAATTAATCATTCTATTATTAAGATTGTTCTTTTATAGAGATTTACAGTACACATAAAACCATTAAATCAGGAAACTAAATCACTGATTTAAGGAAAGAATAATTTCTAGGTAGATTTTCCTAAAATACATAGATTTGCACCTAAATAGCTATGTTATAGCTAATGACTAATTTACAACTAATATATAATTACAACACATATTTTTTCTAATTTTCTAACATAAACATCAAGTTCTTAGTTGTTAAAAAAAGAGTTTAGAGTGGGCAGTTATCTATAAAGCACATTAACAAAACTTCATGATTAGCATCCGCTTACTAATCAATTGCCACCCAAAATATTTCATGAGCACACTGCTCATATGAGTGTCATATCATTAAATGATATTCACTTTTACTGAGAGTTTGTGATTTTAGATGCTCTTATAATATAAACATTTTTTTTAGTTATTTTAGTTTATGGATATTTCGGGTTATTTTTTGTAGAAATAAATATTTGGTTTATTCACACTTTGGTTTAGTACAGTTTGATCTCACTAAGATTTAAGGTGGAACAATTGGAAATACGCATGATAAGATCACATTGCATGAAATTTTCATGCTACACATTTACATCATGATCCATGGTATTTAGTTGTATTGGCATAGTGACTAGTGTTAGGTCGAGTTACGATAATTGTAACGAAGGCCGCTTTCATTATATTTTGGTATGATTGATGGATCAGATTGGTTATAAATTTATTTTGGTAATAACAATAAAGTTGAGCTCATACAGTTATTTTTGCAAAACATAATTATAAAGTTACACATATAGCTCAAGTGGTAGATTGTTGGATTTTTAATCTAACATTGTTGGATTAAGGAATCCAACGTTGGGCTTATATATGAATAATTATGTGTTGCGGACTATCATATAAATTTAAGTGCAAGTAAAAGTGATCTATTAAGGTTTTCAATAATATGAGTTTTAATATATCTGACAAGATGTTGGCCTTTAATGTGTAGAGACTTAAGTGTAATTTCTATTTCTATGATAGGCTGAAATAGAAATACCTAAAGACAGGAAAAAAAGTTATATATATAAGTGGGTATGGTCCCTAAGTCACACGTGTCGTTCTATTCTTTCTGACATCTCATCAACAAAGAGAGCACAAAGAAAATTAAAAGATTCTCTAAGAGAATGTATTGCTCTGAAAGGCCAACCACACGACGCCAAAGAGCAATTAAATATTATGAATTCATGTGCGCTTTCACATATTTTGTTTTTTATTTTTGATAATTTAACATGAATATTTCTAAATTATAAGTCATCACCAGAGATTTCTTATTCTACCATATAAATCACCGGCTAATCAATTTGTTATTACAATAACATATAAGTCGATGTAGATTGTCCTAATCAATAGCAGAGCCATGATTTTAATTCGCGGGCTATCGAAATACATCACAAGTTTAAGAAGGTTAGGGGTTGCCTTCGAAAATAATAAGTTGGGGATCATCTTGAAAACTTTTACCTTTATTTTTCAAAATTTTCAAAAGAATTGGGTTACCCCATGCAGAAACTTAGTTCCCCTTCTAGTCCTAGTCAAGTGATTCTAAATATATCCATGCTTTTCTTTCTGCTCTCCCCAACGAGTAGCTTTCGATCAGACTCTTTTACAAAATTAACAAATAGTCTATGTGTTATGAAAAATTTTAGTGAGAGTTATAAATTTAGAACCTTCTTTAGACAGTTTGAGTTCCAAAATACTCTTGGAAACTTGTATGAATTTGTCAATTGGAAAGCTAAAAAGACAGTACGAATAGCACTATCAGATGAAATTGAGAAATATTGAACATACAGTTATAAAAAATCTAAAATTAAAGTTTGGTCTCCTATTCAAAAGATATTGTATTATCTATTAATAATTCCTTAGTTAAGTTAGTCGGTATTCTCTTCTTGTACTTCTAAGTTGGAGGGTTCAAGTCTCCACCAGAATTATTAAACTTTGTTATATTGAGTTAAGTGGACATCAGGTATATTCCACTTGGATTGAATTATATATAAATATTAAAAAAAAATAGTATTATCTCTTTGACTTGAAGTTAGTGCTGATTGAATGTGATATTTGTGTTAATGGGTTTGTTACTTCTAGTTATTAAATAAAAAGTTAGATATGATATAATACAGTAGTATAAATGTCCATATGAAGCATAACATTTCTAAAATCTCATCACTGCTGGCATCATAAATATAATTCAAATTTACTCAAGGATCAATTCAAGACACGTAGCTAGTGACTATAGTCAGCTCCTCTCTCTCAAGTGATACACGAGTGAAATTAACACTAGATTTTCGATTTATTTGTAAGTACCATCACAGATCCTGAGATCAACCATCAGGAAACTATTGATCAAGGATCTAACATGTAAATACAAGTACTTGAGATATACAAAAGGTTACAAATATAAATAGAAACCGCAACCACACCTCACACATGAAAGCTCTAGCAACTCAACAACTGCAATACGCCAAGATAATACAACAAACAAAATCAAGTATCCGGCCACAGGGATAAGGGATCCTTGTTATTATTGTAAAGAAACTAGCTTGTTCATAAAGTGTTTAACATCTTTTAGTGCAAAAGCATCGACGACGGAATCCACGGCAGTGGCCACCGTGGAACCCTTCAGTTTGGCAAACAGCAGCACAGTTGCTCTTACTCATACATGGCCCCTTGAACCGGTGACTCTGAGACTCGCATATCCTAGCTTCTGCCGCCCTCAGCCCCATTTCTGATTTTACATCAATCAATATAACCACGAAATTAATTTCTTAATTAGTAAGTCAGTGAGTGCAAGGGAAGGGGTGTAAAAGAATGCAAATCACTAACACAAAACACACTCATCGTTTGTATTTGAAGTTTTGACACACTCGAAATTAATTAGCTATTAAAAGATTACTTGTGTGCATCTTTTCCCATGTCGGAGTAAAAAACCCCTTTAGTTATTGTATTCGTTACGGTTTTTGCCAATTATTTAATTAGTTTCTGTATTTTAAAAAAAAATTACCAAAAACGCGAGTGTCTTTGCTTTCATCGTTAATTAATGTTTGAATTTAACTTTTTAATGATTACATAATATTTGTGTTTGAAAATTTAAAAAAAAAATCTAACAACAAATGAAAAACAAAGAAAAAGTTAGCAACAAAGTAAAATTTAAAAGAAACAATCATAGCAACAAATAATGATGTTTCAAGTATTCTTTTTTAAAATAGGACGATTAACTTGACATTTGGTTCAAATTATAGAAACTAAATAAAAATTTTAAATTAATAGCAAGAGAAAATGGTAAAAGAAAGAAGGTACCACTGGCAAGAAGCAGCAGCACAACAAGTAGAACAGTTGAAAATAAACGCACTGAGCGCTCCATCTTTAGTCTTCAAGGCAAAAATAATCAAGAGAGATTAGATGACAGAGCAAAGGAGAAAAGAGATACTGGTGCAAGAATACAATCCATGCAAGTGTCATATATATATATATAGATAGTGTGTTTGAATATACACTAATAATAAAAATAATAATAAAGTTGGAGATTTGATATAATCATGACAGGTCAGGCAGCACTAGTGTCTCTTAGCTTTGTATAGCTTTTTATGAATTTCTTTTTGACAAATCAGTAACTGTTTGGTTTGATCTGTCTTGCTTTTGCTTTTATTTTTATTTTTTTCACACTTAATTATTAGCAATCCACGTTCGGTGGCTGTGATCTCTGCAACGTTTGCTTTTCTTGACTTCTCTAGTTGCTTCTATTTTCTCTAGTTGCTTCGATTATATATATATATATATATATATATAGCTGGGGTACACACTTTGGAATCACTTTTAATTAGCTGATCCTGTTAGGGAAAAAGTCAAAAAATGACTAAAATATTAAGAAGGTAAGGTAGATTATGACCATTCTTACTATATTTTTATCTGCGCTCTCTCAACCTTCAATTTTTAGTGTATTTTCTAAAATAGTTTTAATCAAAAAATAAATGTGCGACAAAGTAATGTGAAAGTGTAGACAAACTATTACCATATGTGTATTTTCACCCCAAGACGTTACATCAACTAAAATCAAATGACAATCAAATGTGAGGAATAATTTCTGATTGACGTGTGAGCTGATCGGCAAGCCAAAAAAAACCAACTTTTTTTTCCTTTTTTTAGCTTCACTTGTTTTCGTCGGTAGCCACATTTTTCATCCACCAAAAGAACGTGCACAGCCTTCTCACTTAGCTTTTTAATAGGTCCCACACTCCATATACAAGTAATAAGCACCAGACAGTAATATCCCTTCAGGAATAATAAGTTTAATTATTTAATTTTTGGGTTTTTTTTTACAATATTTAATTTTCGGTTTGCTTGAATGATCGTAGTGCAAATGCCCTTTGATTACGTTAAGATCTGTATCAAATACTATTGTTGGTTTATTATTTATCAACTTAAATGTTTGGTTAAACGATTTCTCTAACATTATATTAAGAAAAATTATCAGCCATATATTTTTAAATGACCTTCGTATTAAACGTGTTACAATAATTTTTAAGTGTATCATTCGTATTTTATAAGTTGACAAAACATTTCTGCCGTCCACCTATCTATTAATTTCAGTTAAAAAGTTAAGAAAATTGTGGCAAATTAACTATTTTGCTCTTGAAACTCAAAATGAAATAAAAAGATAAATTTACCCCAAAAAATAACATAAATTTTCAATACATAATTTTTTTATTTTATTATTAACAATAGATATTTTATTAAAAAATATGAATTATTAATGGTACATATTATTAACAATTATCCGTAAAAATATATATATATTATACAATAAAAAATTATTAACAGCATATTATTTACAATTATACATATTATACCATAAAAAATTCCAGTTGGAGCATGGAGGAGTAGATCTTCAAAATTTAGGCTAAATTTTGGAGGATTAAATTCGTTTGTAAAGTAACTTTTTTTTAACAATTATTAACAATTATTTGATAAATGGGATGACATGTCATTTTTATTAATATATATTATATGGCATGTCATTTTTTACTAGGTAAATGGGATTACATGTCGTTTTTATTAAAAATACTAGATTACCCTTATGATGTCAACGCTTGCAAACGACAGTTAACAGATTGGTGGACGACATAAGTATTTTGTCAATTTATGGTATATGAGTGATACACCTTAAAATTATTGTAGCACATTTGATACGGGTGTCATTTAAGGGTATGTGGCTGATAATTTCCCTTATATTAAAGCCAAGTTCTCCGATTTGAATCCTAAAACTCTTTGCATTATTTTTTCAAGGGAAAATATCACTCGTATACTTTAAAATGACACTTGTACCAAACATACTACAACACTTTTAACATGTATCACTCGTATACCTTAAGTTGACAAAATGTGTCTGCCGTCCACCAAGCTGTTAGATACCGTTTGCAAGCACTAACATCATAAGGGTAATTTAGTCTTTTAAGATGAAAGAAACTTTGATTAAACAAACGACATGTCATCCCATTTACCTGGTAAAAAATGACATGTCATATGATGTATTGACAAAAATGACATGTCATCCCATTTATCAGAAGATGGCATCATCTATGTGAAACAACTTTATTTCAACAGGACTAAAAAAAAAAATGCTACTGCACAACCGAATCAATTCCTCTAAAATTTAACCTAAATTTTTTATGATCTACTCCTCCAAGCTCCAATTGGAAATTTTTATGGTATAATATGTATAATTGTAAATAATATGTTGTTAATAATTTTTTATGATATAATATGGATATTTTTTACGGATAATTGTTAATAATATGTACCATTAATAATTCATATTTTTTAATAAAAAAATGTATTGTTAATAACAAAATAAAAAAATTGTGTACTGAAAATTATATTAATTTTTGGAGTAAATTTATCTTTTTATTTCATTTTGAGTTTCAAGGGAAACATAGTCTGCCACAATTTTGTTAACTTTCTAACGGAAATTAATGGATTGGTGGGCGGCAGAAGTGTTTTGTTAACTTAAGATATACAAGTGATACATGTTAAAAGTATTGTAATACGTTTGATACAAGTGTCATTTAAGGGTATACGAGTGATATTTTTCCTTTTCTCAATTATTTGACTCACTTTTTTGCTATTGTTTCATCTACATGTTTCTATAGTATAACAGTAGTCCATATTTCATTTGAGGACACTAGTTAAGACTTGTCTTAAATATAATTATTGGACCTTTACCCATCAAATTAAATTTTTGAGTCAAGTTGTTTATCTAACAAATTATATTTACAACAAAACATGTGTTATGATTAGTATTAAAAAATGTTTGATTATCAAGCGATAAAAATATTATTTTGTACTTATATTATAATTTATATTTATATTTATGCAATATATTAGGAATTGTTAATTATGTTTGTTAACATAAATAATTCTTTATTATTGATTTTGATGATAACAAACTTGATTAAGATTGGTTAATCTTTTAAAAACTCAAAATAGTTTTCACATATATTTAAATCATCTTTTTCACTTTATAAAGGCTTTATATTATATGAAAATGTTTTTATAAAATTGGTTATTCTCATGTTAATGGTTTCAATTGAAAAAGCTTTGCGAATTTTGATAAATAATAAGTATTGCCTAAAATCCTGAAAATGGGCCTATTTGATAAGTTTTATGAAGCTTTGGGCCATAATATATTATTATAAAGTTTTGGGATCAAACAATAATTTTAAAAAATAGATCACTGTAGAAAATTTCTATTAAATCTTGAACAAATTCCTATTAAATGTGATAATACTAATGCTATAAATATTTCAAAAAATCTCATTCAGCACTCTAGAATCAAGTATATAAAAATTAGACATCATTTCTTGGGAGATCATGTTCAAAAGGGAGATATTGCATTAGAGTTTATTTCTATGGAAAAACAACTTGCCGATATTTTTACAAAACTACTTTGCGAAGAACAACTTTCAAAAATTCGACATGAACTTGGGATGATGGAATTTTCACATTAACATCTTTATTCATTTTATTGAGTCTATTAAAATTGATTGATATATGATTTAATGATTTAATATCTATGGAATGCTTAATCATGATATACATATGGAGTGTGTGTATTTTTGAATATGTATGAATTAATTGTTGAAATACATATATGTTCATGAATTATGCATTGAACTGGCACTTAAAACATTTTGGGTCAATGAAATGATCTTGAAATGTATTAATTGTTGACCAAATACTTTAACAAATGTACGAAATCATAAGTTGTGGAAAACGGATTGCCGTTATTTTAATAAACGGCTAACCGTTTTCGGGCAGAAACCTTGGCAAGCATTCTGGATGCGACATCACAGTAACGGCTTGCCATTTTCATGAAAAATTTTGAGAGCTCTTTGGACATTGTCGGCTCGCCGACATCTCTATAACGGCGAGCTGTTATCTCTATAACGGTGAGCCGTTATCACGCGTTAAGTGTACAGTGACACATCTTCTTCCTCATTTCGTTTTTTCTCTTAACACTCTCTCTCTCTAAAATCGCGATTACAACTTCGTCCCTCTCTTAAATCCACCATTTTCTTGTTCTTTTTCACCAAATTAAAGCATTAAAAATAATTTTTATCCTCTTTAGAACCTTTTCAACCGATTAAAATCAGTTTTTACTTCAAAAATTAAAAATCCCAAATTGAAAACCCTAGAACCAGCTGCACTGCTCTCGCCAAATTTGACCCAAATTTCTTCCATTTTCCATCAAATTTCAACTTGTAATCACTCTCTCATCTCTTAAACTTCCTTTCTACCGATTTAAATTCCTCCAAAATCATCAATGGCTTTACGACCGTGCCATACCTGAACCAAGCAAGCAGCTCCACGCAATCCCAATTCCTCCAAGCCTTTTTCTCAAGTTTTTGACAGCCTGCATTTTCCAAATGGTCAACTGGCTCAACGATTTCATGAGAAATTCATGGGAAAAGTAGTAATTACCTCATTCTATATTGATATTGATGATTTCTCTGATATTATTATATGTGGTAGAACTTTGCCTCAAATGTTAAGACAATGGGATGAAGCTTTAGGTATTGAAGAACGAGTCTATGAAAATTTAGTTAGGGTATTTTACTCTAATATGGAGATTTTGTTAATCGAAAAGATGGAGTCGTAACACATGTTGGAGGTGTTAGGATTGAGTTCGATATGTTTAAGCTTGATCGTATTCTTGGCATATCCTGTGAAGGGGTAAACATGTATACTGCTAGAAAAGAGCTTCATTTTAGTCAGTTTACTCACATTAAGGGCATTAGGAATATATGTAGACGTCGCGATCTCTCTGACGAGGTCTGCTCTTTGTCCTTTCGGTCTTAGTTGTTACCTTTCCAAGTCCGTATTCTTCACAGCATTCTCCAGCACATGATTACACCTAGGCAGGGACATACTGATGAGACGACTAGATTAGATGTCGGTTTACTTGACTCTCTCATCCAAGGAAGGCAAATGCACCTTTCATTCACTATTTTGCGTCATATGCTCTCTACCACTGTTGTGTTTAACAGGTCTTTTCCATATGGTAGCATCATTAGTAAGATTCTGAGACACTTTCATGTTCCTTTAACCGAACCTGTCTATGTTGAGACCAAAAAAATGGGTAGGAAAATAATTTTGAGGATCAGTTTTCAGTGGAGGCAAGGCAAGTGGATCAAGGTTACCTCCTCATTCTCAATGACGTTTAGTTTGAGGATGAGTTACCCGACTTTCGCCTTGGAGCTCGACCACATGCCCCTCGTCAAGCAGCAGTAGCATCCTCTCAAGATGACGAGCCAGTTGAGCCAGCCGTGCCAATTGTACCTCCTGTAGCATCTTCTGATTCTAAGGACCGTCTTCAGTAGCTCTTCGACAAAGTGGATGCACTTCAATTAGACTTTGCGACTTTTCGACAGTAGATCTTAGATCAGCAGATAGAGTGACTTGCTAGATAGCGCCGCATTTTTTGTCACCTTGGCTATGATCCCGACAATTCCTCTTCATTGCCCCCATCTTAGTTTTCTGCACCTTTACATTTCGCACAAACATTACTCATCTCATGTAGTTGTTGTGGTACTATTTGGTTTGATTGTGCTTGTGATGTTTTTATGATGTTTTTGTTGGATATGTGGACTTTTTTTATAATTGAGTTGATTTTGATAACATGTTTTGGTCATTGCTTATGATAATGATTTAAATTTGTTGGTATGGAGGTTGGTTGCTAAATTGGAGTTTATATGGGAGTGTTTTAACCACTTTGTTTTTGAGGAAATGTTCATTTTTAGGGGAGATTCTGCCAAAAAAATTTTCGACATGGGTAATCTTTAAACTTCTCTTTTTAATCTTTTCGTGCTCATTTCTTTTTTATAATGAAGGGGGAGATAATTTAAATATAATATGTTGAAAATTTTTTCCTTTTATTAAATTTATTTTTATGAGGTTAAAAATTGATGGGCACATATTTAGGGGGAGTTAAATTCTACAAATACTTTACTTAGGGGGAGCAAAATTGCACAATTATTTTCTTGAAAAGTTTGTCATCATAAAAAAGGGGCAGATTGTTAACATAAATAATTTTTTATTATTAATTTTGATGATAATAAACTTGATTAATATTGGTTAATCTTTTAAAAGCTCAAAATAGTTTTCATATATATTTAAATAATCTTTTTAACTTTATAAAGGCTTTATATTCTATGAAAATATTTTTATAAAATTGGTTATTCTCATGTTAATAATTTCAATTGAAAAAGCTTTGAGAATTTTGATAAATAACAAGTATTGCCTAAAATCCTGAAAATTGAACTATTTGATAAGTTTTATGAAGTTTGGTCCATAATATATTTTTATAAAGGTTTGGGGTTAAACTATAATTTTTATAAAATAGTTCACTGTTGCAGTCTCTGTAGAAAACAGTGATCAGACATCTTGATGACGGCGATCCAACATTGAACAGAATTGAAGAGTAGCCTCTGGACACTAGCGGCGATCCAACATCTAGAAAACGGTGATCCGACAATTTGAAAATTCAGCCCAACGGTTAGTTTCACCAGTCAAACGACGATCCGATATCTAGTTAACGGCAATCCGACAGTGAGCAGAAAGTCAATAACGGCTGGTTTTTAGCTCCAACTATAAATAAGCTCAATCAAATCCAAACAACGACGATTCCAACAATTGTCATTGAGCAAATTATTGAGCATACAAGTTTTCTTGAGCTTTAAATTCTTGTATTCATCTCATTTACTCACACTTTGGATCTTTATTTGTAATCAAACACATTGTGTGAGAGAGATTTATTTTGTAATATTCTTTAAAATCAAATTGAGTGATTGTAAGTGTTGGGATACACTTGGGTTAAGAGATTGTGGATAATCTCTTTTTGTAAAGGTTTATTGACACCTTAGAAGTCAAGTGTAAGCATTTGAAGCCTTGGAGGCTTGCTTAGTGGAATCCTTAAGCTCGGAAGCTTGGAGGCGTGGACATAGGCGAGGTTGGCCAAACCACGTAAAAATAATCATATTTGAATCTCTCTTCTCTTATCTTTTTATATTGTGACAAATTTATTTGTTATTGCTTTAAATTCGTTTTAGATTTGCATTGAGTTTTGCTTTAAATTGAATAATTTTTAGAATCCAAACTCACCCCCTCTTGGGTTGCATAACTCGAATTTCAATGTTTTAACTATATCTAATTCTGTGTATTTTTTAGTCTTTATTAGGTAAAATATTAATTTCACATAATTCGAGACTCCAAACAAATAAACGGATATTAAATTTGGATTCCAGAAGTCCGAAAACTTTAAGATGAGTAAAGATCAGCTTAAAATTGAGCTTGTGCAAAAAGTTGACTTTTTCTATTAATCGAGCACTGATTGGATAATAAAATGAGCTTACAATAGATATGAGTGTATTGAATAGCTGATAATTTTGACTGCATCTCAACCATTCATGATTCAATGGTCACGATCGTCCCAAGTGGCAATGGTTGGTGGAGTAAGTTGTAGAATCCGAACCTTTGTAATCGAGTCAACCCGATCCACCCATTAACCCACTAAATCTCAACCGTTCTTTGACTGAATCGAACGCTTGACATGATGCCACGTGTAATGTTAACTTTTGAAGTTTGACCAGCCGTTAGATCTTGATTTAATGCTTGTGAGGAGCGCATTCATAAAACTTATGATGGACCGCAATACACTAGATTATGATTTTATTTTTCTATAATAGAACCTCATTTTTATGTTTTGAGCATCTCTTTTGTTCTCAATTTCCCCGTAATCTTATTTTTCAAATGTTTTAATGTTTGCATAATTACTTTTATAAATAAATTTAGTTTTATTTTCTATTTTAGTAGTTTTTATTCCTTTTAATTATGAGTAATTTAATTTTAATAATTATTTTTATTTCAATTATGCTTAGCTAAATAATAATAGTTAGGGTAAGATGAAACTCTTAGGAAATAAATATGATTTAATCAAATTCTATTTTTAATTATATAAATTAAATTAATTTCTATTTAATTTTATACATATTTTATATTTTGAATTTTTGATTTATTGTAGACAAAAAAGGGAGTTTGGTATAATAAATTCTCAATATCTTAATATAAGCTATGGTAAAATAAT
Organism: Citrus trifoliata; assembly: GCA_018350135.1. Lineage (NCBI taxonomy): Eukaryota > Viridiplantae > Streptophyta > Magnoliopsida > Sapindales > Rutaceae > Citrus > Citrus trifoliata. The sequence goes on from VKKW01000072.1 coordinate 65,091, forward strand.
ATTTTGACTTATTGTAGACAAATTTTTGGCACAATAAACACTTAATTCATAATAAAATTAATGGGCAAATGATAGTAATTTATATAATTAATCTTTTGCGCAATAAATAAAAAAAGCAAAAAGAATTTATTAAATTTTAAAAAGAGAATTTGATTAAATTATATTTATTTTCTAAGAGTTTCACCTTATGAAACATATTAGTTGAAAACCAATAATTCTAATTAAAAAAAATTAAGTTTTATTTAAAACACTAAATCTTAAATCACACACATACATTATAGATTTGCATACATCACTATTTATTTTATCTACTTTTTAATTAAAAGTCAAAGAATTAAAATCTACAAATAAATAAATAGTAGCTAAAGAGTTTCACTTTAGCAAGCATTGACACGACTCAAAAGTATATTACTCTCAAGTATAAGAGTGTCTAGTTATAATATAACCCGGTGAGACCGGGGTCGAGCCACAATGAGTTTTAAATCTAGTAAAACTAAGAAAATTAATTGTGGGGAAAAGAAATTATTTGAAATCAATTTAAAAATAAGCTAAGGTTTAGGATCCACTCTATGTATTCAAACTATAATTTTAATACTCTCTCATTTATATTTTGCCTCACTTTTACCAATTAATTATTATATCATTTAATTATATGTGTGTGGCTAAATATAGAATAAAGTACCTAATGTGCCACACTATATTAATGTGTCGACATTATGTCAAAATACCATAAAATCCAGTGAGATTTATAAATTAACATGATATAAAAATAATTAGAAAAGAATTAAATAAACTTAAAAACTCAATTGAGAAAATAATAATAATTAATAGTTTGAAACATTGAGCTTCACCATTTACCTTAACTTAATAAAATTAGCTACTCATATTGAAAGAAAACACAAAACTCTTTTTATTTGATAAACTTTTTGAAATATATTACAAAGAAAATTGATACAAACGGAAGCAAGACAAAAAAAGAAACAAAGAAAGAAAGAAATTCTTCAGCTGCACTATATTCTCTCTCGACTTCAGCTCTCAAATTAGCTCTCCCGGCTTTTTTGAAAAGGATCTCCCTTCTGGCGTCCATCTCCTTGCCTTTTATAGGCAAAAGAATCGTCTTCGTTTCTTTATTTTATTAATATTTTTATTTTTATATTATATATATATATATATTGAATTGTGTGATGGTCAGGAGGCGTGATGGCCTCCTGACCACCACCGGTAACCAATGTTTTGGTTGCCTTTTACTCTTTTGTATTTTTGTTCTTTTTATTTTTTAATTTTTTATTATTAGATCTCCTCAATTGTGTTCCAGTAATTCTTTTTTGTTCCTGCTTTCAATTCCAATTCCATCTTTATTCCTAAAAAATATTTACAAGATAAAAATTAACAAATTACGAATTAATTTAACATAAAATATATTTGGGGAGTATTAAAATAATTTAGAAATAATGAACGCATTAATCAACACAATAAGTGAAAAACTAATAATTTTATCTTTATTAAATGTACACTTTTTAGTGTCAATCACACCCCCCAACCAGCTTATTGCTAGGCTCTAGCAATTTAAGAGATAAAAATTTAGAGAAATTTCAAAACCAAATTGAAAATCTTTTTTTTTTAACAATTGTGTTTACTTCCTTCATCAGATTAATGACAACAATCAAATAAAAGTATAAGCATTATCTTCAGTCTAAAGAAAATCACACTCGCTCATAACAGTTTAGTAAAATCCTGTAAAATAATCAATCATCAGAGCTACATTAATCAAGCCACTTTTAAGAATGATACATCAAACCCCAAAATCTCACGATTAAGAGTGACTCTCTCAAAAGAAAATATACCCCAAATTAATTTGTCACTTTAAAAAAAATGTTAAATTTGAGAGAATAATAAAATAATATCACACGCTCTCACCAAGATGAAAAAATAATGCCCATAGCTTAGAAATACAATAATCTCAAATCCAATGAATTAGTAGCAAAATTTATTCTTATTTTTATGCATCACCACATCTTTTAGTCCATATTACCAGCTTTTACTTCAGACTATAGTTCCCAAAAATTGAGAAGGACTTTTATTAGGACGTAACGTAGGCTAGGGTTATGGCTAACAAAAAAAAAAGTAATAGGGAAAACAAAAATATATGTTTGAAAAATAGGGGACTTTTTGGATATTGTAAGGTGCTTTTTTTTTCTTTTTGCTTGGATTTTTTTTTCTTTTTTTATTATTTGATATATACATATCATCTTTCTCTTTTTTTTCTTTTTTTTAGCACCATTATTAGGAATACATAATCATCCCTATTTTTAAACATAATTGGGTGATGAAAAATATAAACATAAGGTGATACTCCTCATTGGAGTAGGAAAATATGATAGGTTACCAACGAAAAGGTTTTTTTTTTTTTTTTCAAAGGCTCAAAGGGGTTAACTATGGATTTTTTATAATAGGGTTGGCTAGAAAGGCTCAAACGGATCAAAGATGGCCTTCTGTCGTCTTTTAGGGTTCCATATAATCTTTCATATCCACTAGTTCAATGGACTTTTAGATGCGGCTGCACAATTTTTTTTTTTTTTACATATTGAGATCTTGTACAAAAAATTGTGAAGCTGTATAAGCAAACAAAGTTACTCTCCAAGGATAATAGGCTCAAAAACTCGCTTGGTCTTTTCATAACATGTACATTCCTCCAAATGGCTAAATCAATTTCACTCATTCAATTTCTCAATTTATGTTTCAACATGCAAAGGGAAAAATATAGTGTAACATAACTCAAGGCCAAAGATAATACGAATACCAAAATTTAAAAATCGTCATGTTATCCAATGTTAAAAGATCACACCGAAAAAGAAAATTCTTTTTTTTAAAGAAACACTAAAAGAAATTTGGACTGATTGTAGAAACTTAAGGGAGATGATTAAGACAAAAAGACCGAAAACAAAAGGTTAGAAACATTTTTTTGGAAGAAAACACAAAAATTAAGAAGATGCGTTTCTAGAGACACTACATTTTATATTCTGCCATCTTCGATTCAAATTTTTATCCAAAGTTAGTCTTTACAACAAAAATTAGTAAAAACATCATTAGGACTGAGACATTCCACAATTATCAACTATCCCCCCCCCTAACCTGAAGGAGACATTATCCTCAATGTCTAAAGAAAGGAGTAGAGTTTAGAAGATATCACTTTGCCACTGCTGGAAATATTTACAGACGGAGAGTTAAATCTAATTTACACTTTTTACGAGAGTTACTACCATCGTCATCAGTTGCCCAATCCAACACCAAAGTCATGGGATCTGGCTCTGGTTTATAAGCTTGCAAAAGATCAAGTAACTCATTAGCAGTAGGAGCGCAAATGAAGAGTTTTTTCGTTGAGGATGGAATGGAATAATTTTTTATTGCATGATTAAGAAATGTTATTAAGCCATCATAAAAGTTATTAACATTTAACAAACCGATGGGTTTTTTATGGATATTCAAATGGGCCCAAGAAGCAAATGTAATTAGCGCCTCCAAAATTGCAAGATCTCCTGGCAAGAAAATAAAAGCGTCAGCATGATTCAACATTTCAGATATTCTTTCTTGCATACCTGAGACAACTAACTCTTTTCCAGTTGGTGAGTCTGGTAGACATCCTAAAGGTTTTAAGGCTTTTAGAATGATGCTTAGCACTTGGCTTCCTCGAACGAAAGCAGCTTCAGAGACAAGCTTTGATAACCCTCGGTCACCTCCTCCATATACAAGATGTAGTTTCCTCTCTACTATAGCACGACCAAGATCTATGGCTACCTGAACGAACTCCTTATACTTTCCATAACGAAATCCAGAAAGCACATAAATGTTTTTAAGTTGACTGCTTGAAGTTGCTGCCATTAGAACAATTCTAAAAAGAAACAATTTCTGAGTGCTTGAAAAGAAGTTCTTATTTAAGGATCTTGGTGATGGACATAATGATATACATCTGTAAATGGGGTGGTGTGTTTGTCAAATGACGCGTGAAACTTTTAGCTTAATAATTCAAAGACAAACAGTGAAAAGAAAAAGCAAACAGTGATTAGATAAAATAAACACAATAATAATAATAATGCAAAAGATAAAAGAACAGTAAAATAAAAAGATATTTACTGGTAGTTGTGATTGTGGCTCACATCTTCCTCTGGTTTTACGTCCAGTAACGGCTTGAACACCCTCTATGGGTCGTGGATATACTTCCCATTCAGTTTTCTTATAAACTGGCAAATAGGGTCTTTTAGAGTCAGATTCCCAAGACTAAACTGTGCATTTTCCTTTTGGAACAGCTTCCACAAATTTTGAATTTCACATTGAACATACCCGCTCGGATGTGTCTCAAGAGATCGTAAGATATCATCCAACGATTCTTTACTCATGCCATCCTTAACAAATTTGATTTTATTTTCATGATTTACAGAAAGCATTCCTAAAGCTTTACAACGTGGATTTTTGCAAGCGAGTCTTACACAGTGAGAACATTCAGAGCCAAGTCACTTAGCTCTTCTTTTCTTAGCAAATCTACTTTTACCAAAACTAGGCATGTAGAAAATGAATGGATTAGAAAACTCACCTGCCAATCGGACCTTTGCTTCAATTAACCGGCGAATGTCAGCAGGAATCCCATTGATCATTAACAAACGCAGTCGTTCACAACGAGCTCTGTAAATCTTCTTAAGAGCATTTTAAGGGAGAAAGGGAAAATGTTGATACAAATTTTGTTGTATTTCTTCCATGCTTGACATTGAGGTTTCAGTTATTTTGGTAAACTGAGAATACCGACTTAAAAAGTCACGGAGTACTGTTATCCGCCATTTATACGAGAGAGTGAATCAAAACAAATCAAATCTGCAAAATCAAATCAAAAGTGAAAAAGAACAATAAAACAAAAACACACAAGGAATATAACTCACCTTCGTCCTTTTATTGAATCCAATTCTAATTGTAGATTATAAATACCATCCTCTATTTCCTTAAGTTGTCTTTCTAGATCTTTCACGTGAGATACTAACTCTGGTGGTTGCAGATCCCAAATGGGGTGTAATTTACAAAATCGGAGCAATTTCCTCAGGTGAAATTTTACATGAAAAAGCGTTTTAAGATGATCGAGAAGGAAATTTCTCATGTAGGTACTCATGATAAGTATAAAAATTTGGTGAGCTAAATCACAATTGTCAAACAACACATAATTAAAACAATGCAATGCACTCCATTCAAGATATAGGGAAAAGGAAAAAGATTAAAAATTAAATAATTCAAACGATAAAGTAACAGTAAATCAAATTAACAAAACTTTAAAATGAAAAGGCTTAATCAAAATTTTGGTGGGTCACTCAAATGGATTTCAATATCTGTTTCATGTGGTTGGTATTCCAGAGATGGTTTCAATCTTTGGCCATTAACTTTAAATGTGACACCATCTTTTGGATTCTTAATTTCTACGGCTCCCTATGGATACACATTTTTTACAACAAATGGACCATTCCACTTTGACTTTAACTTCCCTTGAAATAAATGAAGATGAGAATTATAAAGCAACACTTTTTGACCAATTTCAAATGTTTTCCGAAAAATTCTTTTCTCATGAAAAAATTTAGTTCTTGCCTTAATAATTCTGGAATTCTCATATGCGTCATTCCTTAATTCCTCAAGTTCATTTATTTGCAATTTATGCACATTGCCAGCATCATCAAGATTTGAATTAAAAACTTTAATGGCCCAAAATGATTTATGTTCAAGTTCTACTGGTAAGTGGCAAGATTTTTCATAAACATGCCGATAGGGTGACATTCCTAAAGATGTTTTAAAAGCAGTACGATATGCCCAAATTGCATCAATTAGTCGAAGAGACCAATCTTTACAGTTTGGATTAACTGTCTTTTCTAAAATTTGTTTTATCTCCCTATTTACTAATTCAACTTGACCACTTGTTTGAGGGTGATAAGGGGTAGCAACCTTATGTGTAATTCCATATTTCTTCATTAAGGACTCAAATGGCTTATTACAAAAATGCTTACCTCCATCACTGATAATGGCTCGAGGTATTCCAAATCTGCTCAAAATATTTTTTTTTAAAAAGCGGATCACAATCTTGTGATCATTATGCCCACAAGGAATCGCCTCGATCCATTTTGAAATATAATCAACAGCAACCAAAATGTATACAAATCCAAATGATGATGAAAAAGGGCCCATAAAATCAATTCCCCAACAATCAAATATTTTCATGATAAGGATGGGGTTTAAAGGCATCATGTTTCGCTTTGAAATAGACGCTACCATTTGACAATTCTTACACATTTTACAGAATGCATGTGAATCTTTAAATAATGTAGGCCAATAAAATCCACACTGTAATATTTTTGCAGCTGTCTTTTTTGAAGAAAAATGGCCACTGTATGCTTCAGAATGACAAAATTGAATGATCCTACTTATCTCGTCGTCTGGTATGCATCTTCGAAAAATTTGATCGGAACAGTACTTGAACAGGTATGGTTCATCCTAGTAAAAGCTTTTTACTTTTGTTAAGAATTTCTTCTTGTCTTGGGAACTCCAGTCACATGGCATTTCACCTGTTGCAAGATAATTAACAATATTAGCATACTAAGGCATTTTGTTTATAGAAAATAAAAATTCATCAGGGAAAGAATCATTGATGGGTGTTGTTTCAATTGAAGACTCATTTGTAAGTCTTGAAAGATGATCTGCAACAACATTTTCAGCGCCCTTTTTGTCCTTGATTGTCAAATTAAATTCTTGAAGTAGCAAGATCCATCGTATCAACCTTGGTTTGGCATCCTGTTTGACATTAAATATCTCACAGCAGCATGATCAGAGTAAACAATAGTGGATGAACCAATTAAATACGAACGAAATTTATCCAATGCAAATATTACAGTAAGTAATTCTTTCTCAGTTGTAGTGTAATTCATTTGAGCACTATTCAAAATTCTACTTGTATAATAGATGACAGAGGGCTTACCTTCTTTTCTTTGACCCAAAACAGCGCTAACGGCATAATCACTAGCATCATACATTAGCTCAAAAGGCAAAGACCAATCAGGGGGTTGCATTATTGGGGCTGATGTCAAAAGAGTAGTTATTTTTTCAAAAGGTTGTTGACAATCATTAGTCCATTCAAATTGTGTGTCTTTTATTAAGAGGTTACAAATTGGTCTAGATAAGGCACTAAAGTCTTTTATAAACCTCCTATAAAATCCTGCATGTCCTAAAAAAGAACGTACTTCTCTAATTGTCTTTGGTGAGGGTAATTTCAAAATGACTTTAAGTTTGGCTTTATCAACTTCGATTCCTTTTGAAGACACAATATGACCTAAGACAATTCCAGAAGTGGTCATGAAATGGCATTTTTTCCAATTTAAAACTAGTCCTTTTTCTTTACACCTTTCCAAAACTTTGTCTAGATTATCAAGACATGTATCAAAAGAATTACCAAATACAGTTAAATCATCCATAAAATAGACAATTTTCAACCATGTCACTAAAAATGTTTAGCATGCACCTTTGAAATGTTGCAGGAGCATTACAAAGTCCAAAGGGCATTCTCCTAAATGCAAATGTTCCAAATGGGCATGTGAATGTGGTCTTTTCCTGGTCTTCTAAGGCTATAGGGATTTGATAATAGCCAGAGTAGCCATCAAGAAAGCAGTAGTAGGGATGTCCAGCCTCTCTTTCGAGAATTTGGTATAGAAATGGAAGGGGAAAATGATCTTTTCTAGGGGCATCATTTAATTTTCTATAATTAATGGACATGCGCCAACTAGATGGAATTCGTGTTGGGATCGGTTCACCTTTTTCATTTTTTACAACAGTTATTCCAGATTTTTTTGGTACTACTTGTGTTGGACTTACCCATTTACTATCAGAGATAGTGTAGATAATTCTTACATCTAGTAGTTTAAGGACCTCATTCTTTACCACTTCTTTCATATGAAGGTTTAGTCTTCTTTGTGGTTGACGGGTTGTTTTGGCATTTTTCTCTAAGTGTATTCGGTGTGTGCAAATTAGAGGATTAATGCCTTTTATGTCTTTTAAGGTCCAACCAAATGCAGTTTTATGCCTTTTTAGTACAGATAACAACTTACCTTCTTGATCATGCGTGAGCTGAGAAGAAATCACCACCGGATATGTCTGCTGCTCTCCAAGATAGGCATACTTCAATTCTTCTGGTAAGGGCTTTAATTCGAGCTCTGGTGCTTCCTCTTTGTTTGGTTCCTCAGGTTGCACCGTATCTTCAAAGTTCGATTGGTTATCGTCACCTATAGGTACCTGCATAGAATCAAGTGTAAGGCATGTGTTAGCAGTATCACAATCTAATTCTTTACTTAATTCAAAAGAACCAGCAAAATAAATTTCAGCAGAGTTTGTAAAATTCTCATCCTGAATGTGTTCCTCAATGAGTGGCTCGATGAGATCAATTTCCTTATTCTCATTATCATCATCTTCTTGGTGGTGAGGTTGTTTACACATGTTGAACACATTGAGTTCCAGTGTCATGTTACCGAAAGATAAATTCATTAATCCATTCCTGCAATTTATCAAAGCATTAGCAGTAGCTAAAAATGGTTGACCCAAAATAACGAGAATTTGTTTGCATTCATTAGCAATTGGTTCCGTTTCCAGAACAATAAAATCCACAGGATATATGAATTTATCGACCTGAACTAATACATCTTCAATTATTCCTTTTGGAACCTTAATCGATCTATCAGCAAGTAAAAGAGTGGTAGAAGTTAGTTTAAACTCACCGAGATTGAGTTGTTGGCACACTGAGTAATGAAGCAAATTAACACTGGCACCAAGATCAAGTAAAGCATGTCCAATTTTATGATCCCCAATAGTGCAAGAAATAGTTGGACAATCAGGATCCTTGTATTTCAAAGCACTATTGGTTGAGAGAATGGAACTTACCTGTTCTGCTAGAAAAGCTCTCTTTTGCACCTTATGTTTCTTTTTCATTGTGCACAGATCTTTCAGAAATTTAGCATAAGAAGGCACTTGTTTAATGACATCCAGCAGAGGATTGTTGACCTTAACTTGTTTAAAAATTTCATAAATTTCTGGACTGTGGTTTGATTTCTTTGGCTTGATCAGTGCTTGAGGAAATGGGGGCACAGGAGGAGAGTTGGTTATTTCTTCATGGGTTAAAGGTTCGACAGACTCTTCCCTATTTTCTGAAATTGAATCTTTACTAGTTTCACGAAGGTCCATAATGTGTTTTTCGACTACTTTACCACCACGAAGGTTATAACCGATTTGACTTGACTCATATTTTGGTTTCCTGAATTTCCCATTTGAGGATGTTGTTGACTCTTGGGGTTTGATTCAGGTTGAGCAGGAAACTTTCCTTTTTCATGTATGGTCAGAACATATGTAAGTTTGGAGATAGTTTCTGTCAAATTGGTTAAGGTTTGCATCATTTGGTTATTGATCAACTTTTGTTTTTCAATAAACAAATGCAATGTGTCTTCCAGAGTTTTTCTTGGTGGTGGGACATATGGTGGGTAACTCTGGGAGTTTTGAAAATTTTGACATGGAGGAACTGGTTGTGAAGGTTGTGCATGATTGTCATTTCTCCAACTGAAATTTGGGTGGTTTCTCCAACCAGAGTTGTAAATTTGGGAGTATAGATTTGGATTTGACCTTTTGAAATTGTCAACGACATTTACTTGTTCATGCAGACTTTCTCTCAGAGCTGGTAAAGTTGGACAATCCTGCGTAGAATGGTCAGTAGAATCGCAAACATAACATGAAATATTTTGAATAGACTTTACATGATCATTTTTTTTCGACTCTAATGCTTCAACTTTTTTAGCTAATGATGCAAATTTGGCTTGAAAATCATGGTCTTCCCTAAGGTTATGCATGCCTCCACCAGATGGAGATGACTGGGGTTTACTTGACGACGCATAAGAACCAATTGTATCCCAGTGTTGTGCATTTTCTGCTATATAATCAAGATAGTCTAATGCATCTTCAGGACTTTTATCCCTAAACTCACCATTACACATCATTTCAATGACTTGTCTACCATGGGATGTTAATCCCTCGTAAAAATAAGACACTAATCTCCATGTTTCAAAACCGTGATGTGGGCAAATATTAAGTAGTTCTTTAAACCTATCCCAATATTGGTAGAGAGTTTCTCCTGGTTTTTGAGTGAAAGCGGTGATTTGTCTTTTGAAAGAATTTGTTCTGTGGGGTAGGAAAATTATTTTCAAAAATTGTGCTTGCATTTCATCCCAAGTTCTGATGGATTCTGACCTAAGATTTTGTAGCCAAGTTTTAGCTTTATCCTTAAGTGAGAAAGGAAAAAACTTAAGCCTGATTATATTCATGCTATAATTTTGATCAGTACATGTGTTACAGACTTCCTCAAATTCCCTTAAATGCAAATATGGATTTTCAAACTCAAAACCATGAAAAGTAGGAAGAAGTTGAATGATGCCAGGTTTGAAATTAAAACGTGATGCATCAAGAGGGAAAACTATGCATGATGGTGACCTTGTTCTAGTAGGATGCATGAAGTCTCTAAAGGTCCTAGGTTGTTCATGAAGATTTTGCAAGGCTTGGTCATTTTTGTGCTCCGAAAAATTTTCAACTCCTATGTCAGCCATATTTAAGGGTGGTGAAGGTGATTTTCTAATTAATCTACCACTATTTGTACGAGACCAACGACGCATGCAATGCTAATGATGTGTGCTAAACTAGTGATGCAAAAACACTAAATGAAAATTGCGGAAATAAAAATAAACTGGAAATTAAATAAACAAAAAAATGCAAAATAAAAATAAACAAACTGAAGATAAATAAAATAAATAAATTAGGCGGTGAAACCAGCCATAAACAAAGAAATTAAAAGAAACAGTTTACGCGGTATTTTAAAACCAGCCATATAATAAAACATAAAATTAAATAAATTAATGCACAAAAATAAATAAACTGAAATTAAAATGATAGGCGATAGAACCGGACATATAAATAAATTAGCAAAGTGAAATTAAAATGCTAGGCGGTAGAACCGACCATTTAAACAAAAATACGTAAATTAACAAAATTTAAATAACAGTCAGGCGGTAGAACCGACCATTTAAATAAAATACATAAATTAACAAAATTTTAATAACAGTTAGGTGGTAGAACAAACCATTTAAAATAAATGCGGAAAGTAAATTGCAAAAATTTAAAGAAATAAATTTGATTTGGGGACTGATTTGCAAGGATTTTTGGGCTAAGATGAAGTTTCTCACAAATTATATGGATAATGTTAAGGTTTGAAAAGAAGAGGGGTGCTAACTGAAGTTTGACAAAAAGAATAAAATAAAATTACGGAAAGAAGGTAATGACAAAAGAAAAACAAAATTAAAATAAAATAAAAATAAAGTAAAGACAAACTAATACCAAATTTAGAAAACTCCCCGGTAACGGTGCTAAAAATTTGACATGACTCAAAAATATATTATTTTTAAGTATAAGAGTGTCTAGTTATAATATAACCCGGTGAGACTGGGGTCGAACCACAGAGAGTTTTAAATCTAGTAAAACTAAGAAAATTAATTGTGAGGAAAAAAAATTATTTAAAATCAATTTAAAAATAAACTAATGTTTAGGATCCACTCTATGTATTCAAATTATAATTTTAATACTCTCTCATTTATATTTTGCCTCACTTTTACCAATTAATTATTATATCATTTAATTCTATGTGTGTGGATAAATATAGAATAAAGTACCTAATGTGCCACACTATATTAATATGTCGACATTATGTTAAAATACCATAAAATCCAGTGAGATTTGTAAATTAAAATGATATAAAAAGAATTAGAAAAGAATTAAATAAACTTAAAAACTCAATTGAGAAAATAATAATAATTAATAGTTTGAAACATTGAGCTTCACCATTTATCTTAACTTAATAAAATTAGCTACTCATAATGAAAGAAAACACAACACTCTTTTTATTTGATAAACTTTTTGAAATATATTACAAAGAAAATTCATTCAAACGGAAGCAAGAAAAGAAAAGAAACAAAGAAAGAAAGAAATTCTTCAGCTGCACTCTATTCTCTCTCGACTTCAGCTCTCAAATTAGCTCTCTCGGCTTTTTTGAAAAGGATCTCCCTTCTGGCGTCCATCTCCTTGCCTTTTATAGGCAAGAGAATCGTCTTCGTTTCTTTATTTTATTAATATTTTTATTTTTATATTATATATATATATATATTGAATTGTGTGATGGTCAGGAGGCGTGATGGCCTCCTGACCATCACAGCCAACCAATGTTTTGGTTGCCTTTTACTCTTTTGTCTTTTTGTTCTTTTTTATTTTTTATTTTTTATTTTTTTATTATTAGATCTCCTCAATTGTGTTCCAATAGTTTTTCTTTGTTCCCGCTTTCAATCCGAATTCCATCTTTATTCTTAAAAAATATTTACAAGATAAAAATTAACAAATTACGAATTAATTTAACATAAAATATATTTGGGGAGTATTAAAATAATTTAAAAATAATGACGCATTAATCGACACAATAAGTGAAAAACTAATAATTTTATCTTTATTAAATATACACTTTTTAGTGTCAATCAAGCATCATAATTAAATGTATAAACAAAGTATGCATAAGCAAATTTAACGCACAGACAAAGTATACATCACATTTAATACAAGGCATGCAATAAAATAAATGTATGTAATGCTTGCGCCATCTTTGGATTAAATGTATGGGCAAAGCATGAATGAATCAATGAAATGGAATGTGAAACATGTTGAAAGTCGCATAACTAATAATTAGTACAATACACATGAGAAATAAAGCTTATAAATAGTAGGCTTCACAATTCGTTTGAGGGAATCCATTTGGTTTTGAATTAAGTAATCTAAAAGAAAATTAAAGTGAGTTAAAGAACATTTCAAAATTCACTTTTTTTAATTCAATCTGAAAATGCTCTCAAGCACAATTTTCAAGAAAACATTTTCAGAATTCTTCTAAGGAAATTTCCAAATTCATGTCAAAAGACATTTTCTAAAACAATTTCCAAACACATTTGTATATTCATTTAAAAAAATTATTTTGTCACGTTTTCTTAATTACACGTTTTAGACCATAACAATTTTAAAATATTAATATTAAGTTATTGGTTCTCAATTATTGATTGATATATTCCGCTCCCACATACGGTAGGTACCGTTATTGTTTTGGCCTAATCCACTATTCAACAAAACAACAATTATAATTGAAGTTGCAACAAGAACTTATTTAAGCCATAACAATTCCTTTTTCTTTTTCTTTTTTTAAAAGGAATCATAACCTTCATTCATTAAAAGACTGGAACATAGACAGGATATTTTTCGGAAATGGATTCTCCCATATGACAGACTCCTCACAACTTAGAGCTAATCTAGATAAAGAGTGTGCAATGGAATTACAATGTCTTGGAGTATATTTGACTTTAACATTACAAAAATTCTTGACTAGCTCTTGAATTTCTGATATCACCTAGAAGACTTCAGATCTATTACTCTTCTTGTTGTTGAGCAGATCCGAAACACCTTGAGAATCAGTTTCCATCATGATCGAAGCCATAGAAATAGATCTTGTAACCTACAGACCCCATTCTACAGCCTCCGCCTCAGCAAAAGATTATATCTCCATAAAACTTAGATGGCTTTACTGCAGCAGCAACCACACTCCCATTAAAGTCTCTTAGGACAATTCCCAATCCTGCAACTTGTTTCTCAATCTTTGTGGCTGCATCTACATTAATTTTAATCCATCCTTGTGGGGGTGGTTTCCACCGCTGCTGCTTCACAGTTATCTTGCTCTCAAAGTGTGATAAACTGGGAATTTTGACTCGTTTATATGAGTCTAACACAGCCTCAGCTTTTGCTATGGAAACCAGAGGGTCCACCTTTTTTCCTTCGAATAGAAAAAGGTTCCTTGCATGCCAAATTGACCTAAAACAAGCCACCAACAATTCAAAATCTGTTCGATTTAGCATTTCTGTCATACCTTGCAGCACATACGACATACTTTGCTCTGCAAATGTGTAAACCTTATCCGCACAAGGGACCATTTTCCATACCTTCCTAGCCATTTTGCAATCCACCAAGGCATGAGAGATGCTTTCCATAGCCTTTTTACACAGTTGACAAGTAGAATCTGGGATCACTTTTTTACTCCAAAGATTCTCAGCTGATGGTAACAAATTCCGAGCAGCTCTCCACATGGAGATTTTAATTTTTTCAGGCAGCAAACAAGACCAGATAGCCTTCCAAATACTTAGATTCGTAACTGAGCAGCTAGGGGAGTCCTGGAATTTTATTTGCTGAGCAATCCGATATCCACTTTTGACAGTATAATTGCCTTGCTTCTCATAATGCCACATGATCTAATTTGGCTTTGGTCTTCGCGGGTGAGGAATGCTGGTAATTAATTCTGCATCTTCCTTTATAAAATGTTGGAATCAATCAACTTTGGTTAGAATCAATCAACTCAGATACCACAGCCTCATTTGGGATAATTGGGGAGGAGATTGGTCTGAACGTTTCTGGTCTTGGGATCCAGTTGCTGTTGTGAACTTGCACTTTGTTCCCTGAACCGATCCTCCATCTGCTGCCTTTTTGGATTACAAGTCTCCCCCACAAAATACTTTTCCATATATACGAAGGATTGGATCCTAATTTTGCCTGCAATAAGTCAGATTGCCTGAAGTATCTTGCTTGCAAAACTCGAGCTGCTAAAGAATCTGGAAACTGTAAAATCCTCCATCCTTGTTTGGCTACTAGAGCATGGTAGAAGCACGAGAACTCCTTGAATCCCATTCCACCTCTGCATTTTGCTTTACTTATCCTCTCCCACTTAGCCCAATGAATGCCTCTCTTATCATCTTTAGATCCCCACCAAAATCTAGCAATAATTTTTTGAACATCTTCACACAACCCCAGAAGAATTTTTAACACGCTCATGCCATAAGTTGGAATAGCTTGGGCTATTGCTTTGATGAGGACCTCTTTACCACCATTAGAGAAGTGTTTGTGCTGCCAGTTTGAAATCTTACTCTTCACTTTGAGCTTCAAATCATCAAAAAACTTCCTTTTGTTTCTTTCAACCATGGATGGCAGCCCTAGATACTTTTCGTGCCTAGAAACAACCTTCAACTGAAAAATTCCTTTGATGGCAGTCACTTGATCAGCTTGGGTATTGCAACTGAAAAACATTGAGGATTTGTCTAGGTTGAAAAGTTGTCTCGAAGCCATGCTGTAACAGTCAAAGATTGCCTTGAGATGCTTACAATCATCTATTGTTGCCCTCCTGAAAATTAGGCTATCATCTGCCAACAACAAGTGGGATACCGTGATGGTGTTCCCAAAACTCACTCCATGTATAAGATTCTGGTTTTCTACTTGCATTAATAAGCTTTCTCATTGAGCACATGAAGGCATGCAGTGATCACCCTCTCACAGACAGTTTCCCAATGCTTTTGAAAAACTACTGCTGGCAGTCCATCAGGTCCAGGGGCTTTGGTGGGGCACATCTGCGCCAAAGCTGTTGTTATCTCGTCTTTGGTAAAAGGCTGTTGAAGCTTTTCATTCATTTCATCCGAAACTTTTGGAACTAGACTTGCCAGAGCAGCTTCTAGTTGGTCATGAGTAGGATTCGAAGACTTGAAAAGCCCCTCAAAATAGTCACAAAACTCCTTCTCTACTTCTCTTTCATCATTGATCCAGTTGCCTTGTTCAGTTGCAATTCCTCTGATCTAATTCTTTCTTTTTCTGGAGGAGGCTTTTAAGTGGAAAAACTTTGTGTTCTTATCTCCCTCTTTCAGCCAATCTGCTCTCGATCTTTGTTTCCAATATATTTCTTCATCGATCAGAATGTTATCAATTTGCTTCTCAATCTTTTTTATCTCAGCTCCGCATCCGTAAGGCTTCTCGCTTTGTCTAATCAGCTGCAACTCATTCACTAATAATTCCAGCTTCTTTTTTCTCTCCCCAAACTCTTCTTTGCTCCAGATTCTCAGATGAACCATTGATGTAGTGGCTGATTTTTTGAAAAGTTGCATTGGGTTTGCATTTGTCCCCCCTCCATGCCTAGTCCACTCATTCTTAACAATTGCTTTACAACCATCATAAGAGCTCCACATATCCTCATAGTGAATTCTACGCCAACTCTTCCTTTTACAAATTTGCTCTACACCCTTCTTAACCACTTCCATCATAATGGGGTTGTGATCTAACGTCCATGACTCTAAGTTTGTAGCTGCCAATTCTTGAAAATGATTACCCCACTCCTTATTATATAAAAATATGTCTATTCTCTCTTCTATAAAGTTTGGCCCATATCTTTGGTTTGACCATGTGAAAAATCTCCATGTGCATCCTAAATCAGCTAAGCTACATTCTCTAATAGCATCTTTAAACTCAGAAATCATATTAACATCCCTAGCATTATCTCCTTTCTTCTCACTTAAATGTAAAATTTCATTGAAGTCACCAAAGCATAACTACAGTAAAGAAGATAAGCTTGCTAACCGTTTCATTAAGGTCCATGTATGCCTCTTTTGAGCTGTTTCTGGGTGTCCGTAAACCCCCATCCATCTCCAATTCGGTCCTCCTTCATTATAGATCTCAGCATCTATGTGGTGTTGACTGTAAGAAGTTATATTTACATCTATGTCAAAGCTCCATAACATTACCAAACCCCCTCCTAATCCATTCCTACTTACGGTAAAACAATTCTCAAAATTTAATTCAACTCGAACATTGTTCATCTGCATAGGCAGCATTTTTGTTTCGCATAAGAAAATAATTTGCGGCATATGTGTTTGGAGAATTTTCTTGAGTGACGTCCGGGAATTCCCTAAGCCCCGGACATTCCAGCTGAGGATTTTCATGCCTCCCGGCGAGGCTGACTCTCAGCCTCCGCCGCTATTTCTTTGATAATTGACTCTATCACCTAGATTTCTTCCATATCTGATGCTTCTGAGTTTGCACTTGCATTAAGTGTTGCTGAGAAAAACATTCCATCCTGTGCTACTGCCCTCTCCATCGAACTACTCATCTTTAATTTTTTTACTTCTGGGTACCGTTTTCCCGCTTCTCCTATAGGCCGTTTCTTTGCAAGTAAACCCATTTTGTTTTCATCCTTAGAACATATGTCCCTGGCCAGGTGCTTCCATTTTTTTTTATTTGGGCTTTTTCTTGGCTGTTACTTCTCCCTCAGTTGAAATTGTTTGGGCTTTATTTTTTAACCCCATTAATCCCAAACTTTGGCTTTCCTTTGTATTCTTCATTTCCCACCACTCTCCTCCCGCTTCCTTTTCCACATTCCCCAACATCTGATTCTTGCCAGCTATTGTGGTCAGATTATCATAGCCAACTTGTTGTTCTATCGATTTTGCTCCCTCTAGCATTAAAGTTTCTGCACCCATCTCAGCCACGTGGCTTTTACTCGTTGGTGTTGTAGCTCCACAAACTTCAATCCGGGTTGTTTCTAACCCGTTTCCTGAGTCTAAGTTGGGATGTTTCTGGTTTTGCTGTTGATTTTCATGACCTTCTTGGTTTGCCGATTCCTCCTCCCTTGAATTGTTGCCTCCATTCCATCTATTTTTGGTTTTTTTAGAATTTGCCCGTTCAACCATTGTAACTACTCTCATCCATGGGCCGAATGCAAGATCTTCTTGTTTATGGTCTTTATATTTGATACATTCTCTAAATTGATGGCCAAGGGTTCCACAACAAAAACAAAAGTCTGGTAATCTCTCATACCTATTCGGCATTGGTATTTTCTCCTCACCCTCTGGTTCCAAGAAAATGATTTTCTTTAAAGGCTTTGAGATATCCACTTTGATTCTGACTCGTGCATACTCCCCAATGCATTCCCCATTTTCGCCTGTCTCCACCTCCTCGACTGTACCAATAATGGCTCCCAACCTTGAGATAACGTCTGTATTAATAGCCATGATGGGCACATTTAGGATTTGGACCTAAAAAGAAACATGAGTAAAGGCTTGCTTCGCAATATTTCCTATTCCAGTTGGCTTAATCAAAACTAACAAAGCTCTATTAAAATGCCAAGGCCCCCCTGTTAACACTCTTCTTTTATCAACTTCCAATGCAAACTTGAACAAGAAGACGCTTTCCCCCAGGTTTTCAATTCTCACTCCACGTATTGTTCTCCAAACTTGGTGCATTGCCGCTCTAAGCCCTTCGATGCTCACTCCCCTTGTGGTCAGGATCTTCCCGACTAGACATCCTGCATCAATTTCAGCACCTTTTTTTTTCATGTTTCCAACAAAAGAAACCTTATCATCTTCTTCCCCTTCTAAGGAAATGGCCCTACACTTCTTAAAGAGTTCTTCTGTCTCCATAGTAGTTCTATCAAAAAGTAATTAAGCTCACCAACCACACTTTATGATTTTTAATTCGCTGAAACCCCTGACGAGTTGTGGGGAAACGATTTATCTATTGCGGCTCACACTTTTAGACTGCTCAAAAAACACACACAACGGAACTGACCCACTCACTCAACTGGGAGTGACAAAGCTGAGCCACTAGGACCCCATTATCCTTCCTTCTCTTTTTAGAGAAAAGAGATTTTTGAAGAAAGACCCACTGAATCTAAAATTACGTCATAACAATTCCTAAATATGCTTTTTGACCATATTCTTCGAAAGATATAATAGAATTAGGTAGATTACCATTGAACTCAAATTTCCAATCAAGCCAGCGTTATTTAAACGAAGAAAAAGCCAACCATTGTGACATATGACCTAATGAAATTCTCGCCCTAAACAATTTCCAACAGCAACACTAATCGCCTTTTTTTTTTGTTAATGTGAAAGTACTAACAAGAAAAAAAAAACGATCGCATTAATTACGAGGTTCAAGATGACGATGACGCTGAGACAGCAGCAAGATTATAAAGTAAAATTCTACACACTGGAAAACCATGCGTCCACATCCTAATCTTTATGTTTACAGGATTTCATCATGTCAATGACATCCAATTAAGAAAATTTTGCAGAAAACCTCTCGTCCACTAATTTCTTGTTAGAATGTTTATATCAAAAGGATAATGGAACGTTAAAATTGTTGGATAATAGAATATTAGAAGAAATTATACAAGATAAATGTAATGCAAATATTCAAATACAACATAATATGTAATTCAATACTATAAACGTGATTATATTTTTTAAAATTATTAATATTTTCATAAGTTAATTAAAGAGATTGATAATTGAATGAACTCTACCTTGTTCCATTAGGATCAAAGCGTATAAATAATACAATGAATCAAAACTAACTTCCTTCTATATTTCAGCAATAATCAAGCTAGCCTATTCTTAAGATAACATAAATATTATCATGATTGCATTAAAAAACAAAAGAATCTAGTTTGAATTGAAGAGGTTGTTATACAGCAGCAGGTGGGACAACTTTTATATTAATAACTTATTAATTTATCTATTAATAAATATTTATCAAACTAATATATTTCTTGCGATCCCAAGACTATTAATTTATCAAAATTTTACTATTCTTACTGTGCAAGCCCTTGCTTGCTTGCTTTGAGAAGAGGAATTGAAAGTTTGAAACTTCTTTTCTTTTTTTGCCTTGAGCCAGTTACTGTTTAATTAAAGGACTTCATTATGATACCTTATGAGTATCATGCCCCACACAGTGACGAATCTGAAAAAATAATTTGTCGAGGGTTAAATTAGATAATCATAAAATTAAAAAATTAAAACTTTGAATGTATAAAATATTTGCCAATACATTTATAATTGTTCTCGATGTATTTTCATATTTTGAAAATGCTTGCAAAAATCGATTATCAATGTCATTAAATGTATCATTTCCTACATAAATAATTAAATTATTATTCAGACATTTGGTTTCAAAGATGGTTCTTCACAAATTTCACTATCTCTAGTATTACTATGGAAACTAGAAGAATTAATTCTATTTTTGGGAATTAAAAATGTTTTATGTGATAGGTTATCATTATTTTTAATTGAAGATAGGCTTCTATAATTCTTAAAATTTAAATTTTATGGGTTCATAAATTTATCGGAGCTATTCTAATATATTTAATAAGAGCTCATTGAAAATCCAAAATATGTTTTTTCTTTTATTCTTAGATTTTTTTTTTAGCCTGCTTCAATAGGGGCTACAGCCCCCACTAGTCACATGACAAACAAAATAGTATTCAACAGATAACCTATCATATTTAAGTAAATTACTTTTATTTACATAAATATTCGTTTAAGGTATATTCAAAATGAAAATATATTTTTACCTTGTACCATCATCATCACCAATTGATTAGACTTACCTGTATTGAATTGTAATGTATTGTATTAAGGTATATTACATTTTAATATAGTATTATGTTTGTTGTAATATGCATTGTACTATATTTTGTAATATTTTATATTATATTTACACTATCTTGTATTATTATATATATTAAAATATTTTAATTTATTACTAAAAATCAAATGACCACCGGCAACCACTGCCGAAAATCAGTAATTGTTCTCCGTCCATTTACATCATATACATAACATCTTTAGAATTGCCTTCTTGAGCTCTATGCAACGGTATAAATATCACTAAAAATTGAGCCTCCATTTGTGGTACATCTATACATAGACGACCAACAACAACTTAACTTTCGATGGTATTTGTACTGTTAGAAGAGCTCAAGATGATAATTCTAATAGTAATTTGACTTCAGCAAAGCTCTGAAGAGTGGTGATCAGTAGGGTTGTACAGCAGCTTGGCAGATTGATAGTATCTCATGGCGACCGGTGGTACCAATTCATGTTAACAAGTATTATTTAAAAACAATCATAATAAATTATTTTTAGTTGAAAATGATTTAAATAATAAAAAATAGAATGAGCACAGACAATTGCATGCACGGGATGCATCGCAAGTCTGATTTGCGTAAATTAGGGATGGCAATAAGTACCGTCCCGCAGCGGATTAGTCATTATCAAATTCGCACCTGCAAAAAGTTTAAATTACCTAACCTACATGCAATCCACTGCGAATTTTTTATTTTAAAAAAAAACTGAGCGATGTGAGTTTTAACAACTACCGAACCACCTGCAACCTCCAACAGGTTTTATTAGCTCGTAGTAGTGGCAGCAACATATATTATTTCAAATTGCAACACCATATCCAAAATCATATTACCACATCCACAAAATTAGATTTATCTAAACATTTCTATAAAAACATACTTTTACTATTGCAAACAATTATACGATTAACCGTGCACTGAAAGTTATGCTTAAGCTTTTGATTAGATTAGTGGCCAAGTTTAACTGGACTTTTAGGCGGAACCAACAAATCTTAAGACAGACCAATTTCAACTGATATAGTTGTTATTTCTTTAATAGCTATATAAGTGTCTTTAAAAAATAAATGCATACGTACAACGAAAAGAGTGATGTGAATCAAGCAACCGATACCAGTTGTGTAGTTTCATAATTAAGCAGATTAGATTATGTCTAAAGCAAAAAATAATTTTCAATAACTTAGTTTATATAATTTTAAAATTCAATACTTTCAGTGTAGTTTTAATAATTAAAATTTATAATAAATAAAATAATTAAAATAAAATTACCAATTAGTGGATAACGACTAGATTTTTTATTAATAGCAAACTCACCTGCAATCCACAACATATTTAAATTTGTAATACCAAATCCGTCCGCAAATCATAAAATTACCCACAACCACAACTGACAGTTTTTGATAAGCGGTTAGGACAGATTATAAGTACCATTGTCATCCTAACCTGGATAAAAGGGCTGCTTAGTACAGGACAGTGCATCCTTTCTGTAGCACCAAACATGGGTTAAAAAGACTAACACAGTACAGAACACGCTAATACAGGTGCACCAAACGTGACTCATAGGTTCAGGCCAATGAACACAGCAGCAATCGAATCAGCATAAAGTGAAGATTCTTAATCTTGCCCCATAATGTAAATTGCATATACATGATAAATAAAGCAGATTGGAAGTACATAACAGAAGAAACCAAAAGGAGCACATAATAAACAAAAGCCAAAAATCTTAGCCCAAGATTCCAGCAGTTGAAGAAACTTGCTAAAACACAGAGCCTGACACAACGAATTTTCATTCCCAAGTAACTGAGATCATAGCATTGGCAAGCCCTGAGTCCTCGAAAGTCAATTTGCTATCATAATCAAGGGACTTCGTTGCCCCTGGTATAGCATGCGTCAAGCGAAATGGCTTCATCTCAGATCCCTCTAGTTGAGAATAGCAGTAAGACCATAGTAGCTGCAGAACAAGGAAATCCAATAAGAAGGCAGACTTATGCCACCAAACATCAGCTGGCAGGTTCTCAATAATATTTTTCAAGCTTATGACACAATATGCATAATCAGTCAATTTCCAAGTCAAACAAACCAGCCTAAGAAAACAGCACGGATAAACTCAAATTAAGAAATTATAAATACAGCAAACATTTGGTTTTGCACAAGGGATAGGCTTTATCTGCCCTTTGTTATGCAAGGTAGCTGATATTAATGCAAACAGACTTGCAAGGAATTAGTAGATACCTGCCGATGAATGTTTATGCTGAAACGAGAATATTCTAAAAACAAAAAGTGAGAAAAAAAGAGGCAACTGAATGCACCGGGCGAAAATTCAAAACTGAAGAAGGAAAAGCACCAATCAACGGACAATATCCAAACAATATTGGTAGTGAAATGGGGCAGAAGCAACCATGAACAAAAGAATTACAATCATTAATCAACTACTGCAGCAGACAGTAACTGTAAGCGGCTCACATATAACTGATTGACTACTTTCACAACAGTTGTCAGATTTCAGTGTGAAAGGGTTAAGATGCTTTCACAGCAATGGGTTCACTTCAGAAGGCATCATCATGTTGCAATAGAAGTTTATTTGAGAACCCAATTAAGCATAAAGCCAGGTCAACATGAAAATGTCTTCAGACATGTCCCTGATCTCAAAACATACTGCAAACCATAGCGTCATTTTCACCAATCATACATGGCAACCTCAACAGAAAATGATATGATGAAAACAGAAGTAGACACGCGAAATGCATACTCAAAACCTTAAAGAGTTAGAAGATCATCACCATATACTTAAGATGCAATATTCACAACACTGCTTGGCTAAGATGTCAAAGAGAACCACATTCATGAAATACAAAGAAAAGAGTGAAGAGAAAAACAGGCCACACAAAAGCAAATATTTTAAATTTCAAATATCTTACCTGTATCGGATCTGTACGCAAGAAATTTCTCTGCATCCTACGACCATCAGGGAGACGAACTCCGACCCGGCAAAGGAGGCTTCTATCGACCTTGGGTTCTTGAGGAAGTATAGGATATGCAGGCTTCTCAGTGGCCGATGCTTCCTCCTTGTCAGTACTCGCTACATCTGTATCACTGGAAGATACTCCACTGGCATCTTTTATGGTTTCCATGGAAGCTGCCAGTGCCTGCAGCAATTCCTCATTCTCTATATCGGGTTTATCTGGATTCAATTTATAATGCCAGATTATAATACATGAAAATACTGGTAGACTACATACATAATCTAATATTTGTGTATGTGAGTTGAAAACACACAGCTATAATAAGCATTTATCTATGCTGAGATATTGAAATGTAACCACAACAGATAATTCTTCCAAAAGAATTGACCAAATGTTTTTAAGATAATTAACAAGTGCCATAAATTACAGAACTGCAAGAAGCACTTTCAGACACCTCCAAACCTGAAAAATTGCTAACACTAATATCATTCCAGAATTACTCCAACAACTCCATTGCAGCTTTAAGATTCAGGTGTTTGAGAGAATCAATGTAAAACTTCTTGGTTTAAACAATTAGAAGTGTGCATCACTTCTGAGCTGCAGGAACCAACCAATGCACTCCGCAAGACAAAAACATAGTGAAAAAATTAAAATAAAAAAAAAAAGACTTCTAACACTGCAGAACTTTGCTTGAGAGTGTTTCTACAAGACACCATAACATCATACAACATATAAAGAAACTTCAGAAAGAAAAAATATTGCACTTTGTCCAGGGTTTGCAAAAACAAAATAAACAATATTTGTACCATAAGCAGAATAGAAGCATAGGGAGCCTTATCAAAATGCACCAATTGTAAATAATACTGAGTTTCCAAACAAACCCAATGCATATGCCCAACTATAGGGAAATGCCATCTTTGAGAAAGTAGCTTTTGATAACTTCAGTATGCCATTTGCAAATTCTGAGATATTTTTCACTCACATTACAAGTCAAGATGTCAAATTCAAAATAAACTTTAATAATTCCAGCATAATTTCTCACCTCAAGGGAAGCTAGATTTTAATCTACAAAATCCTCTTGAATAATAGTAATCACTAAGCTACATAGAGGCCTTGCACAATAAATTGCAAGAATAACAAATCGCCTTTCACCAGTCCTCTATTGTCATCTTATGCAGATGTTAGATTTATCAGTAACATGGCAGCAGAAAGCAATTGTAGTTTACCCTTATTCTTTTGTTGAGGAGTTGTAGAACTTCCTCTTGGACGTTTATGAGACACTTTTGCATGTTGTTCCCTCGGGCCACCATCCATGAAAGGTACTAGATCCTAAAATTATAAATATGTTTACTGGTATCAGCAAAGCAATGAATAAGGCAATGCACTAAAAGGTCATCATGCAGATCAACATTAATTTATCCAACATTGCCTAACCCATTTTTCCATAAGTGATTCACCTTTACCAAACTATTTTAATCTGCAACAATGATATACATAGTTGGCATATACCTCAAGCAAAGGCATATACCTCAAGCAAACTCTCTGGCTGAACCATTCCACACCATGAACGCATTTTTTGGCCTGTGATTGGGTCAACGACAAGCACTACAGGAATAGAATCCAATTTATAATAGGTGCAAACTTTCTTGCCCTCACTCGTATCATCATACACCTAAAGCCAAAACCAAAAATCAGCCATGCAAAGCAGATATTGATACAGAATTTCCACGTCCATGCCAAACAGCAATTAAAACCGGGACACAAAAACTTAACCAACAACCGTGTATATTAGGAAGCCATTTGCTCCAAAAGGATTAAAAAAAATGGCCTTAAGTGACACTGCGAACATGTTAGAGGTTTTTCAAATAATGACTAGTGCATTTCTAGATGATTTGAAGTATATCTGAAAGAAATTTTTAATTAGTTCAATATTTACCATCCTCAGTAGTTTGTCGATCTTTAACTTATAGGTGATAAGAGGGAAATCTGCTAACTAATTAAACCAATTGTGGATCAGGTTAACTTTCCCCAGAAAAAGCTTTTCAGTGACAGCTGAAACTGAAAATCAGATTAAGAAGACAACAAAAAAACTACTACAGACCACACTATGTGATACACTGTAAGAAAACGTAAATGGGTAAACTATTGAATTGAAAAAGAAAGGCTTCAAAATGCATATGTAGTATGTTGTGTTAGTAGCATTATATTCGAAGTTTTTCAGGTCTTCCATATGCAGCACTAGAATAATTTGCAGCATCTATCAAGTCAACCTATTCATATAAGGAAACAACAGTATCTAAAGTCAATAAAAACTTTAAACGTCATACCAACCTGCCAGAAGATAAAGTTTGTACTAATAGTTTGGGAAACAGCTTCATTTGCCCATGTATCCCTATTAAGCTTCAGAGAACAAAATATATAACATTAATAAGTTTCAGCATAAAGATACAGTTCGACTTAAGGAAGCCAAGAGAAACAGTGCACTACCATATGAGAACTAAACTCCTTTGTAGATTGCAAGTTCACAAGTAGCCATTTGTCCTGAACAGAAGCAGCATCTTTTGCCTGGATTTACAAATATAGAACTTCAACTTAAATTTTGGTTCAAATAACACAGCTAGATAAGCAGAGCCTGGCATCAAGCAAACAGACAAATCAAGATTGAACATCAAGTTTTCTTATCAGTTTACTAATTTAATTAATTATTAAAACAACCTCAAATTTGTCGATCATCCATTTGGTTAATCTTCCATATTATTTCTTTTCCGGAAAACAAATACTAAAATGCTTTCCAGAATGGATAAGAGATAATCAGACTTCAAGCCATCAGATTCAACTGACCACTAAACCCAATACGAAACTGAGGAACCATCCAGTGCAGTAACAGTTATTCCACAATGCTTTCCAAGTAGCTCAAGGTTAAGAGAAATAACAAAACACAAGTAAAAGGTTTCTCAGATCACAGACTATCAGAAGTTCAAAATCCTGATATGTCAGCATATGAATCACAAGATTTTATAAATCTGGGTGAGCTTGAACTACGGTTGAATGACAGAGTAAAAGAACTGACCGGTTGAGTTTTAAAAGAAATGTAACGATTAATAGCAAGGAAAAACTGAAGCAACAAAAGGGTCAATACTAACTGCTTTGGAGAAGAGTGACGTAGCAAAGAGACTGTGTTACATGTACGTTGACACATAATACAGAGAAGCAAGGGAGAAAAGAATAGGAAAACAGACAAAGTTCTAGCTATCCACTTTCCTCAGAAAATAGAGAAAACAGCAAATCCATTCGAAGGCAGTTCCGGGAAGAAATCCCAGACTCTTCAACGAGACTGCATTCCAGAAATGTAATTCTATTCATTACTGGGATAACCAATCATTGAAATCCTATATTTCATAAAGTTATTAATACTTCTTGGCTAATTAATGCTCAAAAATTGGATTACGGTCCTTCAAATAAAGTAATTCTGTAATTACATTCCCATTTCTGGAAACCTAATGAGGAGCACAGATACCTTTTCAAATGAGCCATTGAACATCAGATGGAATGGAGGACGGTACAAAGAAGCAAGATTATCCCGTGAAGAGTCTGCAGTAGATGCAGCACCTTGTTCAGATTCCCAAACCCCAGGATGTTTCATTTCCTCATTAAAATTCCGGAATGCAATCAATGAACTTGGTTCATGGTGCGGGTATCTTGCTCCTGACCCTCTAGATAAAGACAAAGAAATCACCAATCAGAGAAGAAAAGGCCTGACACAATATATATCAAATTGCCCTCCATAAAAACAAATGAATAAAGAAATAAGATTAAAAAAATCGCATTTTTGGCTCTACCCAACTGGAAGTGACAGAAAAACTAACCAAACATGTAACTGAAATCATATAAATCCAATTCAGTTAAAGAAACAAATGAAAAAATTGTGGGAAAAAAAACACATACGCATAAAACATTGCATCATCATAAAGAGTATCCCTTACAACCGGCAGTGGAGCACGAACTTCATCTCCAATCTCCTGTCCAGCGGTTCTGGAACATTTAATAGAAGCTAATGTCAAAGACAAACTAGTAGATAAACACCAAGAAACCAGATGATATACAACAAACTATCTTACACAGAATTCTCTTCAGGCCCTGGATTAGCAATTTCTTCTGCAGGAGACCGTGAAGCTGATGCAATCGCCCCACTTTCATTACCCACATAAAACAGCTGAATGGCTTCGTCAAGCTTCCAACTTGTGGCCTGTTCTCCACAATATTCAACAACCGCGTTCCAAAGACACATCAATAGATGCCTCACACAATAACATAGATTATGCAGCTCAAAATTACTATAACCAAACAACTTCCTAAGATTAAAATATAAAAATAAAAAAATTGAAACTTTTCAATAGATGGTAATCACTACAAACAGTTAGTTGCAAACTGAACTATAATAGTGACTTTGTGACATAGATCTTAACAATGAAACAAGATAGATGCAATAACCATTTCCCCAAGTCTTTGCAAATAATTTGAAAAAAAAAATTGCTGAGTCAATTGCAAAATCAAAATTTGAAAACAACCCCAGTAGCAAGTCACCAACTGAAACACTTAGATTACCTGCAAAAACTGAACAGCAGTCTCAGCAGTTTGGCCAACGGCGATCTCGAGGAAAGAAGAGACCATGCTCTGCTTGTCATTAGCTGATAATACAGAGTCCATTGCTTCGTTTACAGAAACAGAAACAAACCCACTTCTATTTTATCATTTGATTTTGATACTTCTTGCATCAAATGTGAAACCCGTTCATCTAGCACCGATAAATTTGGTTTTTTTTTTTTTTTGAAATATTGTTAGTTCGGAATGTGTTTTGTTTATACAATGTTTAACGGGTTGTTGCGATTTGGGAAGTCGATGGATTTCTGGTTATGGGCCTGTTTATCTGGATTGGGCCCGCATGAATCCATATTAGCCTTTCTGGCACGTAATGAGGAAAAGATCTCTTTTTATATCAGAAATTTTTTTTATGTGTTTATATTTTTATTAATATTTAATTAACTTTTTTTTTGGGTCATTCACAAGTGTTGATAATTATTTTTCAAAATGATATAATTGAGAAATAATATAAATAAATTCTTGTACTTTGTACACTTTTTATACATACATACATACATGTGTGCTTCCTCTTTTTTTTTAATGCAAACACGCTGTTAAATAATGCAGTTTAATAAAGTTAAAATATATAAATTATTAAATTATACGGTTTAACATGTCTGTGAGTGACATACTCACTTTTTTAAAAATAGAATGCCCTCATTATTATTATTATTATTCTTGTCTGTGAGTGACATAGTCACTTTTTTTAAATTAGGATGCCCTCATTATTATTATTATTCTTATTATTGGACATTAGGCTATTTTAATTATTTTTCTTAAAATGTTAACATAAACTTTGAACTATTGATTTTATGCATTTCAATATTAAAGATTTAAAATCAAAATAACATTTAATGATATCAAATTTATACAACTCTATCACTAGATTACATGAGATGAATGGTTTAAAATTTACGTTAAAACTTTTAATAAAATAATTGTTATGCATATAACTAGTTGTGTTTATGGTACCGCAGTCATGACGTGATAGAGAGAAAAATAAGGGCAAAATCGGATTCAAATGGTCAAATTTTGGATTTTTCTTATTAGAATTCCCATACACGGCCGATTGCCAAGCTTAACATCGTCTTAATTGTTGTGCTTTTGACTATGTTTAGGAGTAGGTTCCTGGGTTCTCGTGCTTAATATGTGTTGATGGGACTTTTTATTTTGTTATGTATACGCAATGAGTCTTTACTGACAGATGAATGTTAGGTTATATCTTTGTATTAGAACTAGTAGCAGATCACTGTGAGCCAAGTCAAAATCTGATGATCAGAAACCAGAAAGAGAAATTGCATGCAGCTTTATGATGTGTGTTGGCCACGAAGCACCTTTTGAGCACTAAAGAAGGATCACTATCATAAAAGAAGTCGTTTTCATAAAAGATTATGTTTATTGCTATATATACATACTCATCATGAACAGTCCAAGCATCTATAGCCCTTGTGTACTAGATTGAGTTAAATGAATGATATGTAATGATATAAACTTTAACAATGATGATAGTTGTTTTATAGATCTAAGTTGAATATAAACCATATTATAATAAGAGCTGTACTATTGTGTCATTCAATCTTTAGTCAAGTGGTTGGGTTGTTGTCCTCACAACTCAAGCACCCACAAAAGTATTATGGGGCTCAAGTCCTTCCTTAATTATAACTTATAATTGAGTGAAGGTCAGTCTTCTCCCTTTATTAATGTAAGTGTTTCATATAAATATATGTAAATTAGTCTCAGTAATAATCTCATGTAAATATATGTGATAATATGATGTCATAGTCAATTTTTTTTAAAAAAAAAAAAGAGTCGTACTACAGTAGTTGAAAGATACATTATAAAAACACTTCTCAACAAAAAGTATTTATTTTTCAATTTCTTCAATTTGCTAACCTGCAACCATAACTGAAACTAAAGAGAGTGATGATACTATACTAACACCACTCAAAAGTATTAATTATTCTCAAATATAAGAGTTTCTACTTATAATATAATTCAGTGAGTTCGGGATTTATATAAAGGGAAAAAATTTAATTTGTTAATTAACTTTAAACTATCAAAGAGCTAAAAATATAATTTAAATACACAATATTCAATTGAAGTGAAATTATGGAAATAAATTAGTTATGACTATGGATCCACTCTTAGTAGTGGATATAATTTAATAAATTCTTTTCTTTTTATTTTGTTTATTGCCCAAAATATCAATTGTATAAATTATCATTATTATCCCATTAATTTTATTATAAATTAAGTACTTAATGTGACAAAATTAAATTTGTCGATAAAAAGTCAAAATACTATTTTGTCATATTTTATACTAAGATATTCAAAATCTATTGTACCAAACTTCCTTATTTGTTTACAATAAATCAAAATTTTAAAATATAAAATATGGATAAAATTAAAATAACTAAAATTAGAAATAAAACTAAATTTATATATGAATTAGAACTCGAAATGCCAAAATAAATTACAAGAAAATTAAATACAAAAGAAAAGAGAAGAAAATTTGGAAACTTAGCATTTCGCTTCTCACACCCCTCTTCTGTATTTATTCGCCTTCTCTGTAATTCTGCTCTTTCTCTTTATTCTCAAGCACCCCGTTTTCTCCCCTCTTGTCCAATTCCCCTCTTGCCCCCTTTTTATATGCACCTCATGCTTATTCCTCCTCTTTTGCTATTTTATTATTATTTAAATTTTTTATTAGTTGTTTATAGTAATTATTGATAGTTAAGTGGCAGCCGCTGTTAGTTGACTATGAATAGATAAAGTGGCTCCACTTTTATTTTTTATTTTTTATTTGAATGCAATATATCTTCTTTGTCTTCTACTTTCGGCTTTAATTTTCTATGTATTCTTAAAATATATCTATTATATAAAATTAAAATAAAATTCACTTACCTAGTATAAAATTATATTAGGAAAGTATTAAAATAATTTATAAGTTATAAGCGCATTAGTTGACATTGTAAGTGAAAAAAAATGATAATTTTAACATTTATTAAATATACATTTTCTAGTGTTAATTACATCTCTCAACCAGCTTATTGCTATACCCTACAATTAAAATAATAATATCTAGTAAATTTCAAATCCAAATGGAGATATTTTTTTAGGGCATTATGTTTATTTCTTTAATCAAATTAATGACAATAATTAAATAAAAATATAAGCATTATCTTTGGCCTAAAAAAATATTAATCTCACATCAACCATTCATACAAAGCAATCAAGTAAACTCATTCAAAATGATCAATTATTAAAATTACATTAATCAAGTCGCTTTCAAGAATGACATGTTAAATCTCAAATCTCACGAGTAAGAGTGATATTCTCAAAAGAAAATAAACCCCAATAAAAATAGTTATTTTAAGCAATGATAAATTGAGAGTAAATAATAGAAAAATAATATTGTGCACTCTCACCAATGTGAAAGAATAATGCTCATAGTTAAGAAATAATATGATCTCAAGTCAAAAGAATTACTAATCAAACCAATAATATTATTTGTATTCATTTTTATGTATCACCACATCTTTTAGTCTATATTACCAACTTCTACCTCATATTATAGTTACCTAAAATCAAGAAGGATTTATAGTTATCCAAAATCAAGAAGGATTTTTACTGGAACATAATATAGGTTAGGGATATGGCTAACAAAGAAGGGATAATAGGAAAAACAAAATATATGTTTGAAAAATATAGATCTTTTAGAGATTGTAAGGTACTTTTTTTATCTTTTTTATAATATTATTTATTTATTTATTCATATTGCACCATTTTCATGAATACATAAACATCCCTACTTTTTCCAAACATAATTGGTTGATGGTAAACATTAAGCATAAGGTGATATTTCACATTAGAGTGGGATAGAATGATAGGTTACCAAAGAAAAAGTTTATATAGATATTTTACAATAAGAATAGCCAGAAAATGCTCAAACAAATAAAAAATAGTGTTTCCGTCATCTTTTAGAACTCTAGTATTTCATATTTACCAGTTCGATAAACTTTCAGATGCAGCTACACAAATTTTTTATTTATTGGCTGTCTCTAAAGAGAATATATAGCTCTTGTGAAAAATAATAAATTGCTAAATTGTATAGGCAAACATGGTTACTCTCGAAAGATAATAGGCTCAAAAACTCACTTGAAACTTACAATTACTTTTCTTCAAATAGCTCAATCAATTTCACTATCAAATCTCTCAATTTACACTTGTCACCAAAATCAACATGCAAAGTGGTAAACACGGTGTAACATAACTCAAAGCCAAAGAAAATATAAAAACCAAAATTTAAAAATCATCATGTCATTCAATGCTAAAAAGATCACACAAAATGCCTTAAATTTTTTTTTATTAAGACACCTCACCCCAAACCTATTCTAAACATTGTCTTCAACATTTTATAATCTAAAGATATACATGCAAGAAGGAGAAAAAAATAAAATAAAGAAAACATAATAAAAAAAGAAGTTACAGAGACCACATTTGAACTGGTAGCCAAAAGTTTAAAAGAAGGTTGTAAAGAAGAAAAAAATGTTGGAAAACTATTTTTCTTTAGATAAATAAACTCCGAGTCTAAAAAAATGCATTTCTAGAGCCACTATACTTTATAATCAACCATTTTCAATTCAAGTTTATCCAAAGTTAGTCGTTACAATAAAAATTAGTAAAAACATCACAAGCTTGAGATATTCCATAATTTTTCAACTATTCCTTCCACCTAACCTGAAGGAGAAATTGTCCTCAATGTCATAAAAGAAAAAGGTAGATTTTAGAAGACATTACTTGACCATTGCTTGAAAATTTTTACAAACGGAGAGTTAAATCTAATTTTCACTTTCTACTAGGGCTACTGCTATTATTATTAGTCAATCAATCCAAAGCAAAAATCCTGGGATTTGGCTCTAGTTCGCTTGCAAAAGATCAAGTAATCCATTCGTAATAGGAGCACAAATAAGGAGTTTTTATGCTAAGAATGGAATGAAATGATTCTTAATTGAATGGTTAATAAATGCTACTAAGCCATCGTAAAAGTCATTAGGATTTTGTTAACTTAATTGTATTCGTAATAATGATTTTGATAATAGCAAACATGTTTTAAATTGATAAGTTTGAAAATTTATTAATTGGATCAATGTTTTTTAAAGCCGTATAATATTCAAAGCATAGAAAAACCTCTTGGAAATAAACGGCTAACCGTTTATAGAAAACGGCAAATCGATTACATTCCAGAAAGTAAGTTTCTAGATAACGGCAAACCATTTATTGATAACAGTACACCGATTGCATTCCAGAAAGTAAATTTCAGATAACGGTAAACCGATTGCATTCCAAAGAGCAAATTTTAGATAGCGGCTAACCATTTATTGATAACGGTAAACCGATAACAGTCAAGAGAGCTATCATTTTACAAACAGTAATCCCTTTATGTCAAACGACTGAATGATATTTTGGACAAGATTTTGGAGTGATAACGGTAATCCGATATCTTGATAACGGCTATCCGACAATTTAAATGTTGGCATAACGGTCACTTGCTCAAGTCAAAACGACAATCTAACTGTGTGTAGAAAGTCAACAGCGACTAGTTTTCAGCTACATCTATAAAATGGCCAAATCAAATTCAAACAAAAAGTAATCCAACGATTATCATTGAGCTTGTTATTGAGTACACAACAATTATTGAGTTTTAAACTTGATTTTATACCATTTCATTCACACATTTGAACTATCATTTATAATCAAACACATTGTGCGAGAGAAATTTCATTTGTAATCTTTATCTTTGAGTGATTGTAAGTGTTGGGATACACTTGTGTTAAGAGATTGAGAATAATCTCTTAATATAAAGGTTTATTGACACTTTGGAAGTCAATTGTAAGAGTAGTTGAAGGCTTGGAGGGTTGCTTGGTGAAATCCTCAAGCTCGGTGAGCTTGGAGATATAGATGTAGGCACAATTGGTCGAACCACGTAAAAATCATTGTATTTGCACAATCTTCCTTTACTCTTTTATTATTGTCTTTATTAAATTTTTTATTTTTTTATTTCATGAAGGCAATAGATTGAATTGTATTGTAGTTTGTTTAGCTTAAGTTTTAAAATCTCAATTTACCCCCCTCTTGGGTTGCATAACTAGTATTTCATTTGGTATCAGAGCAAAGTTCTCTTTGTTAGCCTATATGACTATAATTGTTGATTTTGATGATAACAAACCGTTTGAATTAACAAATAATTATGAAATGTTATGACAAGAGATTAAGATGTTTGAAATATCCATAATAGAATTTGGCATATCTTTAAATTATTTCTCATCATCAATATCGATTAAACTACTTTCTACTGCAAACTTCCCACTAAAGGCAAAGTTACAAATATAAGAAGACCAATCAATTGACATAACACACATATAGTTGAAGTATACTTCCTAAATTAAGCAATTTATCTAATTTGATAAGATGGAAAATATTAGAGGTTGACAAAATAGTCTATGACACAATTACACAACACTAATGCAGCATAGCTTTTTTATATTCGTGTTAATAAATATTGACATGATTATAAATGGGTTGACATAACATGAGACAATAAATAATTGCATTGTATCTATGTTGGACCACCTCGACACGATTATAAGCTTATAACATGAATACTGATTGACACTAAAAAGTGTGCATTTAATAATGTTGAAATTATCAATTTTTCACTTACAATGTTGATTAATGCGCTTATAACTTATAAATTATCATAATGTTCCCTTAATAAATTTTTATGTTAAATTAATTTGTTGTATGTTAATTTTATATTGTAAATATTTCAAAACAAAGAGAGAATTGGAATCGAAAGTGGAAAACAAGAAAGATAAATTGCTAGAGCCATCTAGAATGCACTATGAGAAAATATAATTAATAAAAAAATTTAAGAAAATGGGAGTTAGCCATCTATTATCATGATCGTCAAGTATACTCATTTCTATGCAAATAGATAAGTAACAAAAAATTAAATAATAATAAAATAAGAGAAGATGGAGTTTGTTGCCTATAAAACACAAAGAGGCGAAGTATGAGAGGGACGGAGACAAGAGGAGAAAAGGAGCTGAAGATTGAAGTTTAAAAAATATTTTTTCTTTTGTGTAGTTAATTTTCTTGTAATATAATTCAAAAGTTTGTTTAATAAAATGAGTGCTTTGTTTATCAATAGAGTGGCTAATTTTCTAAGCTGAGGTAAAAAGTGAAGCACAAGAATGCAAATTATTGAATTAATTACTCTCTCAAGGTGAGTCTTAAAGTTTATATCATGTTAATTTATAAAACTAGATCTCTTGAACTTATATGGTATATTGACATAATGTCGACGCTACAATATAGTTGTGGCACATTAGGTATTTATCCCATATTTATACACACAAATGGTTAGTTAAAAATTAAATGGCATAATACATAACTGGCAAAAGAAATGCAAAATATAAATATGAGAAAGTGTTATGATCATAATTTGAAACTTTAAAGTGGATTCCGTAACTTTAGCATTATTTTGGATTAGTTCTTATTAATTTCTTTTTCAACATTTATATTTTAATAATTGACTATTAGATTATAAATTCCATGTAGCTGGACCCTGAACTCACTAGGCTATATTATGACTAAACACTCTTATATTTAGGAGTAAATAATATTTTTGAGCCGTGTCAAGTTTTTGACACTGTTGTTGGGAAATTTTCTAAATTTGGTGTGAGTTTGTCTTTATATTTGCCGTTCATTTCTATCTTTGTCATTTTATTTTATTTTTTTGTAAAACTTCAGTAAGTGCCCCTTCTTTCTTGAAATTTTAGTATAAAATTTATGAAAAACATCATTTTGACCCATAAGCTTTTGCAAACTAGTTCCTAAATCGAATTGGAACTTGGATGTTTGGACTATAACTCATTCTGATGTTTTGACCTAGATACTAAATGAACTTGAAACTTTGGACTTTGTAGAAATGATGACCATGG
Source organism: Citrus trifoliata (assembly GCA_018350135.1). NCBI lineage: Eukaryota > Viridiplantae > Streptophyta > Magnoliopsida > Sapindales > Rutaceae > Citrus > Citrus trifoliata. The sequence continues at coordinate 101,111 of VKKW01000072.1, forward strand.
ACTTGGACTTTTAGATTTATCAATAAGGCCCAAAAATTAAATTAATTATCTAATCAGTCGGTAATCCTTAAAAGTTGTTAAAGAAAGAAAAGGGAAAGTCCACAACTGGAGATAAGTACTCCTTTCCTTTTTAAAAAAATTTTTACAATTTCATTTTTTTTTATTATATGATCAATTTAACTGCCTATTAATTTAATTTCAGTTAATGAATTTCAGTTTATTTATTTTTTCACATTTTTAATTTTTGTACATTTATTTTATTTACTTATTTAATTTTCATTTCATTTTTATTTGTGCAATTTTCTTTTAGTGTTTTATGCATTATTCATTTGTTTATGCATTATTTTCTTAATTTAATTTGACACACACACACAAATTGTATGTGACGTTTGTCTTGTTTAGAAAGTGGTAGATTGATAAAGAGATCACCTTCACCACCCTTAGACATGCCCGATATTAAATTTGATAACTTTTCAAATCATAGAAATAACCAAGCCTTGCAAAATCTTCATGACCAGTTTAGGACACTTAGAAATTTCATGTATCTTATTAAAATAAGGGCATCATCATGCATAGTTTTTTTTTCTCTTGGTGCATCTCATTTTAATTTCAAATCTAGTATCACTCAACTTCTACCTACTTTTCATGATTTTGAGTCTGAAAATCCATACCTACATTTTAGAGAATTTAAGGAAGTTTGCAGCACTTATATTGATCAAAACTATAGCATAAACATAATAAGACTTAAGTTTTTTTATTTTTCATCAAAGGGAAAAGTTAAAACTTAGCTACAAAATCTTCGGTCAGGATCTATCAAAACTTGTGATGAAATGCAAGTAAAATTTTTGAAAAAATTATTTCTACGCCACAAAACAATTTTTTTCAAAAGATAAATCACTACTTTCATTCAAAAGACAGGAGAAACCATTTACCAATGTTGAGACAGATGCAAGAAGTTATTTAACATTTGCCCACACTATGATTTTGAAACTGAAATACAAGTGTGCAACCCAAAAGGGAGGTGAATTGGGATTCTAAAAATTATTTGTTTCTAAAAATTATTTGTTTCTAAAACAAATTATCATGCATATCTAAAATGAATTTAATGCAATAACAATTAAATCAATTACAATATAAAAAGATAAGGGAAGAGAGATTCCAACACCAAAATTTTTACGTGGTTCGGCCAACCTCGCCTACGTCCACGCCTCCAAGCTTTTCAGGCTTGATGATTTCATTAAGCAAGCCTCCAAGGCTTCAAATACTTACACTTGACTTACAAGGTGTCAATGAACCTTTACAACCAGAGATTATCCCCAATCCCTTAACCCAAGTATATCCAACACTTACAATCACTCAAAATAAAAGATTTCACTAAGCAAGCCTCCAAGGCTTTAAATATTTACACTTGACTTACAAGGTGTCAATGAACCTTTACAACAAGAGATTATCCCCAATCCCTTGACGCAAGTGTATCCCAACACTTACAATCACTCAAAATAAAAGATTACAAATTATTTTTCTCTCACACAATATTTAAGATTATAAATTAAAGCCCAATGTGTGAATAGATGAAGTAAGAATATGTTTAAAGCTCTATAAAGATTGTAGTCTCGAATATAAGATCAATAGTCATGTTGTGATCAACCTTATTTGAATTTGAATGAGCTTATTTATAGTTGGAGCTGAAAAACTAGTCGTTATAGACTGTCTGCTCGAAAACGGTTCGCCGTTAACCATTGACAGTTAACCGTTTAGGCTGATCAAAGTTACCGTTGGACCAATTTTCAAATAAACGGGTTGCCGTTTAGGATTACCTTTTCGCCGTTAAATTCTAGAGACTTGCAAGATAAACTTCAAGTTATCTGTTTACATTAAACGGGTAAAGAGTTGCATGAAATGACCTCTCTGGAATTTATCAGTTAGCCGTTTGTTTCCAGTAGTAAGATGAACACAGTTTTCCATTCTCAATTTTATCGGTTAATCGTTTCAATAAACGGTTCATGGTTTAATTCCAGTAGCCTTCTCAACATTTTTTGTTTTCCGTTTTTGTTAACCGGTTAGAGCTTAAGCAGTTCATTACTCTCTGGAGAGTAGTATCCGCTTTACCCATTGAAAAATTATTTTCTAACAAGAAATTCTTAAGTCTATTATACCATGCTTTAGGTGCTTGTTTTAAACCATATAAAGCTTTAAATAACTTATAAACATGATTTGGAAATTTTTCATTTTCAAAACCAGGGGGTTGTTTTACATATACTTCTTCCATAATATAATCATTTAAGAAAGCACTTTCATTTGAAATAAAATGAAATCTTTATGACATGCAAATGCCAACAATATTCTAATTGATTCTAGTCTAGCTACGAGTGCAAATGTTTCATCAAAATCAATTCCTTCTTTTTGGTTGTAATCTTGAGCCACTAATCTAACTTTATTCCTTACAACCACACCGGATTCATCTATCTTATTTCTAAATACCCATTTAGTACCTATGACGGATTGATGTTCCAGTTTAGGAACTAATTCCCACACATTGTTTCTTTCAAATTGGTTTAACTTCTCTTGCATTGTCATAATCCAAGATTCATCATTTTTCACATCCGCAAAGGATTTGGGTTCAATTTGAGAAATAAATGCATTATGCTCACAAGTATTCCTAGTGATGATCTAGTTGTAACACCTCGTGAGGGATCTCCTAAAATTACATCCTTAGGGTGAGAAGAAATATACCTCCATTCTTTGGGGAGTAATTGAGAAATACCTTCATTTTACTCTACATCAGTTTCTTCATGTTGTTCATCTTGATTCCCATGAGACACATCTTTTTGGTTATCTTTTGATGACTCTTTTTGTAGGTCTTCATCTGCATCATTATCAACAACAACTTTCTTCGTAGAGGAAGGGTTAGGTTTATCAAATGTAATATGCATCAATTATTCTACAACTACAGTTCTTTTGTTATAAACTCTATAAGCTTTGCTTGACTTTGAATATCCAAGAAAAATACCCACATCCGATTTTGGATCAAATTTGCCAAGATTATCTTTTGTGTTCAAAATCAAACATTTGCATCCAAAAACTTTAAAATAACAAATATTGGGTTTTCTATTTTTCCAAAGCTCATATGGGGTTTTATTAAGGTTAGGTCTAATCAACACATGATTTAAAACATAACAAGCAGTGTTGACGGTCTCGGCCCAAAAATACTTAGGCAATGAATTTTCATTCAACATAGTCATAACAATTTCTTGAATGGATTTATTCTTTCTCTCAATAACTCCATTTTGTTGTGGAGTTCTAGGTAATGAAAATTGATGTTAAATACCAAAATCATTACAAAAAATCTCAAATGAATGATTTTCAAACTCTCCTCCATGATCACTCCTAATACATGCAATACCATACCCTTTTTCATTTTGAATTTTCTAAAAAGCACTTTAAAGGCATCAAGAGCATCATCCTTATTAGTTAAGAATAATATCCATATATATCTAGAGTAATCATCCACTATCACAAATGCATAATATTTGTCATTTAGACTAGCATATCTAGAGGGCCCAAATAAATTTATGTGAAGAAGTTGAAGTGGTTTTGAAGTAGAAATATGATTTTTATTTTTGAAAGATGTTTTGATTTGTTTTCCAAATTGACAAGCTTCACAAATCTTATCTTTTTGAAAATCAATTTTTGGAAGACCTTTAACTAAATCATTTTTCGAAATCAAATCCATACTTGTATGTCCTAACCTTCTATGTCATAACCAACTATCATCATGCAATGCCGAAAGCCATTTATCAAGAGTAGATGCACATTCTATATCAATGATATAAACATTACCACATCTATTTCCAACAAATAAGATATTTCCATCACATGAATCCTCAATAAAACAACTAAATTTATCAAAGATAACTTTATAACATTTGTCACACAATTGACTACTACTAATTAAGTTGTGTTTCAAGTTCTCGACCAAACATACATTCTCAATTAGAGCTGAGGAAACTTTACCAACATTTCCAATTCCAAGAATTTTTCTTTTTAAGTTGTCTCCAAAAAATACGTCTCCACCATTTTTAATTTTGGTGAAGCTTGAGAACCATGCATAGTTTCTGGTCATGTGCCTTGAATAATCACTGTCCAAGTACCATTTATTTCTCTTCTTCTTCAAGCCCTGCAGAGAAAATTTCAAGTTTTAGATATCCAAAGCTTTTTGGGTCCTTGAGAGTTAGTAATGCTTCCTTTTGGAACCCAAATGCATTTCATACCATAATATGCATTTCTTTTTACTGGACATCTATTTTTCATATGTTCATCTTGATTACAAAAATGACATACAATTTGATTGTTACTAGATGTACTCTTCACAAAGTAGTTTTTATAATATTTTTGTTTCAAGTTTGGCTTATAACCAATACCTGCTTTGTCAAACACACATTTTTGTGAATTAAGCATGTTATCCAATATCTTTTGCCCATTTGTAAGTTTCAAAACAATCTCATTCAACTCGTTGCTCTTTTTCTTAAGCATTTCATTTTCATTTTTCAAATCATCTATGTGTGATTCTAAATGCTCATGTGAGATGCTAGGTTTCTCATTTGATAATGTAATTCTATCATGCAATGTTTTGTTCTCTACTTCTAGGCATGTAATTCTTTCATTTAGAGATTCATTTTCATTTTTAAGCTTTGCCATTTTCTTTTTAAAACATACATTCTTTTTACCAATTTTCATCAACTCATTATGCAATTCTTTTAAAGAATCATACAATTCATCAAAGGTAGATCACTTACCTCATTGAGATCATCATCCTCTCCTATTGTCATAAGCGCTAGGCTTGATACTTCTTACAATCATTCTTCATCACTTGAATTTTTCTCGCTATCATCCCAAGTTGCAACCATGACTTTCTTCTTGAGTTTGCTGATAAGTGGGCACTCCGGTCTTATATGGTCAGGCTTCTTGCATTTATAGCATGTCATTACCTCTTTCTTCTCCCTTTGGTTCTTGAAGTTTCTGAATTTTCTTCGCTCTCTAGTTTTCTTTAAAAACTTTCTGAATCTCCTTGCTAGCATGACCAACTCTTCATCATCCGATTCACTCTCCCTATCACTCTCATATTTTGAAGCTTTGAAAGTAATGTTTTTCTTCTTCTCCTCATCCCATTTTTCTACTGTCAAATCTTCTTCATATGAAATTAGAGAACCAATTAAATCATCAAGATGTAAAGTATTTAAATTTTTGGCCTCTTCAATAGCGATTCTTTTGAAAGTGACATAATGATTTTCTTAACTTTCTCGTTACTTGAGAATGTCTTTCCTAGGGCTCCTAGGGTGATTACTATGTCCATAAATTTAGTATACATAGAGTACACACTCTCATTTTGTTCTATTTGGAACAACTCATATTGTCGAGTGTACCTACTAATTTTTGACTCTTTCAGTTGATCTAAAATGAATTTAATGCAATAACAATTAAATCAATTACAATATAAAAAGATAAGGGAAGAAAAATTCAAACACTAAGATTTTTATGTGGTTCGGCCAACCTTGCCTACGTCCACGCCTCCAAGCTTTCCGGGCTTGATGATTTCACTAAGCAAGCCTTCAAGGCTTCAAACGCTTACACTTGACTTCCAAGGTGTCAATGAACTTTACAACAAGATCCCCAATCCCTTAACTCAAGTATATCCCAACACTTACAATCACTCAAAATAAAATATTACAAATTATTTTTTTCTCACACAATATTTAAGATTACAAATCAATGCCCAATGTGTGAATAGATGAAGCAAGAATATGTTTAAAGCTCTATGAAGATTGTAGTCTCGAATATAAGCTCAATAGTCGTGTTGTGATCAATCTTGTTTGAATTTGAATAAGCTTATTTATAGTTGGAGTTGAAAAACCAACAGTTATAGACTGTCTGCTCGAAAACGGTTCGCCGTTAACCATTAACGGTTAACCGTTTAGGCTAGTCAAAGTTACCGTTGTGGCCAATTTTCAAATAAATGGGTTGCCGTTTAGGATTACCTTTTCGCCGTTAAATTCTAGAGACCTGCAAGATAAACTTCAGTTATTCGTTTACATTAAACGGTTAAAGAGTTGCATGAAATGACCCCTCTAGAATTTATCGGTTAGCCGTTGTAATGTTTCCAGTAGTAAGATGAACACAGTTTTCCATTCTCGATTTTATCGGTTAACCGTTTCAATAAACGGTTCATGGTTTAATTCCAGTAGCCTTCTCAACATTTTTTGTTTTCCGTTTTGTTAACCGGTTAGAGCTTAAGCAATTCGTTACTCTCTGGATTTAATCGGTTAACCGTTAAGAAGAAAACGGTTCACCGTTTAGAAGAAAATGGTTCACCGTTTATTTCCAAAATCAGAGAGTTAGCCAGATATTACAAAGAATTATTTTTCAATTTCAAGTTTAACAGTTATCTAACTTTTATGAATATAATTTGAATGATTATAAGATTTTCGTTTATTAATCCAACATTTTAATAAAAAACATTTAAAGTTTGTTATCATCAAAATCAATATTATGAACATATACATGTTAACAGAAACATAGAGGTTAATGTCATATTTCTACGAGCCCACAAAGTATACATGTCATTAAAATAATGTGTAATTGTAAGTTTAAAGACAAAAGTCATGAAACTGCATTAGATTACCTTTACTATAGAGCAGAGAATGCATAACACTAGGACACAATTGAAGGCATGTACAACCTTAAGGAAAAATATGACCTTCATGCTAAATTTGCATCCTTAACTAGACAAGTCGAAGCATTAAAGTCAAAAAAATGGTCATGTAAAGTTTATTCAAAATATTTCATGTCATGTTTGTAATTCTACTGACCACTTCATGTATGATTGTCCGACCTTGCTAGCTTTGACAAGTAAATGTCATAGACAATTTTAAAAATCCAAATTTCAATCTACACTCCCAAACTTACAACTCTAGTTAAAGAAACCACCTAAATTTTAGTTGGAGAAATGACAATCATGCATAACTTTCACAACCAACTCCCCATCTTAGAATTTTTAAAACTCCTAAATTTACCCACCATATATTCTACCACCAAGAAAAACCCTTGAGGATATATTACATTTATTCATTGAAAAACAAGAGTTGATCAATAACCAAACTAGGGGTGAGTGATTGGATAGGGTCAATCCGAACCGAACTGAACCAAACCCAAAATTTATTTCAATTTTTGGTTCGGTTCAGGTTGACCTTAAAAACCATTCAGTCCCAAACCTTTAAACTAAGCGGATTGTATTTTGGTTCGAGTTAAACTCAACAAATAACCAACCCGTTCGGATTAAAATAAAAAAATTTTAAAAATCCCTTAATAATCAAACCCTAATCGCACACAGTCACGCACACCAAACATGCACAATTTTAGCTGCTGTCAAAAACTTCTTCCTATTCTCCTCTTGTTGTAACTGCCAAATCTTTCACTTCTCCCTTTACTTTTGCTGTTGCAACTGTCAATTGCTCAAATCCTTCACTTCTTACTCTTCTTCTGCAGCTGTGGCTGCCAAATCCTCCATTTCTTCTTCTGTTGTCACCAAATCCTTTATCTTTTTCTACCAAATCATTGTTAACACTCATTCATTTATTATCTAGTCTTGAGAGACAATCATAATTAAATAAATTCAATCCCAATTGAACCCAAACATATAATTTTTTCTTCTTTGTCCTCTTACATATTCTCCTTAAGGATTTAATCAAAGTTGGCTTCCCCAAATCCAAGCTAGTAACAAGTCCCTCTACCATTGACCTCGAAGCCATCATCGTTGCAAGCCGTAGTTTTAATTTTAGTTAATTTTTTGGTTAATTGTTTAGTTTTTGTTCATGTTAATTGTAAATATCTTATTTGTTCATTGGATACTTTTTGGATGGGATTAAAAAGAATAAATTTTTTTGTTATTAATAATTTTTTATGAGATTTGAGAAAACCAATTTGTAGAGTAGGGTTTATCAATTAAAACAAACCCGTTTGGGTTGAATTCTGCCACCTGAATAGGTTGCAACCTGAACTGAAAATCCAACTAAAAACTGAAACTCCCACCCCTAAACCAAACCATGCAAACCTTTACTAATTTGACAAAAAGTGTCTCCAAACGTACATCAGCCCTCACTATGCATGAGTAAGGTAAGTTTCATTCTCAACCTGAAGAAAACCCAAAGAGTTAAAAACATTTTCAAATGAGCAATACAGGAAACCAAAATATGAGCCAAGTCAAATCGTAGTGGTAAAGTTGTCGAAAAACATTCTTAATCCTCATGAAATTAGTAAGGAATTAATTTCAGAGAATAAGGAAGAGTTTATTGAACCTTTAACCCATAAAGAAATAACCAACTCTTCACTTGTACCCTCATTTCCTCAAGCACTAATCAAGCCAAAAAAATCAAACCATAGGCCAGGGATTTATGAAGTCTTTAAACAAGTGAATGTTAATATTCCTTTGCTGGACATCATTAAATAGCCACCTTCTTATGCTAAATTCTAAAAAAATCTGTGCACTGTGAAAAAGAAACATAAGATGCAAAAAAAGGTTTTTATAACAGAAGAGGTACATTCTATTTTCTCAACCAATAACACTTTGAAATACAAAGATCCTAGTTCTCCAATTTATTACATTATTAAGGATCATAAAATTAGACATGTTCTACTTGATCTTGGTGTTAGTGTCAGTTTGTTTTCTTACTCAGTGTATTGACAGCTCAATTTTAGTGAGTTTAAACCAACCTCCACCGCTCTGTTACTTGTCAATAAGTCGATTATGGTACCAAAAGAGATAATTGAGGATGTATTAGTTCGCGTTAATAAATTCATGCATCTTGTGATTTTATTGTTTTAGAAACGGAACCAATTATTGATGAATCCAAGCAAATTACTATTATATTGGGTCAAACATTTTTAGCTATTGCAGATGCTTTAATTAATTGTTAGAATGGAGTAATGAATTTACCTTTTGCCAACATGACGTTGAAATTCAATGTCTTTAACATGTGTAACAACCTTATGATAATCAAAATGATAGTGAAAATGAGGAGATTAAACCAAGCATTGGGGAACACATTCAACATCAGAATTTTACAAACTCAGTGGAAATTTATTTTGCTGATTCTTTTTAATCAGGTAAGGAATAAGAATGCGATACTACTAACATATTCTCTATACTTGATTGTACACAGGTATCTAAAGGTTACGATGACCAATTGAACTTTGCAGATATGATACAACTTGAAGAGCCAAAGGAAAGTGTTGAATACTGGAGAATGCATATTCATAAAGGGTAAAATTGTCATTTTATGCTCGAAGTCTTACTAACATTTCTACTTTTACGTGTTTAAATCCTCTAAGCTTTTATTATGTATGTTTCATCATAATTTAAGTATTTTATGTATTTCAGGGATATTTTGACTAGTTCCCAACTATGAGAAGTCGGATAGCAAAAGGGAAAGCATTTTTTAACTTAAAACGGTTGAAAAACATAGGATGCATAAAAGGGTATTTGGCATTGTTCACGTATACGATACTATTCACATCTATTGTACTGTTCACAAGTACGATACTATTCATACACGCCGTATGATGATGTGGCATTGACCGATGACATGGCAACATCATATTCAACCAAGGATGTGGCATTGACCGATAATGTAATTGGACCAAAAGCTTGATGTGGAATTGACCGATGACATGGCAACATTGTTGAGTGTTAGAAAATGCATATTTATGAAGGAGAAAATCATCATTTTACACTTTATGTTTTACTAACACCTTACTTTTATGTATTTAAGCTTCTTATCATTTAGTTATGTGTGTTGTATTATAATTAAGTATTTTATGTATTTTAGGGGCATCATAATCATTTCACAATAAACGAAAGATCAAACGGTAAAATGAACATCACTTTTGTACTCAGGACGGTTGAAAACCTTAAGAGGAGCATAAAAGGAAAAATGGTATTGTTCACATGAACGGTATTATTCACATGTATGGTACTGTCTATGTTACTATTCACGACACTGTTCACAGAGACGGATCGATGACGTGGCATTGACCGATGATGTGGCATTGACTGATGAGGTATCACGTTCTTGTTGGGATAAAATTCTTATGCACTGTTGATTGGTGACGTGGCAACATCTTAATGGACTAAAAATCGCGTGTACGGTACATGCATTACACAGGATTATTTTCAACCAAACCGTGCTACTGGTCAAAGCTGAGTCAAACCGTGTTACTATTCAAACCGCGTGGTCAAACCGTGTACTATTGACTGATGATGTGGCACAATCCTGAGCGTCCAAACTGTTTTTAATTCGATGGCTATGATTTACTTAATGTATCTATAAAAAGGGGGCCTCACCCCCCCTAATTTGATATCTCTGAATTCATTTTAGGATCCATTTTCTGTAATTCCTTCTCTATCTTGTATTTTCTATGTATTTTAATAAATTCTCATTTTGCTCCTAGTTCAATTATGAGTAGCTAATTTTCTTTCAAGCTTGGGTTGAAGGTGAAGTCTCAACATGTGTCATGGGCTTTATTTGGTAAATTTATTTTCTCTTCCCCTCTAGTTTTTGTGGATATTTTGAATTTTCGTTGACAAATAATAATAATCTTGTCTAGTACCGCCCTGGTTTCACCGGCTCCCTAGTACAAGGTTATTATTATTTGGCAGGATAAGCCCTTAGCACCATATTGATTAGAGCGTGATTCATGAGATGTGGATTCCCCCCTCATAATTTAATTGGCATTAATAAGGAATATTTGGCCCATGGTGCATGTTGATACGGATCCAGATACCCAAGTATGTCGTTTCAATAGAATTCTCTTCAATTTATTCTCGTCATTTCAATTTCAATTTTAGGATAATATAAATCACTTTCACCACAAATCAAACTACCCATTTACAAAATTAATTCTATACACAATTAAAATCCACCTCCTTGTGGGATCGACACTCGTCACCATTAATATATTCTACAATAGATTCGTGCACTTACGAGTTTAATAAAATTTGCACAACCAGTTTTTTGCGCTGTTGCCGGGGAGGTAAGTTATTTTAATTCCTAGAATTAATTTTTGTGAATAATTTCTTTTATTTGTTTTCTTGTATTTTTTTATGAAAAAAAAAAGTGAATTTGCATTTATAGGTAATAATTTCTTTTCTTTCTCTATTCTTTACAATTCTACAATTTAATTTTTAAGTTATTTTTATTTGTAATTTTTGTTTATCTTATTAATTTAATTTTTAGTTAATTTCACGAATTTTGTTTGTGTATTTTTATAGTAAGGTTGTAATAGCGCGATAAGGTTAGTATTGTAATTTCTCCTTCTTTATTTTTTATTAATTTTGTTCTTTTTTTTGTATTTATTGCATGTATGGTCGAGGTCATTATTACCTAATCTTGAGCCTATAGTCCTTGAACTTGATAAAATACTTCGCACACACAAGCACGTTAAAAATAAATTTGGAATGGATTTACAAGCACCACAGGAGAGGTCATTTAAGGATTATTTTAGTCCTTTAGCTAATTTGAGCATATCATATATAAGATACCCAAATGTAGCTGCTAGGAGTTTTGAACTAAAACCTAGTGTGCTAAATTGTCTCCCAACATTCTATGGCCTAGAAAATGAGGACCCATATAATCATCTGAATGATTTTCATGCTATTTGTCAAACTTTTAAATACGAGAATTTTTTAAACGATAATGTTAAACTCATATTATTCTCATTTTCTTTAAAGGATAGAGCTCATTCATGGCTTAATACATTGCATGCCAATAGCATCACATCATGGGAACAAATGGTAACTAAATTTTTAATAAATATTTCCCAGTGCATAAAACCAATGGGCTACTCTTGAAGTGTCCACATCATGGGTACAAGAAATGGCACCAATGCCAATACTTTTTGGAGGGATTATTGCCGAATGTACAAGAATGGCTAATGGCAACAAGTGGAGAAGAGCTAATGTCAAAAAGTGCATCAGAAATTTGAGAATTCTTCCAACGACAAGCGGATAATTCCCAACAACGGAGTCAATCACTCAGGAATACTAGAAGAATTAAGGGAGTAAATAAGGTTCACATTGGCGAGTCAAGTTCAGAAATTAAAGAAGTCAAGGAGATGGTTGAAGGTTTTGCTCGACAAATAGCATCGTTATCGACTGCTAAATCAACAGAACCACATGACAATAACTCATACTCAGATCAAGCCAATGTCATAGGTGTAATGAGAAAACAATCAAATTGCAACCCATACTCCAACACATATAACCCTGGATAGGAGACCACCCCAATTTTTCATGGTCTCAAGGATTCCAACAGAATGGACCAGCAGCTCCAGCTCCACCAATGCAACAAATTCCTCAAGTTCCTCAAGCATCTCAGCCACCATTTAGACCATACAATCAGAACCAGAACTATTCTCAACCCAGATCATGGGAGGATTCATTCTAGAATCTCAAGAATCTTACTCACTCCACGATTGAGCAACAGAACCGCACCATTGATGGCCTACGAAATGAGTTGAGAGTAGGCTTCAACTCACAAGCCCAATCAGTTTCAAGCCTCGAGAAGATGGTGGGACAACTTGCTTCTTCAGTTCAGACCTTGGCAATGACTGTTGAGAAAGGCAAGTTTCCAAGTCAACCAGTGCCTAATCCTAAAGGAGTACATGAAGCAAGTACCAGCTCACCACAGCTGCATGGAGAGGTCAAAGTAGTCATGACCTTGCGAAAAGAAAAAGAAGTCGACAATAAAGTGGAGATGCCGGTGACAAAAAAAAATTAAATTGTACATGTGAATGTTGAGGACTCACCATCAGAAGAGAAAGAAGAAACCAACCCACGAGAATATGTTCCCAAAGCTCCATTTCCTCAGAGGTTAGCTAAAGGAAATAAGGGAAAATCTACATGTGAGATTCTTGAAATCTTCAAACAGGTAAGTGTTAACATCCCTTTACTTGATGCTATAAAGCATGTTTCATCTTATGCCAAGATTTTTAAAGACTATTGTACTAAAAAGAGAAATATGTATGTTCAAAAAAATGCATTTTTAACAGAAAACGTTAGTTCTATACTCCAACATAAAATTCCTTTAAAATACAAAGACTCGGGCTCCCTCACTATCTCATGTAGTACAGGGAACCACACAATTGAGAATGCTTTGTTGAATTTAGGAGTTAGTGTAAATTTATTGCCTTACTCTGTTTTCGTGAAACTTGGACTAGGAGAATTACACCCAACTCCAGTGGTGTTACAACTTGCAGATCGGTCCACAAAAATATCTCGTGGTATTGTGGAGGACGTACTTATCTAGGTAGACAAGTTTTATTTTTCTATTGATTTCATTGTAATTGACACTCAATCTATCCATGATTCAAGGAAGTACATCCCCATTATTCTAGGCTGACCTTTCTTGGCAACTGTGGATACTCACATTCAATGCAGGACTGGAAATATGCAGTTGTCCTTTGGCAACATGACTATGGAGCTTAACATTTTCAACATTGTCAAATAACCTCACAATGCAGATGATGGAATTGTTGATGTGGATTTAATAGAAGCACTAGTTGATGATACTTTTATTTCAAACATTAGTGATGACCCTTTACAAACATGTTTAACTCACTTTGATTTGGATTTAATAGAAGTACTAGTTGATGATACTTTTATTTCAAACCTTAGTGATGACCATTTACAAACATGTTTAACTCACTTTTATTTGGATTTTGATATTGACAGATCAGTCGATGAGGCCAACGCTCTACTTAATTCAGCACCATTCATGGACACTAATAAATGGAAGTCAAGAGTTGAACAACTAGCACCATCAGAGAAGAAACTCATCCCATTATCAAAATCACTACCGAAACTCGATCTCAAACCATTGCCCAACACTCTAGAATATGCATTTTTTGGAGAGGAAAGTAATTTACCGGTAATCATTTCATCATCCTTAAACGACTAACAAAAAGGTAAGTTGTTGGATGTTTTAAAAGAGCACAAAGGAGCATTAGGATGGACCATAGTAGACATCAAGGTATAAACCCAGTAGACTGTATGTATTACATTCATCTTGATGAAAATGTTAAACCTATTAGGGAAATGCAACGTCGGTTAAATCCTAACATGAAAAAGTTGTTAGAACTGAAGTCCTTAAGCTATTAGATGCATGTATCATTTATCCTACTTCTGATTGTTCATGGGTCAGTCATGTACAAGTTGTCCCCAAAAAATCAAGAGTCACAGTAGTTACGAATGCCGATAATAAATTGATACCCACTAGAGTAACTACATGATAGCGTGTATACATTGATTATAGAAAGTTAAATTCTGTCACACGTAAAGACCATTTGCCTTTACCATTTATCGATCAAATACTTGATAGATTAGCAGGCCATGAATTTTATTGCTTTCTAGATAGCTACTCAGGATATAATCAGATTCCTATAACACCAAAAAATCAAGAGAAAACCACTTTCACTTGCCCTTTTGGCATTTTTACATATAGGAGAATGTCATTTGAATTATGTAATGCACTTGCTACATTTCAGCGATGCATGTTAAGCATTTTTTTTGATATGGTTGAACGATTTCTTGAAGTCTTTATGGATGACTTTTCTGTCTTTGGTGATTCATTTGATTAATGTTTACATCATCTAACACTAATTCTGCAGAGATGTATCGAGAAGAACTTAATCTTAAATTGGGAAAAGTATCATTTTATGGTAAAATAAGGTATTGTTCTCGGTCACATCATTTCAAGCAAAGGTATTGAGGTTGACAAAGCCAAGGTAGATCTCATTTCTAATCTTCCTCCACCCAAAACGGTCAGAGAAGTAAGATCTTTTCTTAGACATGCTAGTTTTTATAGACGTTTAATTAAAGATTTTATCAAAGTTTCTAGACCCTTATGCAATCTACTTGCTAAGGATGTACCTTTTGTCTTTGATGATTCATGTCTTATGGCATTTGAAAAGCTAAAGCAGTTGTTGACATCATCACCCATCATTCAACCCCTAAACTGAAGCTTACCATTTGAGCTCATGTGTGATGCATCTGATTATGCAGTAGGAGCAGTATTAGGACAAATGATTGATCGAATTCCTCATGTTATTTACTATGCTAGTATGACATTAAATGATGCACAGTTGAACTATTCAACTACTGAAAAATAAATGCTAGCAGTAGTGTTTTCATTGGAAAAATTTCGATCTTATCTCATTGGTTGTAAAATAATTATATTCACAAATCATACTACTCTTAAATATCTTCTCACAAAGAGATGCAAAAGCTAGAGTAATTCGTTGGGTGTTACTTTTGCAAGAATTTGACATGGAATTCAAAGACAAGAAAGGCACAAAAAATGTTATGACGGACCATCTCTCTCGTCTCCATTTTGACACAATTACAGAGCCATTAACATTGAATGAGTCATTTCCAGATGAACAATTAATAAGTGTGGAAGTATTACCTTGGTATGCTGATATAGTTAATTATCTTATTACAGTTAAACTTCCAGAGCATTGGACCAAGCAAGATAAGGCTAAATTCTTTGCAGAAATAAAGAATTTCTTTTGGGATGACCCGTATTTGTTCAAGTATTGTGCAGAATAAATTGTTAGACGATGTGTCCCAGAAAGTGAAATTCAGAATATCCTTTCATTCTGCCATGAACAAGCTTATGGAGGCCATTTCAGTGCTAAAAAAACAGCAACTAAAGTTTTACAATGTGGTTTTTATTGGCCAACTATATTTCAAGATGCTTACACTTTCTGTTTTTCATGTGATAGGTGTCAACCAATATGGAGCATTACACGAAGGAACATGATGCCACTAAATCCAATTTTAGTGGTTGAGATTTTTTACGTATGAGGTATCGACTTCATGGGACTCATTTCCCCATTCTTTTAGCTATCAATACATATTGGTTGTTGTTGACTACGTATCAAAATGGGTAGAAGCAATTCCATGCAGAACTAATGATCACAAGGTGGTGATAGAATTTTTGAAAAGTAACATTATTTCACGCTTTGGATTCCCTCGAGTAATAATCAGTGATGGTGGTGCCCACTTTTGTAACAAAGCATTCAAAACGCTTTTGACAAAGTATTCAATCACTTACAAAGTGGTGACCCCATATCATCTGCAAACCAATGGCCAAGTTGAGATCTCCAATCGAGAAATAAAGCACATATTAGAAAAGACGATGAGGCCAGATAGGAAAGATTGGTCATTAAGACTTGATGATGCATTATGGGCATATAGAACGGCTTTCAAGACCCCGATTGGAATGTCACCCTACAGGCTAGTGTATGGAAAAGCTTGCCACCTACCTATGGAACTCGAGCATCGTGCATATTGGGCTATCAAGAAATTTAACTTTGACATGCAGCAAGCCAGCTCAAAAAGAAGATTACAACTGGCAGAACTTAAAGAAATTCTTAATGATGCGTACGAAAGTGCCAAGATTTACAAGTAATGAATGAAAGTCTTCCATAACAAGCAAATTATGAGAAAATCTTTCACTCCAGGTCAGAAAGTACTTTTATTCAATTCTCGCTTGCACCTATTCCTAAGTAAGTTACGCTCTCAATGGTCTGACCCCTTTATTGTTCATACTGTTTTTCCACATGGGGCAATTGAAATTAAGGACCCAAAGAACGGTGTAACGTTTAAAGTTAATGGTCAAAGATTAAAGGCATATCTAGAGTACCAACCCCATGGAGAAGACACCGAAATAAATTTGAGTGACCCACCAGATTTGAATTAATTTTTTTTTCTTTTCGGTGATTTGATTTTTTCTTCCTTTCTTTCTTTTTATTATTCTTTTGTTAATTGATATTATTTTTGCATAAGTGTGTTTGTTTAACCATTAAGTTTTCTCTTATCATTGTTAATCATGAGTACCATACTTAAATCGTTCCTCCTGAACATTCTTAAATCACTTTAACGTGTCAAATCTTATCTCAAAAGGCAAATTCGATTTTGTAAAACACATCATATTTGGGCTTTGCAACCACCAGAGTTAGTATCCTATGTTGAGGGTTTAGAAAGCCAACTCAAAGATATTAAGAGAAGTGTTTACGTCATCCAGTTGGAGCTTGAGGTAAATTCAATAAGAGGACGATTTTAATTTTCATTGTGTGTTTTAATTTGTTTTTTTATTTGTGTGCTTTAGTTTGTTACCCCGGTGAAGTGGCAGATAACGGTACTCCGTGACAATTAAGTCGGTTACTTCAGTTTTCCCATAATAACTGATATTATGAGGCGAAGGTATGGACAGAAATGAGATTCTAGCGAAGCTTCACAAGCGATTCCCTTTACTTCCTCATAATGCCCTCCTTACAATCTATAAAGCTCGGTCCGAATGCATGCGATTGCTCATGAGGAATAACTTACCTGCTGACATCTGTTGGTTAATCGAGGCAAAAGTACGATTGGCAGGTGAGTTACCTTCAAAATTTATTAAATACATGCCTGGTTGTGGTAAAGGAAATTATGCAAGAAAACGACGAGCTCAAAGAATTTTTGTTGCTTGTCATAAGTGTGCCAGAATGAGTTGCGATAAAAACCCGTATTCTTTATGAATGATGTCTGATAACAAGGAAGATAAGATTCAATTCATTAGGGATGGCTTGAATAAGGAGTCATTGGATGATATCTTTTTGTCTCTTGAAACGCATGCCAGTGGATATGTGCAAGGAGCAATTCTCCAATTATGACCATTATTCCAGAAAGAGCATGCACGATATAATCTCAGGCATCTGACTATAAACGACCATGCTTGCCAGTTTATAAGAAAACTGGATGGGAAGCCTATCCTCGACCCATAGAGGGCGTTCAAGCCGTTTCTGGACGTAAAATTAGAGGAAGATGTGAGTCACAATCGCAACTACTTGTACATATCCTTTTTACATCACTGTTATTTTATTTCATTAGTTGTTTTATCATTTACATTATTGTCTTTAATAATTTCATTTTATTACTGTTTGCTTTTTCCTTTTTACTGTTTCCTTTTTAACTCGGAGCCATGTGCTTTACACGTTATTTGACACTGACATGTTACCTCATACACAACTGTGACCCACTGTCACCAAGACTCTTAAATGTAATTTTTTTGTCAAGCACTCACAAATTATTTTTTAGAAGTATTTCAATGGCAGCTACTCCCAATAGACAATTCAAGAACATTTGTGTGCTTTCTGGATTTAACTATGGTAAAAGATAAAGAGTTCGTTGAGGCAGCCATAGATCTTGGTCGAAGTATAGCAGAGAGAAAATTACACTTGGTGTATGTAGGAGGTAACCGAGGGTTATTAAAATTTGTCTCAGAAGCTGCTTTTATCAGAAGAAGCCAAGTGTTAGGCATCATCCTAAGAGCCCTAAAACCTTTGGGCAGTTTGACTGACTCATCGACCGGAGAAAAGTTAGTCGTCTCAGGTATGCAAGAAAGACTAACTAAAATGTTTAATCATGCTGATACTTTTATTTTCCTTCCAAGAGATTTTGCAACGCTAGAGGCACTTATCACACTAGTATCTTGGGCCCATCTGCACATTCACCAGAAACTCATCGGTTTATTAAATGTCAATAACTTTTATGATGGCTTTATCGCATTTCTTAACCGTGCAATAAAAAACTATTTCATTCCTTCCAATGCGAAAAAAAATTTTATTTGTGCTCACATTGCTAAAAGCTACTTGATCTGTTACAAGCTTATCGACCGAGCCAAATCCCTGACCTTTGTGTTGGAGCGACCAAATAATGATGGTAACAGTAGCCGCAGTAAGAAGTACAAGTTAGATTTAACTCTCTACTTGTAAATATTTTCTTTTGTGTTGCACCACCAAGGTGATATCTTCTAAACTCTACTTCTTTCCTTTAAAATATTGAGGACAATGTTTCGTTCTGGTTGAGGGGAGGGAATAGTCGATAATTGTGGAATCTTGGTTAAGTTTTTACTAATTTTTTGTTGTAGAAACTAACTATTGCTAACTTTTTGTGTTGAAAATAGCTGAATATAGAGTGTAGTAACTCTAGAAACGCATCTTCATCGTTTGAAAAAAAACACAAAAAAAAAATTTTAAATCAGACATTTTCTTTTTTTTTATTATGTTTTTATATTCATTTTTCTTTTTCTTTTTAATTTCTCCTTTATAAATATACATTTTCAAATTTTTGAGTCGAAGATGGCTGAATATAGAGTGTGGTGCCTCTAGAAATGCATCTTCTTAGTTAAAAAAAATCATTTTCTTTTTCTATCATTTTAAGTGTAACTTTTCTAATTAGTTTTTCTGCATCATTTTCACATTTCTGTATGCATATTTTCCTTTCATGTTTAGAATAAGTTGGGAGTATAATATTGTTTAAAAACAATATGTGATTTGTTATAACATTGGATGACATGATGAATTTTAAATTTTAGTATTTGTATTATCTTTGGTTTTAAGTGATGTTACGCTATATTTGCTACTCTACATGTTGATGTTGGAGACAAATATGAGTTGCTTGAAGGAATGAACATGTTATAATAAGTATCAAGTGAGTTTTTGAGCTTATCATTTTTCTTGAAAAGTAACCATTTTGCCCATTCTTTAAACAGCTTAGCAGTTTATTATTTTATACACGATCTCTAGATTCCTTTTGAGTTAACCCTTAAAAAAAATTGTAAAAATAAAAAAAAATGTGTGTTGCTACATTTGGAGGCCCATCTAACTAGTAGATATAGAAGATTATTTAGAGCCCTAAAAAATTATGGAAAGACCATCTTTGATCCATTTTAGCCTTTCTAATCATTCCTTTTATTAAATATCCATAGTTAACCTTTTGAGCCTTTAAAAAAAAAACTTTTCTTTGTCAAACTTATCATCTTCACCCACTCCGATTTGGAGTATTACCCAATATCTTAAAAGTTCCATCATCTATTTATATTTGAGAAAAATGTAAATAATTATTTTGTTCAGTGAAGATAAGCCAAACAAAAGCAAAACAAAAAACAAAAAACCAAAAATTGTTGTTTCAAAAAAAAATAAAAAAGAAAAAATAACAATAAAAGGTGAAATCTACCTTGCAACTTCAAATAAAAAAAATTCTCTATATTTTTCTCAAACATACACTTTATTTTCTTTATTTCCCTTCTTTTTTAGCCATGTTCCTAGCCTACGTTACGTTCTAATAAAAGTCCTTCTTGATTTTAGGAACTATAGTCTAAAGTAGAAGCTAGTTATATGGGCTAAAAAGATGTAGTGGTGCATAAAAAAATAATAATAATAATAATAAATAAATAAATTGGGTTGACTAACATTTTTATTTGACTTGAGATCGTATTATTTCTAAGCTGAGGGCATATTTCTTTCATCTTGATAAGAGCATGTGATATCACTTCTTTATTATTTTCTCTCATTACCATTCATTGTAGTGACTATTTTTATTGGGTTTAATTTCTTTGTGAGAGTGTCACTATTTCCAGTGAGATTTTAGAGTTTGACATGTCATTCTTGAAAGTAGATATGACAAAGTCTACTGGGCTGATTCATGTAGATGGTTGATGTGAGTGTGATGTTTCTTTATACTGGAGATAATGTTTATACTTTTATTTGATTGTTATCATTAATCTGATTGAATAAACACGAGTGTTTCGAAAAAAAAAATCATTTTGGATTTGAATTTTGTTTTCACTTTATTTCCTAGGGATTAGCAATAAGTTGATTGGGGGGTGTTTTAAGTGTTAGAAAATGTATATTTATGAAGGAGAAAGTCGTCATTTTACACTTCATGTTTTACTAACACCCTTACTTTTATGTATTTAAACTTCTTATCATTTAGTTATGTGTGTTGTATTGTAATTAAGTATTTTATGTATTTTAGGGGCATCATAGTCATTTCACAATAAACGAGAGATCAAACGACAAAATGAACATCACTTTTGAACTCAGGACGGTTGAAAACCTTAAGAGAAGCATAAAATGAAAAATGGTACTGTTCACATGTACGGTACTGTCTACGTTACTGTTCACGACACTGTTCACATAGAAGGATCGATGACGTGACATTGACCGATGATGTGGCATTGACTGATGAGGTGTCACGATTCTGTTAGGCTAAAATTCTTATACACTATTGATTGGTGATGTGGTATCATATTAATGTATCAAAAATCTCGTGTACAGTACATGTATTATACATAATTATTTTCAACCAAACCGTGTTACTGTTCAAAGCCGAGTCAAACCGTGTTACTGTTCAAACCGCGTGGTCAAACCGCGTATTGTTGACTGATGATGTGGCGCAATCCTGAGCGTCCAAACTGTTTTTAATCCGATAGCCATGATTTACTCAATATATCTATAAAAAGGGGGCATCCCCCCTAATTTGATATCTCTGAATTCATTTTTGGGATCCATTTTCTATAATTCCTTCTCTATCTTGTATTTTCTACGTATTTTAATAAATTCTTATTTTGCCCCTAGTTCAATTATGAGTAGCTAATTTTCTTTCAAACTTGGGTTGAATGTGAAGTCTCAACATGTGCCATGGGCTTTATTTGGTAAATTTATTTTCTCTTCCCCTCTAGCTTTTGTGAATGTTTTGACTTTTCGTTTACAAATAATAATAATCTTGTTTAGTACCGCCCTGGTTTCACCGACTCCCTAGTACAAGTTATTATTATTTGGCATGATAAGTCCTTAGCACCATATTAAATAGAGCGTGGTTCATGAGGTGTGGATTCCCCCCTCATGATTTAATTGGTATTAATAAGGAATATTTAGCTCATGGTGCATGTTCATACAGATCTAGATACTCAAGTACGTCATTTCAATAGAATTCTTTTCAATTTATTCTCGTCATTTCAATTTCAATTTTAGGATAATATAAATCACTTTCACCACAAATCCAACCACCCATTTACAAAATTAATTCTATACACAATTAAATCCACCTCCTCGTGGGATCGACACTCATCACCATTAATCTATTCTACAATAGATTCGTGCACTTGCGAGTTCAATACAATTTGCACAACAAACATCTTATTGGACCGAAATGCTGATGTGTTGTTGACTAATAATGTATTCCAACCAATCAAAACTTGACACATGGCACAATTATAAGTGTCCGAATTGTTTTCATATAATACTCATGATTTACCCATTATATCTATAAATAGAGGGTTCCCCTAATTTTACACCCCTAAATTCATTTTTTAGCTTTATTTTTCTATAATTCTTTCTCCATCTTATATTCTCTATGTATTTTAATAAAATTATCACTTTACCCCTAGTTCATTATGAGTGACTAGTTTAGTTTCAAGCTGAGTTGAAGGTCAAGTCTCAACATGATCCATAATCTTAATTAGATAAGTTTATTTTCTTTTCCTCTATGATTTATGTGGCTGTTTTGATTCATTGTCGACAGACAGTGTATCTTGTCTAGATTTTGCACGATATACCGACTTCCTAATAAAATATCGTTCATGTCTGGCACAATGAGTACTTAACACCATATTTATTAAAGAGAAAATTCGCCTCTAGTGTTTTGTGGGTCGTCTTAACTAAGTGTCAACAGAGAGTGTATCTAAGATATTTTTAGGACATGCAGGGTTTTATAAGATATTTATAAAAGACTTTAATGTCATATTTAGATCATTTTGTAACCTCATGGTAAAAGACACATCATTTGAGTACTAAAGATTGTCAGCAAGCTTTTGAAAAGAGAATTAGTCTTTTAACATCAGTCCTAATAATGCAACCATCTAATTGGTCATTACCTTTTGAGCTAATGTCTGATGCTAGTGATTATACCATTGGTACTGTTTTCGGACAAAGAAAATAAAGTAAGCCCTTTGTCATCTATTACGCAAGTAGAATTTTGAATAATTTTGAAATAAATTACACCACAATTGGAAAAGAAATACTTACTTTAATATTTGGATAGGATAAACTTCCTCAGTGTTTAAATAGTTCATCTACAATTGTTTATTCTAATTATGCTGCTGTTAGATATTTAATGTCTAAATAGAATACCAAGCCGAGATTGATACAATGGATTTTGTTTTTTCAAGAATTCAACTTGATAATCAAAAACAAAAAGAGTGCCGAAAATATTATTACAAATCATCTTTCTAGACTTACAAATGAGTCTTGAATTAATACAATGTCCATTAATGATTCTTTCCCTGATGAATTTTTGTTTTCTATAAACAAAATGATGGTATACTAACATTGTTAACTATCTTGCAACAGTGCCATCTGACCGGAGCTTTTAGGATAAAAAGAAATTCTTAACAAAAATAACAAGATTTTACTAGAATGATCTATACCAGTTCAAATATTATTCTAATCAAATTTTTTGAAGATGCATACCAAATGACGAGATAATTAGTGTCATTCAATTTTGTCATTCTGAAACATATGGTGGCCACTCTTCTTCAAAGAAGACAACTGCAAAAATATTACAGTGTGAATTTTATTGGCCTATATTATTTAAAAATTCACATGCATTCTGCAAAGTGGGCAAGAATTGTCAAATGGTAGGTTTATTTCAAAGCGAAACATGATGCTTGTAAAGTTAATTTGTCTACATTTATGCATGTGAGCTCAAGAGACTTTTATCCATTACATTCGCCAAAATTCTTAAATCTTTTGTTATAAATATTATCAAAGTTATGTCACATGCTTAATAAGGGGGCTAGCACTATATCAACCAATCAACGGTATGTTATAATCGTGAATGGCGAAGACCGAGTATAGCCAAGTCATAATGGCAGAAGCTTAGTATGGCCAAGCCAACTAGTGAAGTGGGCAAGCACTGTATCAACTAATACTTATGTCGAAACGTGAGCCTATGACATATTGAATCCCAGGGTGTTGCTAAGAGTAGATTATTGGCATTCCAGATACAAAAAAGAGGCTCCACAATATATATGTTATAAGATTGAAAAGTAGATAAATAGTATAAGATTGAAAAGTAAATAAATCCCCGAAAGTGACCTAGATTGTGTGCTTGTATGTAGGGACGTAACTAGAAAATTATTTCAGCTGGGGTACATTCAACTTTAATATAGATCGTAAATGGTTGGAGGCATTTTCCATGTTCGAATAATATATATAGTAGAGTAAGGACTGATGTTCAATGGGCAAGTTTTTCATCCTTATCTAAAACTTTTATTTATTTTTAAATATACAATATAATTTCAAAATATTTAAATAATAATATACGACATTACAATTATATTATATTTTATTAATATTTATTGATAGATTTTATTGATTATCATTTTTGCTGCAAAGTTTCATATTTTATAATTGATATATGATGATATTATTGTCAATACAAAAATATACAACATTCATGTGTACAACTAACAAGAAGAAGAAAATGAGAGAAAATATATAGAAACTTATATATAGTTTCATTTTTTTTAATTATTACTTAGTTTTTTTTTTTAATTTCTTTTGTCTTCAGTGGCTAATTCATGTTTATAGAATCAAAATAACTATTGAATTTTAAAATAAATTTGAAAATTTTTAAAATTATATAGGAAATTTAATAATTTTAATATTGAGCTGGGGTATGATCACAAAATCAAATTAATTATGAATTGATTAAAATTACTTTTTAAAATTTTCCAAAGTCAGCTGTGACCTGTATACTAGTTGGTCCTATACTGGCTCTGCCAATGGCTTTATCGATGAAATTGGGCCAAGCTTGGCCAGGCCTGGCCTGAACCCAACTCAAGTGGCATTGGTTAAAGCTCAATCTCGGGGCCTAGGTCAAGCTGAGATTTTTCTTGAGCCTAGTAGTAGCCCACTAGCACCAGTATTAAGTTATATTATCAATGCTTTTCACAACCTTTTAATATATTTATAGCACCATATCTTTGTAACATAGAAATGTTTTTACTGAAATTACATAAAAGGATACATATGAATTAAATTAAATGAAAATGTCTTTAGAAATTATGAACCCCCAACTATTTTTCAATCCTAATATATGATATAATCAATTTTTATTTTTATAAAACCTATATAATTTTGAAACATTGAAGAAATCAGTTACCTAAAATAATAATTTTATTCCAAAAAAATATGTTTGCAATTATTTAATTTATTCTAAATGATAATACAATTGAATTAAAACTTCATTATAATTTTATGTCTTTTTTATAATTTCATAAAGAAAGAACTATAAATATAAAAAATGGAGTTTCCTTAAGAGTTTCGAAGGAGTGTTAGAAACTCTACTCTTCAATTTTTTGCATTTAATCAAAACGATCTATTCTTTTAATATTATATTGTAGTTGAAATGCAATTGACTTAACCTATATACATGGAGATGAATGCACAAGAATAGACAACAAAAAGCACATATCCATACTAAAGTTGAAAAGTAGGTCAGGCTGATACAAATGGACAGTATTCATAGCCTTTAGTTAGTAAATTGTTTTGTTTCCTTTTCAATTGATCTTTTTAAAAGTGGGGTGATTATGTTGCCTCTCGTAATGTTGAAATCTTTTGAACTCTCAGCACATAAAGCATTAAATTAAATCCACTTGGCAAAGACTGGGATGCATTTAAAATTGAATTGGGCAAGCAAGTTATTTGAAGAAGTGGTTTTATGTAGAAGTTATGTAAAAAAGAACCTTTTGCGGAAAAAAGATAAAAAAAAAAAACTAAAGAAAATTAAGAAAAAAATTTGTAAAAAAGCAGTTCAATTTAACTTTTCAAGCTTTGAAGAATATCTCCATAAAATATTTAATGGGTCCCATAAAGAAGTGGTATATAAAACTCAAAATTCGAAACTTAGTATTTGCTATCAATTCAAACTAATTTGATAAAAGTAAAGATAGATTTATCAACTCTTGTATAAATTTATTTTGTACAAATTGATGTGGCTTAATTCAATTACTTAGATTAAATAATTTTTTATTCACATAATTTATATTTATTATTTTATATTTTTATTCAATCAATAAATTTAGGACACGTCAGCTTGTGTCACTCATTTTGTAAATTGATAGGGTGAACTTAATTTCATCAATGACAACTAACAAATGCAAATGTGCAACATATGTAGTTTTGTCCCATATCTAACCAAATGAAGGAATTGTTGACATTTTAAAAGGTAATTAAGCATCCAAGTAAAGGGATCCACAAATTTCTAGTGGAGTTGGACTAGAAGTAATTAAAAGTGTGGAGAAATCTCACACCAAGCAATTTATAAATAAAACTTTAGTTGAGAAGCCGTGTGTGATTACTCCTTTTAACCAAATTAAATTAATTAAAAGTAAGATTGTATGTATATAGGTCAACATGAATTATTCTATTCTCTTAAAAGTTTGCTAGCTATGTGTAAACAAACTAACACCACTAAACCGTATAAAATTAACTATAAATTATTATTTTTACCAATCTTCTTTTCCTTTGATCAACTTTTTAATGTATGTACAAATATATTATAAATATATTATTTCTCAAAAGGGTCGCGTGCAATTGCACGATCACATTTCATCCAAATAATTAATTTTAACAAGAAAAGGTTGGTGACTCGTGCGTTGCTTTTGACACGTGTCGATAAACCGATCGCCATTAACGGAGCTTTCTCGTCGGAAAGTTAAAGCAATGTTTAGGATAGGACAGTGGCTGCCACTAACACTAATAATGGGTCTCTTATCTCATTCAACACTCATGTGTGTCTAATTCACCTAACTTTAGTTTTTTTTTTCAATTTAAAAAAATGTTAAATAGACCCCCTGTTGTTTGTCGAAATTAATCACTTCAGATGTGGTATTCCATAATATTTTTTTAATTTTTATCATTAATTCATACATTTATTGAAGATTGAACCAACAACTTAAGTCTTAGGAGACTTGCTCCGTATTATTGAAATTAAATCTTGACGATGTGACATAACATAATTAGATGAATGAAAATGTTAATAAATTATATGGGTTATATGGTGTTCTCAACCAATCAATCAATTATATACGTCACATCAATTTACATAAGAATTTATAGATGCATCAACTCTATAAAAAATATATTAATTTTTAATTTAGTACACCTCTTACTATTTTATCCTAAAAAAAAATTGGATTAACACACCAAGAGAAAAGTAATATAAGATAAACTTTGGGAGGTTTTGATGGGCTTTGAAACTTGAGGAAAAAATGATCAGATTACTAAAACACTGTAAGATTTATTTTAGAAACGTTTCAAAATTTGAGGCGCTCATATCTAGTTTGAATACTTGCCACAATTTTATTGCATGAAGCAAAACCCTTTAGTAATGTATGGCTGAATTTTCAGCATGAAATTGCCTTTAACTAACTAAAGTACAACATTTTAAAATATATATCAAATATAAAAGGTCAAGGCCAACTAAAAGTGTGGATGGATTGTATATATTAAATTTCTTATCTAGTAAAGCATTTTTTTGAGAGCCAAATGTTTGGATGGGTTTGGTTGGTCCTGCAAAAGATTAATTTAGATATATGGCCACGAGACTCGAGGACAAAGCAAATCCCCTTTTTGAGTGCCACTTTAATAAGAATTAATTAGCATAAGTATACATGGCTGAATGTCGTCTAAAAGGAGAAATTCTTGGATCACGACGAAGAAAATTTGGTGGCATATCTTGATTGGTCAGGTATTGGAAAACAGAAAGACCTAGGGCCCATAAGTTTGAGCCAGAATACGGATCTTGAATAATTGGTTTATTTGTATCTCTTCCTGTATGGCATTTACTGGTTGCAATTTTGGAAATGATTTTATAAGGACTGATCTTTGCTTGAGGTGACAGAATTTTGATTTTAAGTCTTACTAATCTGATTGTGATGCTTATCTCCTAAGTCGGCGAAGGAAATTTTGTGGACTCGAATTTGTAGGAAAAGCTTTTCAAATTCTTAGAAAGTTTAAATAAAGTAGGAAAAGTTTTACAAGAGAAATGTTGTTTAGCCATTTAACATATTGCGGTACATCATTCAAATTTTGTAGCTAAACCCTTCTAGTTACGATTAACATATTGTCGTGGTTCCATTGCTTATTGATTGTAGTGGCAGATTCTGTTTAGGATGGCAGTGGGAAGAATTCGGAGTATTCGAACTCGAACTAAAAGTAATTTTCGAATTTGTCCTCGTGCCCGAAAATTCTTATTTGTGAACAGTTCAGGAATATTTTTGAGTCAATTCCCTAACGGAGTGGGGATTAAAACGGATACCGTATCCCAATCCCCAATCTCCACTTTTTAAGGGCTCACACTCACCCCAAGTTAGGGTCAGTTTGGTAATGTTACAGTTTTTAAAATCATTGTTATTAGCTTATACTGTAAAAATAATCAGCTGTGACGAGAATCAGTTAAGTATTTGGTAAATTTTATTTTCAAAAATACTGTGAATTTTAAAAGTAGTTATAGGTGTTTGGTAAATCTTATTGTTAAACTACTGTAAAAAAATAAATGAATAAAATATACATTAAAATATTGATTTTGTTTCCAATTTAAATAAGGATAATTTCGAGTTTAAGTAATAATTGTAAGGATATTTATGAAATTATATTAAATGATAAAATTGATTCTCAAAATCATAATCTAAAAGTTACTTCTTCTCTGCTTTTCAAAATTAGTTGTAGGAGGAGCTGATTCTGGCAAAAGTGATTTTAATTTTTTTTTTTAACCAAACACCAAAATTTACTTTTAAATTTTTAAAATCACTTTTAACACTCCCAAAGCAATCCAATGGGTCTTAGTCATGGTCCCGTGAGTATGACTACGATTTAGCCATGAAATAGTAATTTCATAGCTAAATTGAAAAGGTCACGATATATTTTCATGATAAAAGATCACAAACCTAGAGATGCCAATGAGTCCAGCAGCACATGGTAAAGTATGGGCACAGCTTGTGTCCGTATAGCACGGCACAGTACAAGTATATTTTGATAGGATATGCGGCTTGACACAGCACACAAATGGGTTGGGTTAGGCTAAGAATTTTTGGCACATGAGCTTTAAAAGTACGACTTCATTAAAAATGAGTTAAAAGTACGGCACGGGAAAAGATCTAAAATTAACACGTTTTACTAGTGGATTCGCAAGTGGTCATAAGTCACCAATAGCATGTGAGCCAAAGTATATTAAAATAAAATTTTCTAATAAAATAATTTTATAATATTACAAACACCTTGAATCTTTTAATATATTTTATGAGCGTAAGTTCGTTAAATTCATTAAATTCTTAGTTTAAAAAATACTATAATTATTTTATATTTATAATTTATTAAATTAATAGATGATATCATGATTTTAATAAATAAAATTATAAATATAATGATTTTATAAAATGTATGCATTAATGTTATTGTAGATTATGATCTACGATTCTATATGGTTCAAGCTAACAACTAAGTTAACCCTTAAGAAAATTTAGTATTATTGTTGTTGTTGTTGTTGTTATTAAGTATTAAAAAGAATTCTATTACCATGGGGTCTAACTTAGCAGTTAGTATTACATTCTCTTATCATTATTAGTTTGTTGTTATTGAATATAAATTTTGAGTTTTGAACCTTTTCTATTAAATTTGACTAAACACCTATAGATCCAAAGAAAGTAGTCATGGTCTTGAAAAAAGCACACCATCAGTTTGGCATGCCCTTGTAAAGAAAAAGAAAAAAATTATTGTGTTTTCTTCTTAGGCACAACTCAGCACGGCACGTGCTCTAGAGCAAATTTAAGCAAAAAAAAATTAGGCACTGCACGATACGGCACGAATCACATGACGAACATGACACGATACGAGCATGAGTCTACATGTGTCTTTCTTGCCGGACCAGCCGACTACATAAACCATAGCCACGAATGCAACTGTAATAGAGTGTAGCAATATATTGCCTGTCAAATTTGTTTGTCACCAACTAGGCTAAATTCTCGACCATTAAAGCATCACCAAAAGGCTCTTCAAATAAGATTTTATTACTTATTTAAAGAGGCACATCAATATTTAAATCTCCAAAGGACAATTAAGATTCTTCAAATAAGAATTGATTATCTCTCTTCAAATTTGGAGAGTTAATTTTTCATTCTTCAATTTATATTTTATTACTTTTTATTGAAAAAAGAGAGAAAAGTGCTTTAATTACTATTGACTTTTCCTTTTAAAAAATAATTATTTGATTAAAATAATATTAACTTATTTCTATTTGAAAAAGTCTTTTGAAGAATATCATATTTTTTACCCTTCTATTGCCACATAGGTAAACAATAAGTATTTAAAAAAGTAAAATTTATAGAGACTTTTGAAGATGTTCTTAGGTATGAACCAAATTGCGGCTGAATGTGATAACAATTAATTTGCAATGAAATTTTCTAACTTATTAATAATTACATATCTAAATACAAAAATTTTAGCCACACAAATATTCTCTTTGTGTGCATGTGTGTGAATATATAGCTATTTTAAAATTTTTGTTCTTTTTTTTTTTAGGCACAAAATTTTTTGCTAGTTATATAAAGGAAACTGCTAATTTTGCCCCTACTAAAATTAATATATACCATTTATTTCTCTACTATTTCATAATAGTAAAAAACACCCCTAGTTCCAAAAAAGGAAAAAAGTTCTTCTCATCCCTAGGGTTTCATGCAATAGTTCATTTCATTCCTACTTTTTAAACAATAACTCAAAACATCCTTCTATTAACTCACTGTTAGTCAAATGTTGTTTGTTATTTATTCATTGACATATAACTAAAAAGGATTTTCCATTAAAGAGAAAATTAGAAAAAATAAATAAAAGTTGACAAATAACTAAAAATAATGTTTATCTAATCCCACTAAACAAGAAATAACGAAAAAGAAGAAAACTTCTATTTCAAGCAATTATTTTGCACTTCTCTCTATTTTGGCGGCATGAAAGCCTTATAAATCCTAAATTTAAGTACAAAACATAATTACAATTTTCATATTTGTATAAGTATACTCTCTAATTGCATTGTAACATTACTTGGGGAGATAATGGTAAGGACTTGCGGAGACAATAATGGTCAAAGAAAAGTGGTGGCAAAGCTCAAAATAAAAATTGGTTGAAAATTTAGAAGATTTTTAGCATATGCAAGCACATAAAATTTGGTTGTATTTTCTAGATTTTCTTCCAATAATTTAAAGATATCGTGCTAATTACAATTTGTTGCTTATGGCTATTATTCAGTGGCTATATCAAACTATTTCATCATTGATTTCATTTAAGAAACAATTAATGAATTTTGCATATTTTGTAGTGTTATTTAATTGTGTAAAAATTTTATTTTAATATAGTTGTACCACTTTAATATAAAAAAAAAATCATATTTTGTCCTCAATGAATTACTAGTTAATGGCATTAAACTAATGGTAAGTTAGTGGAAGGATGTTTTAAGCTATTATTTAAAAAGTATGGATGAAATAGGCTATTACATGAAACTCTAGGGATGAAAATTACTTTTTTCCTCCAAAAATTTTAAAGGAAAAGAAGGGTAAATATGTCATTTACTTGACAATTTATCTTGAGAATATAAAATATATATTTATTATAAGAAAATATTTTAAAATAACAAAAAATACGAGAAAAATATTGTACGATTAATTTTTTATTCATATAGATCGTATATTTCTTATTTTTAGTACTTAAATTTTTATTTTAAATTCCATTTAAATGTTTTATTTAATTTATAATAAATATGAATAAAAATATATTTAAAAATAAGGGTAATACTATAAAATTATACTGTCATGAGATTATTGATTATTATGAAAACAATAAGTGGTAACTGATATATATTAATTTCAGCATACGGAAAATTGGCAATCTCTATTATATAAATACTATTATATTGTTAGGAAATTATCACAATAATTTCATAATAAATTCTGCTAATCTTTACTTGAGTTAGCAGTTTTTTTTTTTTTAATTCTTGTCAATTTCACTGTGATATTTATCAGGTAAAAAGTAAAACATGTGTGGGAAGAAAAAAATAAAAATAAAAATAAAAGGTATCTTTCAAAAACTAAAGGTAAATGCAGTGTGCCCTTAAAGAAATGTTCTTGGTATTTTAGTTTTCTTTACCATAAAGAAATGTTCTTGTTATATAAATACTATTATATTGTAGAAATTATTATAATTTTTTTATATTCGTCAAAAGAAATAATGATAGGTGCGGTGCAGTGTACTGTGTACAGTGTCCAATTAAGAATATGAAACCCTAAACAAACTTGTCCACAAATTAGCCAAATTCAACCTGGGGCCATTTTCAAATATAATAATTCCCCACGAACCAAAGTGGAAAATTTTAGGATGCATATTTTATTGTCCCCCACATATAATTTGATATAGATGTTAAACAAACACGTACGTCACTACATACAGCCACATCAAATATTTTTCACAAATCCTCCTTTAAATGCTCCACTGAAATCTCCACCAAAGGCAAGGAAACCAAATAATAGAACCATTTTGAAATAACAATTAATGGCTAAAGAAAGCACACAGAGCTCTGTTGCAACTTCTCCTTTAACAACAACAAATTGGTGGGATCTTCACAATCATCATCATCATCATCATGCTAGCTCCATTTCTTCTTGGACTAATGCTAGCTGCAGCCCTTGGCACCAGCAGCAAAACCCTAATTCCAACTCTTCTTGTGAGGAGGAAGTTTCCAATATCTCCACGTCATTTACTTATGCTTCCAATCAGTCCGGTCTCTCTGTTGAGTCGTCTCACCGACTCGACGAACCCGCCACCGTCGGCGCCGCTACTTCGAATGAGTTGATAGGCGAACATGCTCCCGATAATCAACAGCTTTGGAGTCACGTCTTCTTGTAAGTTTAACCTTATAATAATGTTGAAGTATATATTTATATAACAAGACCCGTATATATATATATATATATATTACATTAGCTATAACATATTAACAATCTAAAAGTAGTTTTCTTATACTTCTAAATTGTTGTTACTCAAACAATTTAGAGATGGTGGGAAAATAATTTTAGGTCAGCTATGAGTTACAGTTAATGTAACTTAACAGCTGCCTATATATATTGAAAAATAAATTAAAAAATTAGTTCACTAGTTAAAGACATATTGTCTTAAACTTATATGACATTTATTCGCAGCTGATTTATCCTGAACAACATAACTATAGCTTTAATCCCAATATTTTCCTTGATTATAACTTCCTTTTCTTTCTTTTTTTTTTTTTCTTTTTTCTTAAGTTGTATGTATATATGCTTTAATTATATTGAGTGGAAAGAAGAATAATTCTCTCTTTTAGCGAAAGGAAAAAAAAAAGTAATTATAATGGATATAAAGGTCTGAAAAGTGAGAGAGGTTTAATTGAGGTTATATATATATATATTACCATGGAACAGAATGTTAATTACCAAACTTCTTCTCTAACTCTTAATAAATATACGTGTGGAATTATTACAGAGGCTTCTTCTAGTAATTTTCAAGTAGTTTAGTCTTAATTGGTCACTTGAATTTAAATCTTAAAAGAGTTAGAAGGCTGTTGAAATTGATTTTAACGCTTTCTCCACTTCTACCTTAAAAAAATTCATATACACAAGTATAATTCAAATTCTAAATTTATCAATTGAATTCAAGCTATTATATATCCAAAGGCATAGCCTTGACAAGTTAACATTCCTTTTGCAGAAGCGATGGAAACAATGGAGATTTACACAACAGTCATCAAGAAATTGGAGCAAACTTACTACTCAATACGCTGTCGTCCAAGGCCATATCATCATCGACTGGGATGATATTCGATCCCGCCTATGACTACTTGAAGAAAATGGACAGCAGCAACTGGGAGTTCACAACAAACTCTTCATCCTTCAACAACAACAATTTTGAAAAACATTTAAATGGAATCACTACTACTAGTGGTGAAACAGAAAGGCTTAACAGGTTGTCAAACTTGGTCAGCCACTGGTCCATTGCCCCACCTGACCCACAAATCGGCCCCCACTTCATTAATCCTGAAAGTACATGTGATAATATTAGAAATTCTGGCCTTCTATCTTATTATGGTCATAATGATTTCAAGATGGAAAATGAATTTCTGAAGCCATTTACTAGTAGTAATGGCTTCGGATATAATAATGTTGGCTTCAATGGTAGTACTTGTTCATTGGTGGAAGCTGACGATGGTGACAACAAATACTACTATGGTGCTAGAAATTTTGCCGACGCAATAACTCTTAGTAGTCGATTGAGCAAGCCATTAATTGATATCCATATTCCTAATAAGCCCTACTTTAAATCATCGTTGAATCTTCTGTCCGAGTGCAAGAAGAAGCAAGGGCTCAGAACTTCTTCCCCAGTAAGTTATTTTTCTTGAGTAGTAAATTCTTCTTTGGTGCGTAGACTTTGCGCTAATTACTTAGTTAGTCCA
Source organism: Citrus trifoliata (assembly GCA_018350135.1). Taxonomy (NCBI): domain Eukaryota; kingdom Viridiplantae; phylum Streptophyta; class Magnoliopsida; order Sapindales; family Rutaceae; genus Citrus; species Citrus trifoliata. Next base: position 135,576 of record VKKW01000072.1, read on the forward strand.
TTAGTTAGTTTATGTTTTTTTTTTAAAAATTATTTAAAATGTCACTGCCGGTACTTACTTTAACTGTTCAATCTTACTTTTCAAAAGTTAAAATAGTATTTTCGTTTCATATAACTTAAAAATAATTTACAACCAAGTTTTTGTAAAATGAGGCCATTTATTAAAATGAACAATACAATCCTAGTCATGTAAAATTTATTACTACATTAAAAAATTCAACGAGTTATGTGTGATACATATATCACACACACATATATTTATGGTGTCTTTTTTTAGTGCAAGTATCTTCATTTTTTTTAATAGGGACACATTTTTAAGCCATAAAATTTAAAAAAATTAATTTTTAATTCTGTTAAACTATAAGACTTAAAAACATGTCTCCATTTAAAAAAAATGAGAACATCATCACCTGAAAAATTATATATATATATAATAGATTCAGCATTCTGACACAAAATTTAACATACATGCAGATGAGAATCTGTGGCAAGGAAAGGGGAATCTCTAATGAAGGAAAGAAGAAAAGATATGAAGAAAATTCAGAGGCAGTTGTAAAGAAATCCAAGACTGAGAGTTCTACAGCTTCATCTGCAAAGGTAACACTGATAATATATTATGTTTCTTAATGGTTCCAATCTATAGATTCGACAGTCTAGATTTATGGAGACTTTATAGGAACTACAATTACTGGCACGGAAATATAGTCTTACTAACAACATGAGGCTGTAACTAATTTTATTATGAGCCTACCATTGTACTACAAGCACAATAAAACAGCGAAAATATAATTAAATTTAAAAAACAGACACACACACACACTAATTATTCTTTTACTTTTGATACAAACTTCCATTATTGATATAAAAGAAATTTCAGGCACCAAAAGTCAAGCTAGCGGACAAGATCACGGCACTTCAACAAATTGTGTCGCCATTTGGGAAGGTTAATGCAAAGACCACGCTGAGACCATTTGTCTTTTTTAAATCTTTTTTTCTTCTTTTTAATCTATTTATTTACTTTTTTTTTTTGGGTGATTTCAGACTGATACGGCATCTGTGTTATACGAGGCTATTGGATATATTAAGTTTCTACAAGAGCAAGTGCAGGTGATATAGATTATCATTCAAATCAACTATCATGCATTCAAATCAACTATCATGCATGCCAGGGATGGCTTTAGGTATAAGCGAACAAGGCAGTCGCCTAAGGTCTCATATTTTAAGAAGGCATCATATTTTTAGTATTTATTTAATAATTCTTTAATTAATAAAAAAATTTAATATGTATTTTAAGAAATCAAAAAGTTTATTAAATATCTATCCATTCTTAATTATCCTACAATTAAGAAATATTTTGATAAAAAAATCTATATTTGGGAACCTTAATTTTAAGAAATATATAATAATATGATTTAACCATTAGTTCATGCATTATTAATATTTCTAAAAAATTATTTACCTTTTTAATTATTCAATGTTCGAATCTTGACTTTTAGTATTTCTTTTAATTTTTATTAAAAACCTTATAATCTCAAGAATTAGTAAATGAAAAACATTTCTTGTTTTTTTCTCTACAAAGAAAATTATTATATTCATTGATTCATTTAAAATAATTAGTTTCTTGAAATATAAAGTCCGTTTTTATTTTTGAACATCAATTTATCATTTCAAATTTTTATATTCTATCATTCTAAATATTCTATTTGAAAATAATATTGTCTTTATTTATTTGTTTGTTTTGTTTTTAACGGTTTTAATGGAATACAAAAATATATTTTCTTCACTATTTTTTAGGTTCTATTTTAAAAAAATTTATCTTTTTTTAATTATTTGTTGAAATTTAAGAATAAAAGATTAAATAAATTTTGATATTTTTTATATATCTTTGAGTATTGAAATTGTAAAATAAATAAAGGCCTCATAAAAAAATTCCGCCTAAGGCCCCTCTGACTCTAAAGCCGACCCTGATGCATGCAATAATATTTCAGTTTCAACAAGAACTATAAATAACAATGAGAATGAAAATTGGGTCCGGAGAACTTTTATTTGAGGTTTACAATGTTGTAAAAAAATTTTACGGTGGTATAAATGATGTTCACTTTTTACGGCGAACGTTCGCACAAAATCCTTACAAATATCCGTACCTAAACATGATTTTTGGTTTAGAGAATTTTTATCTTAGGTTTAAAAATGGATATAAACACATTTTTTTGTCCTACATTATTGATTTGTAACTATCACATATTACCTTTTGCAGCTGTTGAGCAATCCTTACATGAAGTCTAATCTACACAAGGTAAGTTAATAGATACATAAATGAATAAATAAGTAAAGAGAAATTGATCGAAAAGGAAAACCCCTTAAGCTTTTATTAGATCTTTTATTATTTTATCTTTAAGCTTTTATTGATCAGTAGTGGGTTTGATCACATCATAGAGAGAGAGAAAAAAAAAGACATAAAAAAAAGGTTAAAAGTTTCTTTTCTTAACTTCGGGGGTTTTGAACTATGAGTGGGTAAATGATACATATATTGAAAGTGCATGAGGGTTTTTGATTATTTTGCCAAAGAGGCAGAATACACATGATATTAATTCAATGGTTATGATTAATTTTCAGGACCCATGGGGAAGCCTGGACAGAAAAGAAAAGGGAGATGGAAAGGTCGATCTTAGGAGCAGAGGGCTTTGTGTAGTTCCAATTTCGTGTACTCCTAAAGCTTACCATGACAACAATGGATCAGACTACTGGACACCCGCATACAGAGGATGCTTGTATAGATGAAGAAATTAATTACTGCTTTTATATATATATATATATATATTTCTTACAGACAATTAATGTATCCATCTTAATAAGTTATATATATTGATATATAGCTCGCAGAAGTTGCCAAATTGCATTTGCATGGGAGGACAAAATTAATGCCTGTATATATAGCATAGTTCCTAGCTCTTAACATATTGATGCAAGTGTTTTCCCAAATAATGGTAAGGAAATATTTACAGTAAGATCTTTCTAGTCTAGAGTAATATTGTATATAGGAATAATTTTTATATAGTTATAAACAATTATGGTCCCAAAAAGAACAAATTTTACATTATAATAAGTTATAGTTTTTTTAGATTTCATCTTAAGAAAATTGTTCCCAAATAATAATTATTATTATTTTTATACTGCAAAAAAAGATTGATATGTTACATTAAAAGTTTAAAATCAAATAAAATATTTTTCTAAAGCTACTTGAAACAATAATTTATCTTTAGAGTTGTCGATAAATTATTGAATATTATTTTATAGAAATTACACACAAAGAAAAATATTAAAGAGAATGGAAATATTTTAAACTTTTAATTTAGATGCATTTGCATATTTCTAATCATACGTGATTACTGTAGAATTATCTAGCTTTTGAATTAAACACTAACTTAAGATCTCTTAACCTAAAATGGACTTGTTATCTTAAAACCAAGCTAAACATTTAAAGTATAATGGGTCCTCTTTATAGCCAATCATCATGGAAGAGATAAGGATAGTTATTCCATTGCAAAAGTTTTGAATGAGATGGATATAATTTTTTCTAGGAAATTATTGTGTTGGAAGTGCTCCAAGATAGAGCATCTATCATTCCTATAATCATTCTATAATTTTTTTTTTATATTTAACTTACAAAATTACTGACCACAAAGCTAATTAGGATCAAAAGAGGGGAAAAAAAGATACTAAATGATATTACTTTTCTTAAAGTGATATATAACAAATGATGTGACACATTCGTCTCAAGAAAATTTTTTTTGTTCTCAGAAAGAGAGAGAGAGAGAGAGATAGAAGTGATGTGATTATTTATGCAATTACCCATGTGTTGGTGTGCGAGCATGAGAAGGACCAATTTTATGAGGAATACGACTATATGAGGCATACATTAAGGCAGCACTCTTAGAAGAAGATAATTGAATTTCAAGGCTTGAATAATGATACTAAAATCATATATCATTAACAAATCGTTTTGGTACAATGATGACTTAGCTTATGGGGGCACCTTAACAATTTAAAATAAGGTTCAGCTACAGTAGAGATACTCCACTATAGAACATTCCAGCATAATTATACAATCAAAATTATAACGTGACTTTTTCTATTTATTATTTTAATCATACGGTTATGAAGAGTGCTCTATAATAGAGCATTTCCAACATAGCTATTGCCTTAAAAATATATATGAAACCACATAAATATAAAATACAAGCTACAAGTACATTCACTTGAGGTTTTTAATGTATAAGAAAGTTTTACTAAAATGAGCCTATTATATAAAAATTTACTGAGTCCATTATTTTTAATTTATAAGCTAGCTAATTTCGTGGGCCCTATTCATTTTTGGAGTTAGGAGTGGGACTCTCACTCTTACCTCTTCTTTTTTTATCCTTATTTTTATTAAATTTAATATAATTATATCTAGTAAAATGAAATAAATAAGATCATATTTATTTAAATAATAATATATATTATTTTATAAATTACATTTATTGAAAATAATTATATTATATTTATTTTATATTAGTAATTAATAAACAATTTATTATAAGAAAATAGTAAATTTGTACTACATTATTAATAATAATCTTTCATTTGTGTTGCTCTTATCAATAATTTTTAATTTACATAATTAAAATTAAAATTAAAATTAATAAAAAATTATGATTTACATAATTAAGAATATTAATAATTATTATTAATTTACAAATATAATGAAATAAATATTTTATTTTTAAAAAATATTTTTTATTATTTTGAAAATTAAAACTACAATTCTTTAAATAAAGATAAATTATAATTTAAAACTATTTATTTCCAATTTACAACAAAGTAAATACATGAATTTGATTTTGATTTCGATTCCGTACACCCATTCCAGTGTAAGTATATAATCTACTCGTTACCACTCACACTCTCAAATTCAGGATTCTCACTATAATTCCAAATGTAAATATTACCTAAGTTTAATTTAAAAGAACATTTGAACTCTATCCAAACCATTTTGCAAAGCTGAGAACCCTATATAAAAAAAAAAAAAAAAAACAAAGAAAATAGAAAGAGAAAATTTATAGATGTAGTAATTCTCCTTCATCTTCTTAGTTCGCCAATAGAGAAAACAAAGGAACGTGGTCAAAGTCTTGTGGTGGCATTTTTTAATGAAGTGATGAGAGTTATTCTTACATTCTTTCTCCCCTCTCTTGGCTCGTTCTTCTTCTCAACAAGTCAGAGTTTCATTTAAAGATTGACTTGTGTTGGAAATATGAGTCTATTTTATTTTTTTTTTTTTGAATTCTAACAGAAACCAAAATAGGAACATCAATCAATAAACGTTGTCCAACAATTGATTGATATGAATATCAGGCATGAAAATTAAAATTTCATAAATAGTTGCTGCTGGTATTGTTTACAAAATTATTCATTGGTACTGCTCATAAAATACTATTTATTGTACTGTTCACCCAGAAACAATTATAAATTTGTCAAGGCAGTGTAAAGTATTGTTCTTGAGACTAAATTTTGTAAAATACTATTCATAAAATTGTTCATTGATACTATTCGTAAAATACTATTCATTATACTGTTCACCTAGCAACAACTATAAATTTGTCATGGCGTGCAAAGTATTGTTCTTAAGACCAAATTTCATGCCGAAAAGGAAGATTTCCCAATGCAAGAAGGATAAACAAGCCAATTTGATTTCCAAGATATAATGACACTGCTCGAGATTACACTCGCAAACATAATAGTTTGGAATAATAAAAGTAAATTAATAAAGAAATATGAGATAGTAATAGAGAGTGATAATTAGAACAATTGGATTATTCTATTCTATTTTTATTGTTGCCGTAGGCATTCCTAAAGGGCTTATATGTATCTTTTATATTGAGAAACCCTCTAGACCCTTTCCTAATTCAATTTAAATCAATCACCCACTTTCTTCATTTTATCTAAATCATTATTTATGTGTCTCATAATTTAATTCAACTAATAATTTAAATCACATCTAGATTTAACTTATTTAACGTTAACCCGTAATTAAATTAAACACATAACTAATTTCAAATTAACAAAAAAATAATTGCTTTCACTTCCCTCCAATGTAGGATATTAGTATTTTGAAATATTCATATAATTCCAATGACTTGAGCACACTTGCTTTTCAGATTTTTGCACTAAGGCGTAACATAAGGACTTCATAGTCTTTATCAATGATGATATAGTAATTCTATAAATTTGTATCAAAATTTTACATTAAAACATTAAGTAAATAACCTCGCCTTTAATGAATGTGCTTATGATAAATACAATAATATTAAATATCTAAAATGTAATAATATAATGATATAAATTTATTAAAAGTTCAATAAGAATAAGTTTTGTTTGGAATTGTGGTTGAAATATTAAAAGCGCTATTCATAAGTTTTTATACAAATCATGTCCTGTAAGTTTTTTAAAAGATGTTCATTCATAAGTTTCTGGATTTTGATAGTAGCTTTTAGAAGTAGATAGAAAGTTGCATTTTAAAAGCAGCTTTATTAAATAATTAATCCATCGTACAATTTTAAAGTTTCGATTGTATCCTTATTATTTCAACAAAAAGACAATTATATCATATCTTTCCATAAACTATATGATAAAAATCATAACTCTAAACTATCATTATATTGCAATTGCATGTTTGATTTCATTTTATAATTATGTTATAAATTTTATCATATTTCACAAGATAATTGCTTGTTTAGTGCTTATTTTGGGTTGAGAGCTTGCATGTTTAGTCTATGGATTTTTTAAAAAATACTCCAAGACATGCCAATTGCTAATTATGATACTTGTACCCTTCCTCTCTCTTAGTTACAATAATAACCTAGCAAAAATCTTAAGGTAAAAAATAACCATTCACCAAATTATCAGCAAAAAAGGAAATTATCAACCATATACTCTTAAATGACACCCGTATCAAACGTGTGTGAACATTTTTAAGTGTATCACTCGTTTACCCTAAGTTGACAAAACACTTTTACCGTCCACCAATCTGTTAACTTCTGTTAGAAAGTTAACAAAATTGTGACAAATTGACTATTTTGCTCTTGAAACTCAAAATAAGATAAAAAAATAAATTTACCCCAAAATTTAACGTAAATTTTCAATATACAATTTTTTATATTAAAAAAATGAATTATTAATGGTACATAATATTAACAATTATCCATAAAAAATATCTATATTATACCATAAAAAATTATTAACAACATATTATTTACAATTATACATATTATACCATAAAATTTCTAGTTGGATATTATACATATTATACAATTATACATATTAGCTTGGAGAAGTAGATCTTAAAAAATTTAGGTTAAATTTTGGAGGAGTAGATTCAGTTGTAAAGTAGTTTTTTTAGTAATTATTAACAATTATTCGATAAATGGGATGACATGTCATTTTTATCAATACATATCATATGACATGTCATTTTTTACTAGGTAAATGGGATGACATGTCTTTTTTAATCAAAGTTTCGTCAATGTTAAAAGACTAAATTACCCTTATGATGTCAGCACTTGCAAACAGAAGTTAACAAATTGGTGGACGGTAAAAGTGTTTTGTCAACTTAGGGTATACGAGTGATACACTTAAAAAGTGTTCCACATGTTTAATACGGGTGTTATTTAAGAGTATATGATTGATAATTTTCCTTAAAAAATAATAACAAAAAAATTATATTAAATTAGGATTGGTAGAAAAGCCCGGGTCGGGCCAACTCAGCCCGTGACTTTAATTTTTATTTTACGTTTAACATTAATTTGATAAATATTACCTTTTTTTTCTATCGATAAAATCCCCTTCAAGGATATTAATACGAACCCATTGATGTTATTTTTTTTTAAAAATAATAATAATAACCCATTGCCATCCATTGAATCTATGATATTTTTGTGTCCAATTAACCTTAACAATAGTTGCTAAGTCCAATTAATTGTTTCTAACACAGAAATTGATTCATAATCATAGAAATTTTGCTCCACCGGAGACATCATCACTGCTAGTAGTGTTACCATAGATGAACCAATTTCTCGTTCTTTTTGTAACCACAATCTTTCTTTAAAATCGTATAACTTTTCTTGACGGGTAATTTTCAAAAACCTTTCCCGAGGTATGGTGTATTCTCACTTAAATTGAAAGTATTTATGTGTTCTCAGTAGCCTCCGCTGACGTCAGTATTCAGTTTAGTATATGTTGAGTAGTGAGGGCAAGATTGTAAATCAAACACGCTAATGACAAAACTATCAAGTTAACTTAATATTTTCACATTGGGCTTCGGAAATGATTTGACCATTGTTAATATCCAGTGGTGAATAAGTTGGAGCACGCTTTTATCCAACAGACATTAACAAAATAAAAAGTTCTCGTCTTTCTACTCCACAAATCCAAAGCAACCAAGCCAAACTCGTTTCATTTTCTCTCTAACGCTTTGATCAAGTACTTCGATGAAGCCAACTCTAATATCGGCTACGAATGATTCACGATCGCGAGTGAGTTTTTTTCCGATAACTAGCCAATCATCCCATTGCTTTAAGCCACGAATAAGGTATTAATTTTTTCAATGCATGCTAGTTTTATTAGCTGAATTGGTAGTCTCGGTGAAAAATTAGCGAATGGATCTTGAAATTTTTTTAAGATTATTGCTGTTGCTTTTGATTTTGTCCATCATTTAGTGTTAGTTGTAGTTAAATGAGTATTGCAAAAGCACGTTGAACATAGAGCTAAATATCTCTGCTGCCTTTATTTTTTCTCTTTAGCTAAGTCATTTTGAAAAATGAGAAGGGTGATTTGGTACTTTCATTGTGTTTATATCTATTTGGCGCCAAAACAAATATGATACTATTAACAAATAGTACATACTATACATTAATCTTAATATAAAAAATGTGTTGTTTTGAAGTCAAGGGTATGTTGGTCATTTTATCAGTCAACAAACGGTCTAAAAGTAGGAATACTATCTCGTCAAGGGAGGTTACTGAAAATATACGAATATTTTCTATCTAAGTGAGATTACACCAAACCTCAAGAGAGGTTTATGAAAATTACCCTTTTCTTGACCGACATACCCAATGATAACTTATGATTTGGTATGTTTGATGGGTCTTGTCAAATTTTTTATTTTAAATCTTATATGATGGAATAAGGAGCTTGCTTTGTTACGATTTTTTGTTAAGTAACACATGGAATGGGAAGGTCACACGCGTCTAAGAGGATAGAGGAAAAATATGCAGGTGTAAGTTGATATCTGGTATTAAATATAGATCTATTATTTACATAAATTGTAAATTATTTAATTCTGATGGAACAATATTTAACTCTCATAATTATATATATATATATATATATATATATATATATATATATATATATATATATATATATATATTATCTATCACTTTTATCTAATAAAAATAAATTACAAAAATTTAGAATAATTTATTGTGCTTTTCCTATTTCTTATTAATTAAGAACTTTTATACTTACGATTGCTTTCAAATTATAATTTAAACTATTTTAATTTAACTTAAAGATTGGCATTCAAAAATGCATCACTCATAAAAATTTTAATTTATGTGTAGGGTGACAATAAAATTGTAAAAGAAAAGAAAAGTAAAAAAAAAAATACTTTGAGTTTGAATAATAAAAAATTAATTAAATTAAAAAATTAGAAGGGTGTATTTAAAAGAACAAAATGATGTTTTTGAAGATAAAATAAAAATAACTGACGAGGGGGGTTTATGAGGAGTTTAGAGGGTTGCCAATACCAACTCTTTAAGAATCCAACACTGCCGTAGCTGGATGACAGAAATGGGCCGGGCTTAGCCAAGCCAATTAATTTATTGGGAAGTCCAGGCCCATTTTTAGAGCGAAATATTTCCCCACATTTTTTAATCAAAATATTTGGACAAAACAAAATATCGCCAAATGTTTGTGTGGCCCGCGCTCGTCATCTGCTTGACCCGCCCTTGTCTTTATTTTATTATTATTATTATTTTTTCCATCCACCTGAAAATTTGCACAATTGCGCACGAGTAGTGAAAAGTACATACAATACAGTATCTCTTTTAGATCCTCCGCGGCAGCTCTGACTGTTTGTTTCCACTGAGCATCATCAGCATCACATCACATTAACCCCTTCTTCTTTTGTACTCTCTCATTCCTTTGTCTAGGGTTTATTCAATCAACAACGAACAATAAAACCATCAGTGGGTAATATGATTTAAATTTAAAATTAAAAAATAAAAAAATGAAGCGCGAATACGCCGAAATCTCGGACGAGGAGTGGGAGCCGCACTCCGAGTCATTCAAGCCCTCTCGAGTCCTCAAAATCAACACTCGATCACCGAAACCGAAACCGAAACCAAAGCCACCTCCTCCAATAGAATCTTTCGCTTACAACAAGGACGAAAATCTCGAGGACGACGATGTCGAGGAGGTGGTGGGACCCACGGCCGCCACGAACAATCGTGGCCGTCGATTCATCGTCGATGATGATGAAGAGGAGGAGGAGGGAGAGGAGGAGCAGGAGCAGAAGCACGGAGATTTCGTTGAGGTTTATGACATAAAGTCTTCGAGTCAAGAAGAAGAAGAAGAGGAGGAACTGTTAATGTTAGAAGATGAAATTGAAAATGATGACGTGGTAGGGAAGGCGCTGCAAAAGTGTGCCAAGATATCAGCTGAGCTTAAGAGAGAGCTGTACGGTACTACTACTTCTGCTGCTTGTGATCGCTACGCCGAAGTGGAAGCCTCTTCCGTGAGAATTGTGACTCAGAGTGATATTGATGATGCATGTGGAGATGAGGATTCTGATTTTCAGCCTGTTCTTAAGCCTTATCAGCTCGTTGGCGTCAACTTTCTTCTATTGTTGTACAGAAAGGGCATTGCGGGAGGTAAGAATGCTTTGATTAATAGTTGTTCAAGAATTTAATTCATTCAGCTGATTGATTTGTGATGACATTTTATTCTCTATCTGCATAACTTTCTTCTATTGTTGTGCAGAAAGGGCATTGCTGGAGGTAAGAATGCTTTGATTAATAGTTTGTCAAGAAAATAGTTTGTCAAGAATTTAGTTTATTATGCTGATTGATTTGTGATGACATTTTACTTTCTATGAGTGAACTCTGACAATATGGTACATTAGAAAATTTTGGATTTTGTGCTCAGACGGTTGTGAGGATAGAAAATTGGAATGATTCTACAAAATTTACCGTGAATATTTTTTTTCAGATTCTTAGTTTTGATTATTGATATCTTGAATTGCCAAAGAAGCCTTGTTATTGAAAGTTTAATTTACATTGGCTGTGTACGGATAAAGCTTGCTTTCTTGTCATGATAAATAGAGATGATGTGCATGTTATCGGGTGTATATCCTATCTTTATTCTCATTTTAAAAAGTGCAATGTCTGATCACTGGACAATCCATGCTTGATTAGATGACTTGCAAGTCTGTATAAAAATTGGTTCTCAAACCATCTCCTAAACGGATTGCTTTGTTTTTGAGAAAATGAGAGCTACTCTTGAGGTGCAAGATTTATTTAAATTCCGCTCTCATAGGTTTCCAACTATGATATTTTATTATTTTTTTTCTCATTCCATTTTTTTTGTTGTTTTTCCTAATTATTTATAGTGGATGAGTTCCAATGAACTTGGAAAATCCTAAGCATGCTCTAGAACAGCTATAAAAGAAACCAGTACAGATGTGAAATTGTTGTACTAAAGTGAGCTGTTGTCTATTGTACGATGTTCAGCTCTTGAACCTCTGATAATTTAAGTTTGATTATTGTGATCCTACTATGTCAAAAATTGCATTGTTTTTAAGTTTCAATATATTGTTATCGGAATAGTTCTCAATACTAGGTGTAATTTGAAATGATCGTTGCTGACTTTCTTTTGCATCCAATGCAGCCATATTGGCAGACGAGATGGGTCTTGGGAAGACCATTCAGGTACTTTAAGCGATGTCAATTTTCCTATGCTGTACTAGTTATAGTTATATTTTTTTATGGTTTCCAGAGTAATGATGCTGTTTGTAACAGGCTATAACATATCTAATGTTGCTGAAACACTTGAACAATGACCCTGGTCCTCATTTAATTGTATGTCCTGCCTCTGTTTTGGAGAATTGGGAAAGAGAACTTAAGAAGTGGTGTCCATCGTTTTCTGTACTCCAGTATCATGGGGCAGGGCGAACAGCCTATTCCAGAGAACTGAGCTCTTTAGCAAAAGCTGGATTGCCACCTCCTTTTAATGTGCTTCTTGTGTGCTATTCGCTTTTTGAACGTCACAGGTTTGTTTATTGTGGAACATGTAACATTTGCATATTCCACTGCATGTTAAGTTTAATTCTCATCATTGATGGTCTTTACAGTGTGCAGCAGAAAGATGACCGTAAAATTTTGAAACGTTGGCGTTGGAGCTGTGTGCTTATGGATGAGGCCCATGCCTTAAAGGACAAAAACAGCTACAGGTGGAAAAACCTTATGTCTGTTGCTCGGAATGCAAACCAGCGTCTGATGCTGACAGGGACCCCGTTACAAAATGATTTACATGTACTATTGCTTTTTTCCTTTTCCTTCTCTCTCTCTCTCTTTCTTGCTCTTCATTTTTTCTGTTAACATTGTTTATTACAGAAAAATTATTTATGTGCATTCTGGCGGGATGATGGTTCATACTTCGAAATTGTCAAAATATGTCCTTGAAGTGACATGATGTTTTAAATTTCTTAGGGCTGAAGATCTAAACTGTTTAACTTAACCCAATGTAGTAGTAGTAGTAGTAGTAGTAGTAGTAGTAGTAATAATAATATAAAAAAAAATGCTGTCTGTAGTTGAGAAATATATTGGACTTCATTAAACATCATAGTTTACTTAGCATAGTCAAGCATGAGTTCTTGAGAAAAGTTTGAGGTGCAATTCATTCAGCATATTTGTAATGTTGTCAACTCCTTTTAACAGTACTCACGGCAAACATGTTCTTCTCTGCTAGATTTGCTTTACAATCGGGTGGCAGTTAAAAATACTGCTCTCTTATTTGTAACAAGCATTTGGAAATCTATTTTCAAATTCATTTCATAATTAGTTGCTTGTGATTTCTTTGTTGCTGACTTGATTTGCTTTTATTGTAGGAGCTCTGGTCATTATTGGAGTTTATGATGCCTGATCTTTTTGCCACAGAGGATGTAGATTTGAAGAAGCTACTCAATGGTGAAGATAGAGATTTAATTGGTCGGATGAAGTCAATTTTGGGGCCATTCATCTTGAGGCGTTTAAAATCCGATGTGATGCAGCAACTTGTCCCAAAGATACAGCGGGTATGTTAAGTACCAAGTTTCCATTTGGATTCTGAACTTTCCAACACGCCTCTTCCCTTGGGATTAGGATTAGAAATGTGCTTTCCTTACAATTTTGCATCTGTGTGAAAAAGAGCTAACTAATAGTTCTGCAGGTTGAGTATGTTACAATGGAAAGGCCGCAGGAAGATGCATATAGAGTAGCCATTGAGGAGTATCGGGCTGTGTCTCGAGCTCGTATTGCTAAGCTTTCTGACGCTGACTTGGCTACTATTGTTGGTGTTCTTCCTCAGCGTCAAATTTCCAACTATTTTGTTCAGTTCCGTAAGGTACTTGATAGGACTTAGGGCTAAATTAAGGCTGACTTTTATTGATTAAATCAGAAGAAAATAAGCAATCCTGACCTACAATTCGAGAGGTAGGTCAATCTCTCCCAAAACTCCTAATGGTTCATAATACCAAACAAAACTCAACATAAACCCTAAATGACTCCATAATCTCTTATTTATAGCTGAACCTTAATTAATAAAATTACTAAACTGCTCCTACCCTAAAATTACTAAACAGCCCCTGCCTCTTTATATTTGCGCCTAACATAAGTTTTCATGGATCTAATAGTACTACAGAGTTGTATTTTGTTTCTCATTGCACAATTTATTTATATTTCTTTTCTCATGGCACAATTTATCTCATTCCTGTTATATTCCATATGCTTGTTTGATTTATTTACTATACATTTATTCTTTTTCTAGATTGCAAATCATCCGTTATTGGTGAGACGAATTTACAGTGATGATGATGTTGTTGGCTTTGCTAAAAAGCTACATCCTATGGGTGCATTTGGCTTTGAATGTACCTTGGAAAGAGTAATTGAAGAACTGAAGAATTACAGTGATTTTTCTATACACCAGGTAATTCTTTATTTTGCATTGTCAACTCTTAGGCAAATTATACGCAGAATTGGATGATTATATTGCTTCAGCAGTGCATAATATTGTCCTTGTTTCTTGATGCCAATAGTTGAAATTTCTCGCTGAAGCTTATTCTATAATACATAATGTCTTGTGTTATTTCTTCTCTATGTAAATGGGATTGTCCATAGTAGAGGTATTATATGCTAATTGATTCATAGGTTTCCATATTGACTATTATTTGAATGATGGGGTCTCATAAAAGCCTCACCCTTTATTTATTATTTTCTTGCTTAATAAAAGAGCAAGGCAAAGAATGCCAAAAGAACTATGCACTTGAGCAAGCCAAAAGGGGAAAAAAAATAATAATAGAAAAGGATGATGTAATTAAATCAACAAGAGAGGGGAGAGAGAGCACATGAAAAGAGGCAAAGATGGAAAGAGAATATAGGTTTAGCCCTTCAAGAAGGAGAGAGAGACAGAGTAAAGCGGGTAGTCAAAACCAATTCTCTTCCATTGATTAACTATTGACCCAAAGGCTAGTAACAGAAGTAAAAAACTTAAAATCAGAGTATTTTTTGGGGATTGCTGATCCATCACCATGTGTGTATATAGAGGGAGCTGTGATACCATTGATGAAAAATCAAATTAATCCATATCTAAACTATTGCATCTTTTGCTCTTAAACATGTGTAATGGAGGAGAAACTTGTACCTTGAGAAAAGCCACAGAGCTTGTTGAGTTGCTGCAACAATGGATTCAACAACAATCACAGCACTTCTAGCAAGAGAATTTGTAGACAAAAAATGAGGGTTTTCTACTCTACCAAAGCATCAAACAAGAACAGTGAACCCTCAATGGGCTAGTCACTTATTTTTTTTGGACAATTATAACCTTGACGAGTGTTATTTATAACTCTTATTGGGATGAGTATTACTGTCATTTAACACATGTCGGGTACCCACAATGACCCAAAAATTAAGTTGTTTTAGCCCATTGAGAGTTCACTGTTGTTGGTTGACGTTTCGAACATGTCTTAATATCCACAGCCAATGTGCCCTCTAACCCGGACTTCTTCCCCTTATATTAGCTAGGGGTCACACTATTACAATCATTATCCTATTAAGAATAGTACACACTCTTATCTATAATAGTACAAGCCTAACCAGAAAAGTATACAAGCTTATCTACAATACTACATCAGCTTTATTCAATCTTATTTACAATGCTGATGTCATCCCTCTACACTTCCACTAGTCCCATTCATTCTCGAACTCAAGAGTCATAATCATCATCCATGCTATCTGATGCAATGTTTGCTTCTTCACATTCATGGAACTCTGGAAGTTGTATTGCAATTATAAGCTCTTCGGTACTGTAGCCTTCATTGTCAATATCAGGATATTCAAAAGTAACTTGGTAGACTTGGCATATAAATCTTTTGAATATTTGGCAGTACTTCCAGTAGTCTTGATCTGGATGCTTGTGTTACTGGAAAGATACCATGTCTGTTTTGATTCCGAAACTCATTTGAGTTTGACCATGATTGGAAAAACCTCTGTCACCTCTTGACCTTTGATGAGTATTAGTGTATCCATGTCTTGGAAAACAGTTCTGAACAGCTTTGTGAGATTTTCTTCCTCCATGGAACCCAATTGCCTGCTTCCATGCATATGTCTCTATGAGAACTGCCGTTGTGATCCATGGGCTGACTAGGCTTGGTTATTTCTCTAGGAAGATCAGATTCTTATCCCATTCCATTGAGGTAAATAAATTCTTATAATGCCTTCTTCATGAATATGTGATGATCTGAATCCTTTCAGTTTTTGAATCGATTCATGCTTTCCTGTTGGTACCATCTTTGATAAGCTCGTATATTAATCTTCATAGGCTTGTACTATTCCAGAAAAGAGTTTGTACTATGCTTGATAGGGATAATGGTTTGTGATAGTTTGGATGGTTAAAGTTGGGGATCTTGAGACATGTTCAAGAGCCATCCTCCCAGTCTTCTGAGTCAGTCCTTGTAATATACAGTTTTGGTATGTGCGTATCGTGCGTATGTATTTATAGTGTCCTCTTCCAATAAAGTGAGGATCAAGCTGAAAGACAGTAGAAACATAAATGACAAAAGACACTGTTGACAACGTGTTAAATGACAAAAAACACTGTGCTGATAATGCAATTTTTTCAATTTGTTTTCTTTATAGTATATATTTTTGCTGAATTTCTGTTGAAAATTGTTTAGTAAAATGTTAGGACTTACACTGACATTTTTTTCAATTTTATGGTGTCCAAAAAAAGTTAAATTGCTTTGATGAGGTTATATATTTTGGCCTAGCTATTCTATCTGGGCCTAGAGTATGAAGATGTGATAACATTACTTCCATTGTAAGAAATTTTCCCATTCATCTTCATTGGCCTCTTTCAAGGCGGCTTATGCCACTAGTGGTTTTTAGTTGTGAGAGACTTGAGTATGTTTCTTTGAATAGCAAGAGTGATTTTAATATTCTATAGTTCAGATGCTTCATTCCTTGGTATCTTCTATTGTAATTCTTTTGCAATTGGCTGGTTGATTCTTCCATGCCTCAATTCCTGCGTGCTAGGAAACGAATGAATGCCAATGCCTACAATAAGGCTAAAATAATGGGTTTTTGCCTTTTGACAAGATCAACTTTTCTGCCTGATGCACATTCGTTTCTAAGTCCGATCCCTGAAAGAGTTGTGGAAAGTATTGACCATTTGTTTCCTTGTCACTGAACTGTTTTAAGACTGCTGCCTAAGCTATTCAAAGAAAGTAGAAACTTTTTGGTGGATCAGTTCCTTAATGGAGGTGAGGCTGATAAAGCATTGGTTTTATGGAGATGTAGTGTATTAACAGTTTTTTTTATTATTTGACAGTAAAAGATAAGAATTTTTGTAGTTCTAAGGGCGCCAAAATCTTGGCATAGTTATGGGCTTTTACTTTTGATAAAGTTTGGTGCTTATTATTAATGTATTTCTTCTGCAATTATCAGTAATAAATTACTACTTTGTACTTTTAATTTTGTAATTGATGAAAATTGTTTTCTATTTCTTATTAAAGAAGTGACACACACACGCGCAAACACACACACACACACACAGAGTAGGGGTTTATTTGTATAAGGTCATGTAGATTTGTTCAATAACCTATCCTATTTATTGTTGATTGGTTCGGAAGTCTTTCAATTCAGCGCGTTGATCTGGTATACATAAAATATAATTAGTTGCTGCTATTTTGTGCTAGCAAATGAAGATCTATTCAAGTTTGTACTTGGAACTTTTACAGCAATATGTTTCTCATTCTCCTAGTTAATAGATTAGAATGTTCTTTTGTTTTGCAATTCTTAGATATGGCTTAGTACATAGCAGAACTTTATACATCTGGACATTCATATATGCTCTAACAACCTTGTTCTAGCTTTTACTCTCCTACGGTGGTGCTGATACCAGAGGAATTCTTTCAGAAGAACATGTTATGCTTTCAGCAAAATGTCGGGTATGGTTTCAGTAATGTCTTGTAAATTTCATTGATTTGAAAATGTGGGAAGGGTATGTACACTTCATAATATAAACTAGGGCATATTCTCTTCATAATACAAACTGAGTAGCATGGTTTCCATTGCAGGTATTATCTAAACTTCTCCCTTCACTGAAAAAAGGTGGTCATCGGGTTTTGATTTTTAGCCAATGGACGTCAATGCTTGATATTCTGGAGTGGACTTTGGATGTGATTGGTGTTACATATAGACGTCTTGATGGAAGGTGCTGCTTCTAACTCTTTTGAGTTGTGTTTTACCATCCAATATCCTTTCAATATTAACAAACCTGACAGACAATTGTAAGTATCAAATTCATGCGGCTACTTGGGAAGTGCAGTTTTCAACCTGCTAATCTAGCACATTTAGATTGTTAACTAATTTGGTGGACCTTATTTTATTTTATTAGATTTGAATAGTAGAGGATTGTGTTGAATTGAAAAGGATAGTTTTCAATCAACTTATTACTTCCAGCTATTTGATGCTATATTGATTGAATTGCTCTGGTAATGTTAAATAATATAATAAATAAATTCTATATCATTCATATCATTTTGTTGGATAAAATCAATAATTTTTTTTAATAATATACTTTTAATTAATAGAAACCCCTTTTTCATCTGTATTTATTATGCTTAATTAGATCATGTTCTGAGAATTCTGCTTGTTACCTCTCTCTTGTATGCCCATGTATTGTTATTATCATTATTTTTTATTGGCTTTTGAAATCTATATTTAAAGTTAGGGTTTATCAATTTGTGGTGTGGACCCATAAAGAAATTATTGCATGCTCTGCCTTTCGCTCTCAAATTCACTCGCAATATATCTATATGAAGCTCCTATGGGTCGTTTAAGTACTCCCATGATTTATGTCTGGATCAATAGATTTAAAAGGCATGGAACTTCCAATGGGTTATTTGAGTACTCCCATGATTTATTTCTGGATCCATGGATTTGGAAGGATTGGAACTAAAACTTGTACCTCCAACTGCTTGTTTGTCTTCGATTTCTCTGTTTTACTTTTTTCATTAAGACTGTTCTATTTTGTGTGTTTAAGCATAAGGTAACTGGGAATTAACTTCTGTTCATTGTGCATTTGACTTGCCATTTTGTCTGTTATGGTTTAAAAGATCTTAATCCAGAATACCTTTTCAATCATGCAGTACCCAAGTGACAGAGAGGCAGGCTATAGTCGACGCCTTCAATAATGACACTTCTATTTTTGCATGCTTGCTTTCAACAAGAGCTGGAGGCCAGGGTTTAAACTTGACTGGTGCCGATACTGTCGTCATCCATGACATGGATTTCAATCCGCAAATTGACCGTCAAGCTGAAGATCGTTGTCATCGAATTGGCCAAACAAGGCCGGTAACCATATACAGGTCATTTAAACATCCCACTCTTATTCTTCTCTTGCATGTATTTAGTGAACTTTTTAACTGTTGCAAACTTGTATGGTGTATGCTTTTGCTCTATCTGCTCAAGTCCTCTGCAGGCTAGTAACAAAGGGTACGGTTGACGAGAATGTGTATGAGATAGCAAAGCGAAAGCTCATCTTGGATGCTGCAGTGCTCGAGTCTGGCGTGGAGGTAGATAATGAAGGTGACACATCTGATAAGACTATGGGAGAGATATTATCATCCATCCTGATGGGTTAGAGTGCTCACAGCCTCTGACAAACTAAACCAGAAAATAGAAAAGCCAATTTTATTGTTTTTACTAATTTTCAACCGATAGGTCCATTGTACTATTCGGTAATCTTGTTGGAGAAAACAAAAATCATTTATAGTTTGATAGTGAATGTGATGCTATAAGGCGGCTGTAAATCAATCAAGAGTTCTGGAATTGTAAAACTCAATTAAGGGATCAAGGGATAGGATGAAAGAACTTGGCATGGAAACAGTTATTCGCTCATAGAGTTTAAGGTATGAAAGTGGGTGCCATTAGTTGGTGAAATGTCAAGCAGAAACAAGAGGTTGGGGGCTCGAACATTGGTCACATGAGTGTAGAAAGAATTGAGTTGTAACTAAAAAGAAAGTTCGAAAACAAGTTGATGCCAATTCACCGGGATTGGACACAGTAAATTAGATGATTTTATAACAAATTATAGGCAATAGCACAATGGAGTAATGGACAGATGGTGTGGATGCTAATCCTTAAGAGGAAGGAAGAGGTGAAGGGATAGATTTTCTCTCACTAATCTAGGTCTTGTTTGCTATTGAACTTGGACAATTTTAATTTTTAAGTTACAACATTAAAGTGTTAGTCAAACATCAAATGCTGTAAAAAGTTAAGTTGATTTTGTCGTATACGTGTATAATGAAAAATATATAATATTTTTATTATTTTTTTTATTTTTATTATTATTATTTTTTTTTATAGTTGTGATTTAAAATTTACAGTATTTCAATATTAAATGGGGAGTTTAGATGGAAAAAGCTATTTAATTGGCGCCGCGCGGAGGGGTGATGGGATTTCAAGTTTAAGGGGGGCTGAACTTATAAGAGGTGGATAATCTGATTTGTATTTATGTATTAATTAAAATTGATAAAAAGATCGAACTCATGAATCATGATAGTCACAATAGAAAAACATAAGAATATCCTAGTATCTGAGAAATTGTAATTTTTGTTTTCTTCGCCTTTGTTAAACAGCCGCAAAGATATATTTTTTGGTAACTGCTGATAAATTAAATATCCTATTTATAGTAGTAGGCTTCAAATGGAGGGCATGTATCAAGAATGATTGTGATACAAATTCATCGATGAACTTTTTCTATGCAAACATACGTGTCCATTTATTATTAGTCGTACGAATTTTACATGGATGCATTATATTAATTATGTTAAATCATATACATTTAATAGTGTGTTAACACATTAATTTGTACATTAAATATTTATATCCCTATCATTTCTCTGTATATATAAATCTACAAATGCGATACAACGATGTTAGTTTGTCGGGGGAGATTTGCCCGAAATTTTCTCGGGCAGAGCCGAACTTTGCAAACGCACTGTTTTGGCTGAGTGAAAATTTCGTTTGCCCAAGAAACTTTGGGGCATTGCTGGATCTGATAGCAGGAACAATCAAATTGGCAAGAAAACGGAAAGACAGGCAAAAGTTGTTAGTTGGCACGTCATGTTGGCCACAATTCCAATTTCAAGATATTTCTTGCATCAGCGTCACTATCAACTTGGACAAGTCTCTCTCTCCCTTTCCCTTTCAAGGGGAGAATCTTGTCTATTTTCATATTTTTCATATATAAATAAACTCATATAAGGATCGGATATTTGAATTCATTAATTTTTTTCTTTACATCTATTTTAATTAAGAATTTAAAATTTAAAAATTATTATTCACTAATCACTTTCTTTCTCAACCTAACAATTACATATTCTCTCTCTTGTATCATATTTTATAAATTAAATACTCAATTTCACTCTCTTTTAACTTTATTTTTTTAGTCTTTCTTAGTTTATCATGAAAAATTTGTTGATGTTCATTTTTTAAAAGTAGGTTTTGTTCTTCTTAGTTAGTGATACTAATTATTTACAACTAAAAGAATATATCTTAATGAATTTATGAGAATTTGTGAAATTGAGAAGAGAAAGAGAATAAAGGGTTAATTAAGTAACTTTTTTAAAAAATTATTTAGATAATAAAATTCTTAACTAAAAAAAAAATATAAAGAAAAAATTGGTGGGTTCAAAAGCCACCGTTCATATCAATAAGTTATTTCAATATTTGAGTGTTTGTCCTAGAATCTTGCATTCTACTTTGTCAACTAGGAAACTATATAGGTAAAATAAGGATAGATTTTCTTTTATCGGAGTAGTTTCTTCTGATTTCAAAATTGATTTTCAGAACATGTATCTCATGGTTGTGCTAACTAAGACTAATTTTTAAAAAAATTTAATTATAATATTAGTAGAATCGTGCGTAACATTAACAAAAATAGTTGAATATTTTTCTAAAAAAAAAAGAAAAGGAAATTACAGTATAGGAAAAGGAAGAAGTTTCTTGTTATTGTTCTTAAAACAACGTACTTTTATTGAGAACAAATACAAAATATAAAAAGGTTTCTTGTTAGACTTGTCTTAAGAATCTATACTTCTCCTTTAATACAGAAAATTGCAGTGAATAGGGGGACAGGTCACTAATTTTCCTTCAGATGTCTCCATCGATCACTCACAGGCACAAGCAGTAGCTGGTAGTACTTCACATGTTTTTGTGGGCTTCATGCATGTAAGCTTTACATATTTCATACACAATAACACTAAGAACAATGACAAGTATATAAGACGTTTGTTGTTTCTTAAATGCAAAGTTTTTTACAATATGAATGACTAAAATTGAGATCATTAGTCAAAATTTGAGTTTCAAATAGATATAATAAATGAAAGAGCTCTATCAGACATAGACGGCCGTATATAGTTATTTAGCTTGTATCATTTCATATTCACTTGGGTGAATTTGTATGGTGTCACCACATTTAACTTATCGTAAGTTAAGATAAAAACTTTATCGGTCTGTATTCATTGAAGAGAAAGAGAAATAAAATGAAAGATAGCACGAGTTTTGTGGAAATCTCTTGCTCATATCTCTCATCAAAAGGTGCTATTCAATAGCGTCGATTTGGTAGACCCCTCACTAACCCGTGCAAGCATTCAAATATTTATCCTACATTCATCCGCGCGGGTAATCCCAGTGGGTTGAAAACTATATTAATAGACCAATGTTTTTCTTCTGTTGAATATTAAATATATATAATATATATATATAACTAATACTGCAAATGCAAGGAGACGAATAAGGTAAATTTAATCTAATGGCTTAAGTAAATTTAATCTAACGGCTATATTCGTTAGTGTTCTTTACAAAGTACAACTTCACTTGACTTCATATTGATCAAATCCTCAGTCATCCAACTGATGGATCATCCAATTCATTCCATCAAACATCTTGCTTTGTTGAAATTCAAACCCTTGGTATATGGCAAGGCTTAGCCATTCATCTTCATGAACTATTGAGATTATTTAAGGCAAAAAAACCTATATTACAATATGCTTTATGTTTCAAGACTTAAGCTACCCATTTTGATTCTCTAAAATATAAAAGACATTAAAAGGAGCTTCACATGCTGCATAATTCATTGCTCCGGATATTTGATTCTTTACATATATGGTAAGTTTTCATTTGTCCAACTAACCTTTTTCTGTAATTTTCAATTAAGTAGTTAAGTTACAATTGTCAAAAGAGTAAGGTTAGAATTACAAATTATCCTGTACGAAATTACATCTCATTAAAATATTGGTGATACAAAAATACAGAATTTAATATAAGTAATTAAAAATTAGCGTTGGTTAGGTAAATAGTGCTAAATTTCTATATCATTAAGATGTAACCATATAAGGAAGAAGGGCTAACAATCCTTATATGAGATGCCAACTGGAATATGTCAAAGAGGAGTTGTCTACTCCAAAATTTTACTCAACCACAATTAATATATAGTTGTTAATAAGAAAGGTTCCAAGTCGCTATCGAGGCCAACTCAGGTTCTGTTAAAAGATAATGCACATATAGTAGAGCAGTTATGCTAAACTAATCTCAATAGTTTGCAAGTTAATTATTAGTAAATAGTCTCAGATTTTTAAATTCTAAGGAACAATAAATTCAATGCTGCTTTTAAAGTTTCGACAGCTAGTTTTATAGTACGTTTACTAATTGCTAATCAAAATGAACTAAAATTGGAATGGTCAGGAATCAAAATAAATTGAAATGAGAATGTGGGATGAGAATAAGAATGCAGTTGTTACTTGAACTACAGAAATTAAAATCGAAATGAGATGTATTTCTATTGATGTGTTTACTTTGTTTAAGAATTGGAATTAATTGTTTGAAGTTATTAAAATTCCCTTAGTTAATTATTGTCATTTTTATTATTATTTACTATAATAATTTTTATGAATAATAATAATAATGATTTATCATCATCATCATCTACTACTACTACTACTACTACTACTACTACTACTATTACTACTACTAACAACAAATAATGAAAGACCTATTTGAAAACATTACAAAAGTTCTAGGTATTTTTATAAATTTTGTAAGTACCAAAATGCAAAAGTGATAGAACATAATTGAGAGTAATTTGGGGATTGTGAAAATTCAATGGGGGCAAAATAAGTAGTTTTGGGAATGGAAAATTAATTCCCACCCTTATTAGGAAATAGACTCTCATTCCTTAATCCCATTTTACTATTGATCCCACTCAAATGATTATCACTCCCACCCTTATTTTGTGAAGTGAACACTATTAATGATCCCAATTTTGAATTTTGGTTCTCCAATCTGAAAAATAAACACACCATTAGTTCTTTTCAAATAGAATTAATTAAATAATAATAATAATAATTCCAAAAATATCATAGGAAATAAACTAGAATGAACGTGAGTAATTCTTGAGTTGCACTTAAGCTTGGGCTTTCTTGAATGATCATAAGATTCAAAACTCGTGTAGTAAGGTGCTTGTTACTTTACCATTATTATTATTGAATAAAAATGAGAGTAAATTGATCTATTTACATTTTCAATGGGTAATTTAAAATTTGTTATTCTAGTAGGAGGTTAAAAGAAATTTTACCCCTATTATTATTATTATTACTTCTACTACCACCACCACCACCTCTGCTACCAACTATGACTTGAATCATTGTGCTTAAGATCCAAGACATTAGACCTTAGAGGACTGATATTGAAGTGCGTGATATTAGAACATGAGACCCAGCATTAGAACACTTGGTGTCTATTCCTATGATGGAGGAGAGATTGTCAAATTTTTACTATTATTTTCATAATATCTAATAACTCTCCTAACACCATATAGTTCAATTGATCCATATTTTGTTGAATTAAAGCAAATTTTGTGAAACAAATCTTATCGAACTAATTAAATAAAAAATCAAGCCAAACCTAGTAAGTTTAATTTGGTTATGTTCGATTTGATTCGAGCCATATTGTAACAATCCAAGACCAACAACCAAGTAGATAATGTCGCTTTGGGCACATAATTTGTTACTAGTTCGTTATTAAGCTTTAAAATCTAAAACATGTCTACTTAGTTAGGAGAGCACAAGACTTATGAACTAGTCCAAACTCTCTCATTAGCCATGTGGGATGTTACATATTTCTCCCCTTGAGGACTGCACATCCTTGTGAGGGTCACTGGAAATAAGACGGAACGAAATCATATCATTAACATATCCATCCACACATAGGGTCATATCATATCTTTGATACCCATTATAATAGCCCAAGCCTAACAACCGACTCTCCGCTTAAGGACCACGCAACCTCGTGAGGATCATTAGAGACAAGACGGAACGAATATGTTAATGATATCCATCCACACATTAGGTCACGACCTGTCTCTGATACCAATTGTGACAGCCTAAATCTAATAACAAAATAGATATTGTCAGTTTTTGGCACACAACGACTCATGGTTTTGTTATTGGGCTTTGCAACCTGTAGTTAGGAGAGCACAAGGCTTATAAACTAGTTAAGGTATTGTCTCACTAGCAATGTGGGATGTTACACATATCATCACATTTTTTTCTTTATCAAAATATCTAAGGTCCACCACTTCTACATTTTCTAAAATTTTTGGATAATAATTTGTTCTTGGTTCAATTTGGTTTGACCGATCCAAACAAAAATTAAAACTTATTGAATGTCATAAGAATCAAGCCAAAATAAATTCGATTCAATTTTTTAATTTCCTACCCACTCTTAGTTCTGTGACTCGATTTAAAGGTTTTGCAAGTAGAGTTGGCAAAATAGGTACCAAGTCATATTTATGTCATGTCAATTTTGTGTTGGGTCAAATTCAAGATGATCCAAACATGAACCATTTAATGATCATGTCAAAATATTGAAACCTGAACATGACACAAAAAATAAATGAGTTGCTGCTTTATAAAATGGAATACCATATAAATGGTCATCCTGCAAAAAACAAGAAGAGAGTGAGAGAGAAAAACTTGTTGAATATTTAAGTTTTGATGACAAGAACCTAGAAATTAAGTTAGAATAGAAAAGATAAGTATATTTTAATGCAAATGTGAATTAGTGTTGGTTAACCATTTAACAATAATGTCACTAACTGGATAAATGAGTCAAGATATTAAACTCTAACCTAACATGAAGAAACTATATTTACCGTGACACGACCCATTTAATAATTGTATCAATTTTTATGACACAAACCTATTTATTTATGTTGTGTAAGTGTTGGGTAAACAGGTCATGTCAAATTTAGTTGGCTCTAGAAAATGCAAAACCTAATATTAGAAACTAAATTTTTAATTCACTATAAAGAAGGAAAATGATACTTTAGTTCCTTTCAGAAATTGTTTTTACACTTGAGACCTGATAAATTTTAAGTGTCCTATTTCATCTATGATATTATATTAAAACAATGTCAATATTTACCAGTGTAAAATATGACATTTTCACTAAGAAATTAATTATTTCTAATTTTAAAAGGTTTTAGATAATCAATCTCTTTTATAGTGTATTTTTTTGTTATTGTTTTAATATTGAGAATAAAATGAACAAAAATAAAATGGATATAATTTTTCAAACAAAAATAAGGTTTTGATTATGGTGTCAATTCATGTTAAAGTGTCGTGTTAAATTTAAGCAACATGGATGTGATTCTTTAATAATCATATCAAAATCTTTGAATATGAATACGCCATCTAATAAATAGGTCAATATGACATGATAAATTAATATGTTAATTTTGGGTTTCACATGATTACATTACGATTACCCGATTGACATGGAAATAAGAGTAACAAAATGGCATGATAAATTGATAAATAGTCACGAACATGTAAACACATTGATATGACATGATTACAGGAATATATATTCGTATATAAATTGATAAATGTGTTGAGGTGATCCACCAAGAATATGATATGATTAATAATAAATAATCATGTTAATTTATGTGAACTCAAACACAAAAAATCCATCTCATATCCATGTTTTATAATCATGTTGTGATTCATATTTATAGAAGCTTATTGTTCTAACTTATTTCATGTAGTCATATTGTGACTTATATTTACAAAAGCTAGTGGGTCTAACTCAGTACTAAAAAATTGAGGAATGCCTTAAAATTATATTTTTAGTATACTAAATATTCTTAGTAGATGTGATATAATATCGCAAACACTCTTATCATGTGTAACTCAATATTTTTACCTGATTTTTGTCATGTGATAAGGTAATGTGTGTCTGTTTATTGGTAAGTTTAGTTTTTGATAGCATATAAAAGTCCACGAGCCAAACTCATACTAAAAAGCTAACTTAAGAGTTAAGAATTACCTTAAACTTATATTGCTAGCCTAATATCTATTCTCAGCCGTAATGTCCTAAATAATATCGCCACCTCTAGTTTTGATCATTTTCTCAATTAATTGACAACAACTATTTTGCTCAAAACTTTTATCAAGAAACATGCGATTGACCAGGGTGCTATCGAATCAGAGGGCTTTGCTAAAACACTCTCAAACTAATGCTATGTCATCGAAAGTGGAACCAATTAAAAAAATTAAAAATTACAAAATTACAAAAGAAAAAAAAAAGAAATCAACTCTACGTCTTATTGTAGCGTTTAATTAAAGTGTGGTGTAATTGAAAGTTTGTAACCAAATTTAGTCAAGTTTTTAAGCAGTATAACCTGACTGTTCAAATATGGAACAATGGTTAATAAAGTTCTAAATTTTAACATGCAAAGTCGTGGTATATATAAATAATAGAGTTCATTTGTCCCAATAGAAATAATATAAGACTATTGATTAACCCTAGCATTTTTCTCATATAAAATCACAAACTTTTGTGAACTCAAAGCAGCAAAGAAATTTGATATTGGCTTTCTAGTCACTACTTTCATCATTGTGCTGGATGATATTGGTTTTGATAATTTTGACGGTACAACAAGCTCGAATCCGCTATTTTGAGAGATAAATAAGCTCCTAAAGGTACGAATAATTTTTATTTGTGTTTTTCATTATCAATTTTCTTGATCTCTCTATGGTCTAGGTTATCCTTACATTGAATTTTGAATCTTACATGTTGAACTAGGTTTGATATTAGTAGTGTAAATCAGGTCTGTATATGGATTTGTTTCTCATAGATATTGGGGATATTTTATATATTTTATAAGAATCTAGACACATCATTCTTAGGCTTTTGTTTGAAAAAAAAAATTATATTGATCTAAATAATTTATTTAATTATCATTATTTATTCATTTCTATAATTATTATTTTTGTTCACCCTTATAATTATTTTTTATTTTTTAGAAGCATTTTTTATTTAAATTATTGAAAAATGAAAAACCGACCGTCAGCCGCCACGATTTGCAACCGACCACCAGGATCTGTCAATCAACTACCATCGGTAAGTCTCTATTGAGTTCACAAAAGGTAAACTTGACCTACTTTATGAAATTATTACTGTTGTCTCCTCTATCTGATATTGCGTTCACAAGAAAATGACGGCTAAAATTTCAGATGAAAGATAGCATCACCATCAAACAACGGCGTTGAGTGGTGCACCAAAACCACCACTAAGTTGAGCTACCATCGATTTGCAAAATTATGGTGATGATACACCACCAATCGCCGCCAATCGATGGTGGCATTATGTTTTCACCAAAATTTTAGCTGTCATTCTCCGATGAACAAAATATCAAACGAAGATGATAAGATTATCATTGCGTAGATCAAGTCATGAGGATTCCAACGATACATTTGTGACTTGAACGTAAAATGATTGACGGTGGTCGGCACCGACAAGTGGTGGTTGGCGATTTGTTTAATTAATTTATTAAAAAAATTATAATTATAATTATATATTTGTATTTTATTACATTTTTAAGGAAAATAAGTCGGAATTTAATAAATTCGACTTATCAATTACATAATATAACTTTTAAAAAAATTACTAAACTTAAAAATTGTATTTCCTAAATGGAATAATGACAAAAAAATACTTTGTTGTTTTAGTAAATTAATAATTTTTCTACACGTTTTCAAACTCATAAAAAGTTATTTGTACAACATAACTATCATTTTATAGCAATTGTGGCTAGAAGTCATAGCAACACAATACCAAACGGTGTGTTAGTAAATGAAATGCAAGCTTCTGATTTTGTATGAGTAAATTAAGACAACATATTGAATTATCTATATACACTATATGTAGTGTTCAAATTAATATTATGTTTTTAATTTAATTGTTAGCAAAAAAGTTTTGTACAACTAAATTTAATAGTATATTATTTCCTATTATTTTATACTTATAAACAACATTGGAGATAAAATGTCAACTTTGTTTGTAAGTTTTTCTTACTGAATACTAAGAAATAGCCACACCAATAAGTCGACTAAAGCAGATAGAATTTAGAAAAACCAAGTAACAAAATATAAGCCATGAAGAAAACTGCGGGTTAAAAAGGGAGGGGAAGGGGAAAAAAAAAGTAGATGCTACTTTTCAACCTATCACTCTTGTTTTTTAGGATTTAGGCACGTGTTAATAGTATTTTAGAAACTCTTTCGTATTATAAAACACAGTGTTTGCTCATCACCATTAAGTTTAGGAATTTATCAAATTCTTAATATTTAAGTGTATCGAGAAAATACACCTAATTAAGTTTAGCAAGTAACAAACGTCTAGTTGTTTGGACAACCTATTTTTTCTTTTTTTTAATAGAGTATGGACAACCTAATTAGTTTATCATCTTATAGTGAAAATAAGAGATTAAGTGTCCAAGTTTTCCTTACCCCAGTATCACACAAGTACTTATTTAAGTGTTTTGGAGAAAAATGAAAAGCATTCAAGGAATTTAATAGCACTAGCAGTGTTTATAAGGGTTGCATAAAGCATATATACTTAACCTAAGATTTATTTCTATATCGATCTAGGGATATTCTTAGCCACATGCTCTTTGTTTTA
The DNA here is from genome assembly GCA_018350135.1 of Citrus trifoliata. Lineage (NCBI taxonomy): Eukaryota > Viridiplantae > Streptophyta > Magnoliopsida > Sapindales > Rutaceae > Citrus > Citrus trifoliata. Next base: position 165,454 of record VKKW01000072.1, read on the forward strand.
GGCTAGTCTAAGACACGAAAATTGCCTAGATTTCATAGTCTTCATGCTTTATCAGACTACTCCTAGGTCATCTTTTACATGAATATATAATTTTCTTCATATATACTCTGTGTGTGTGTGTAAACACAAATCAAAGTATACAGTTCAATTCATTTCCTTATCTAATTCTCCAATCCAACATATAATGTTGTGATCAATAGGAGATAATGAATTTAAAGAGACAATGACTTTCTTATGACAATATCGTTGCCATTTTTCCATAATGAACACGGAAATCTAGACATTTATGACCATGAAAACACCAAAATTTATTGAATTTGAATTTGTGTAGTCATATAGTCGCCAATATTTTGCTTATGTTTTATCCGTTTATTAAATTATGTTTCCTTATATTCTAAGCTAGTACATACAATATATGTCATGATGACGACAATATTATATATATTGTCGCTTTCCAGCTTTAAATTGGCAGTGTTGTTTCCTCCTAGCTCTTTTGGTGAGCTTACAGAACTTTAAGGAAATAGCCCTTTTTAATCTTGTCGTTTATATTCCAAAGGCTTTTTCCCCAGTTGATTTTATGAACCGTATGGTACTAGATTTTGGAATAACATGAGCCTTCCAAGAAGTTTCCATTGCTTGAGCAATAACTTGACTCAATATTACCAGTATTTTATACATATACATACGCACACATATATAGATTCATTCTGTAGTGGGGATATCCTTACTTTGTCAGAAAAAAAAAATACAAATTTTAATAAATTAGAGACAATATTTTTTTGTCTGATACTATATATCTATATATAAAATAAAAGGGTGATGGGTTAAATCTGAATTAATCTACTTAAAAATCAATCGTCCAGACTCGTTGGGATAATGTAATTAGTAAAAGTTCTGAAAACAGAGAATACAAAAAATAAAAATAAAAATTGGAGGGGTGTTAGGTTTCTGAAAGAAAGACGGCCGTTGTTGAAATCTAACGTGTCGTATTGTAGCTGAGCCATTCCCCTTATTTTGCAAACAAATTGTTGTGTTGTCACTTAGTTGTTCGTTGTTTTGAATATGAGTTTTGACATTTAATTCTTTGTAACTGAAAGTTTTACTTTCTTCTTAATATTTAATGTCTATTTATTGTTATTATCATCATCATCATCATCATCATCATCATCAGTATATATAGTTTTCGCTTGACATTAGAAAATATGTAATGCTCATGTATTCAAGTATCCACATATATTATGCATATATAAGATGCCTTCATCAACTGCAGTTTTTAGTAGTTCTTTTTTTTTCCCAGCAAATTGTTTCTCTGTATTTGTTGTTTTCCAGAAAGGGTTGGATAAGATGTTGTGGATTTTAGTTTTAATTTCATATTACTTAAGAAGTGTGATTTACTATTTCTTTTTCCTTCTTGGAAATTTTGTTTATAAAGCTTTACAAGTAATGGAGGAGGCCAATGAGGACAGGATTTTAGCATGACAGTCACAATTTTTTTTTTTTTTTTATCCAAATGATACAATATACATGCTCAATATCGTTGTCTAGCAATTGTAGCTTACAAAAATAAGGTTATCAAGTATTTTTTGAACAATACTTGGAACTATAGGTTTGGTGACTTTACAGCCTAGGTTAGAGGTATTGTTTAATAATTGTATTCTTAGGATAAAGAATCTTAAATTAAGAGAAATTCTACTCTCATAATTATATAAAGAAACTTGAACTTTTCATCTTAAGGATATGATAAATCAGTATCAACCAGTCAAATACTGTGTGAAAAAAGTAATTTATCAATTGATATAAAAATTAGTTGTTGTTTAACGTTAAAATTGTTACGAATATTGCATAGCTGTTAGTTTTATGGTTATGACCATAGCACTTCAAGAATGTCATATCTCATAGTATGAACAAATAACAATTCAGTGTTGAGCTGAATTTTTATTGAATATTAAATCAAAAGTTGTTAGATAAGATAAATAAAAAATAAAAATTTAAAATAATTATAATCATTGATGAAGTGCTCAACAAAAATTTAACTCAATACTGAATTTTAATACAATTTGAACAACATCAAATAATTAGATTATATAAATTTTATTGATTTTCTAATCATCTAATGGTAACTAAACTATAGGGTGTAATAACTTTAAGAAACCATTGTTGTACCCAAATTTTAGGTTTGTAGCATGAAATTTAGGAAAAGGGTTTAGTACAAAAAGTCAAAAAGATGTCAAAAACAATTCAACCTAGACATTGAAATCTAAACAATGCTTATCCAATATTCCAAATAGTAACTCCCAAAACTAAAAATCAAAATTTTGACCCGTTCGAGGCCTTATGGTTTTGGTCTTGTAGATAATTGAGGAAGTCAGTTCAGCTGACCAGCTTCTAATATCATTCAAATGTCATCCACTCAAAATAATTACAGCATCATCAAAACTGTATAATTATAAAAATTTTACATGACAGTGAGATGCACGGTAACTGTTGAGCTGTCATTGTTTTGAGGAATGACAACTATGCATAGATGCTAGCGACCTTCTCCTTTCAGCAAATTTTAAACTGTAGGCAAGGAATAAAAACTGTCAAATTAATCAAAATATATTAAATTTCTTTTTAGAAAAATTAAAAAATTGTCCCTATCAGAACATTTGAAATTTCACAAGCAAAATACATAAGATTTAACTTTATTGATATAATCTCCTTGACTACGTTCATACTCTATTAATTTATTATATCAACTTACTTTTATAACAATTTCTCACGGACTATATAGGATAAAAGATATTTGTATGTGTAATTAGTTTTATAAATACAATCAAGGGTCAAAATTAGGCAGTCGTGTAGTGATTTAGACAGGCCGGGGATGATAACAATTACTCAAATTAGTGGACTCAAAAATTCAGTATGATATAATTTAATTATACCCAGTTGTTGGATTAGGTCTAGATTGTGATTTAAATCGATCAAAACTTTTGGGCGAAATGACAAAAGAAGCCTTGATGCTGTGATGCCTGGATGCCTTGATGTGACTGCCATAGCCAAATTAGCCATTAGCCAGCATCCTTAATCTTCCCCTCCACTCAAACACAACCCCATGTAATAAACTAAATCCAATCTGATAGGTACAAAAAACAAGTAGACTTGAACCTTTTTTCGCCCTTTGCATGTCAGTCCCCAAATGGCCTCTCTCAGACAGCAGCAACAGTACTCTATCTTTTAAGCAGAATTTTAGCTAACAGCTTCAACAAAAGCCATAGCCAATCAACTGTCAGGTGTTTGCCTTTTTCGACCGTATAGATTTATATATAAACATACATAACCAAATTTCACCGTAATTTCATTTTCTTTTTAAATTTAATTATGTAATCATCTAAATTTTAATCTAATAAAAAATTCGACACTGTCAAATAATATTATACTATTAATTTTGAAAATTTGTTCCACTAAAATATACGTATATATTTATTTAATTAATTGACGTGTTTTCAGGGATAGATCTATGTTGTGGCTTGGGGTCTTTAAGATTGTTATATAGTTTTAGAAAAAAAAAGGTTTTAATTAAAATTTTATTCATTTCTCTCCTTTAGCTTATATTTTTTTTCTTGTTCTCATCTTCTTACGTAAATTTTTAGTTTCTTCATTCTAGCTCTAATTTGACTAAAAATTCTATGTTCTGACATTGAGTGTTTATATATATATATATATATAGTTTGGGATCATAAAATGTGGGAAACGACTGAGAAAACTTTAAAACTGTAGGATTTTAAAAACTTAAAACTTAAAGCGGTTGAATCGCACGGTTTATACGTTTTCCAGATGTTCTTGCATTTTAAAATTTTGGATTGAAATATATATATATATATATAGATTTTGGTGTGACGTCTTCATGATTTTAATTAAAATATGCTCACCTATGATTGTTATATATTTTCAGGAAAAATAATTGTCTTATTAAAAAAATTTCCATTTCTCTCTTCAACATATAGATTTTTCGTTCTAGTCTTCTTAAGTAAATTTATAGTTTATTCATTCTAGTTCCGATTGAACTAAAAATTTTATGTTATGATATAGGGTGTGGATGTCTACACTTTATAAAGTACAGATTCACCATCGTTTACAATGCTATAAAAATACTTCACACAATTTTAGAGTATTTTTACAACACTATAAAGGAGCAAAATTACATTTTATAAAATGCGGACATTGGCACCAATTATTATTATTATTATTTTATTTTTGAGAATCACATTCGCACCTTTGTTTGATTGTGAAAGAAAGTAGTCGTAGTAAAAATGATGGTTTAAAAAATAGTGAAGGGTTAGTTTGTTTACCGAGTGGCCCAGTGAGAGGGAGAGGGTGATGAAGGTGAGTTTGTCTGCAAGTGAGAAAGAAGATACGAAAACGAGAGAGAGAGAGAGAGAGAAAGAGTGTATGTGTGTATATGTGTAGCTGTTCTGTTCATGCTGCCCTCACGCACCATCCTATGTCGTTATGTGGCTGCGGATTGGGTCCACCGACCTGTATCCCCCTTACCTTCTCTCTCTCTCTCTCTCTCCCTTTCATTTAATTTATTTTTTGCAATTTGTAGCTGAAATAATTGAGCAAAATCGGGGGAAAAAACGGAATAATAATTCAATTTGTAAATCGAATAAATAAGAAGATAAGAAGAGTTTTTATTTTTATTTTTTTGTATATGTATATGTGTTAGTGTATCTGCATGACACCAAATCAATACAGCATCAGTTATTACAAAATCCTGGCATTCAGAAGAAGAGAAAATAATGGGTTAATAAGTTGATTGATTCCCTTTTCCTTTTCTCTCTACATCGACTACTACTCTATATTTTTTATTTTTTTTCTAATTTTATTTTTCCTCCCTTCTCATTATTCAATACTCATCATCAAAAGCCTCATCATCATCATCAGAAGCTTCAGATAAGATTTTCAAATAAACTCTGTTCTTTAATTTTAATGTGGGCTTGCTGGGTTTCAGTTTCAGATATTGGTTTGTAAAGAACTCAACACAAACTGACGAGCAGGGACTCCTGAAAGCAGCAACAGCAGCAGCAAAAGCTAGAATTCTCATTTCATATGAATATGTCAGCTTCTTCATCAGCTCCTTTCTTTGAAATTAGAGAAGATCAGAATCAGATGAAGCAACAACATTCTTCAACACCAACTTCATCTTCAGCTCCACCTCCAGTTCCACCACCTCAGAAGAAAAAAAGAAACCAGCCCGGAACTCCAAGCAAGTATCATTCAATTTTGTTTCAGTTATTAATTTATTCATTATTAAGATCTACAACAGCTAATTAATTGATCAATTAATTCTCTCTTCATAATTTTCTTCCCTTCATTTTTTTTTTCTTTCCGGCTGCTAGTAGCCAGTCAGCTATCTAACCCTAATTTTTGAATTAAAAAAAAATAATTCTAAGCAGATCCGGATGCGGAGGTGATAGCACTATCACCAAAGACTCTAATGGCAACAAACAGGTTCATATGTGAAGTATGTAATAAAGGGTTCCAAAGAGAGCAAAACCTACAGCTACACAGAAGAGGACACAATTTGCCTTGGAAGCTTAAGCAGAAGACTACAAAAGAAGTGAAGAGGAAGGTCTATCTTTGCCCTGAGCCCACATGCGTCCACCATGACCCTTCTAGAGCTCTTGGTGACCTTACTGGCATCAAAAAACACTACTCAAGAAAACATGGTGAGAAAAAATGGAAGTGTGAGAAGTGCTCCAAACGTTATGCTGTTCAATCTGATTGGAAAGCTCATTCTAAAACTTGTGGCACTAGAGAATATCGATGTGATTGTGGCACCCTTTTCTCCAGGTAATTTATTTATTTTTTCATTCACTCAATTCAAATTCTTTTTCCACTCTCTTTATCATCAATCAATCTTCCTTAATCGGCTGCTTTGGTATAGGGCTTATAGTAATTTTCAAATGACGAAGATAGCGTTTGATACCTTTTCCTCTTCTTCTCCTCCTCGATTCATAACTCTGCCCACGTGAATAACCTGTGAAAAACTGCCATAGTCGTAGAAGGATTTTTTTTTTAAATTTTAAATTAAAAAATAAAATTTTAAGGAAAGAAAAAAATACTATCTTTCTTTTCTTTTTAATTTTCTTGGGTCCTTGGAAACACCGCCCTTTTTTAGCGTTTGTTTACTTTTTCTTATTCACATGTTGTGAGATGAGAGAGTTGTTGTTGCTGTTGCTGCTGCTGCTGCTGTGTTGTTACCTTGTTTGTTCTCTTATGAGTTGGCTAGATGTGATCAGTTCTGTGCTCTCTCTGAAGCCCTTTTCATGATAACGTTAGCCCTCAGCCTTCTGCTCTCTCTCTCTTTCTTGGTTTCTTGTTTTGACGTTGCAAATTTTACAGTCTACAATTTTGCAGATTTATCCTTCAGTCTGATATAGGCAGATTTTCCCTTTTTACTTTCATTTTTTTGGTTTCTTTTTAATTATTATCCTTTGCTCAGGCAAACACAATTCTCTCTACATCATCACATGAGTTTTGATCATACATATTAATTAAAACAAGTCCTGAAATGGGTTCTTGATACATTCTCTTATTGCATTTATTGAACACCCGCAGTTCTTGAAATGGGTATTTCACGTTCTATTGCTTAATCATTTCTAAGTTTTAGTGAATTCCTTTCACCTACCTTAATTAATATTTTTTTTTTCTTGTGGAATTTCAGTTACTTTACTTAATCATATACTAAGAAAATTAATAATTATAATAATCTTTAATTTGAGTACTAATTTAGGGTTTCAGAAGACTTAGGGCAACAATGGAGGTATTATTGAAGGTCATGTAAGATGAGTCACATGGGTTTTAACATTCTGTCATCATCATGATTTCATTTGGACTTTCATTTCTATTTTGTTTTTCAAATTCTTTGCAGTGGGCCTTATTTAGTTACTATTTTTATGATACCTGGAAATGTGCCATTGTTTTTTTATGTCATATGCATTTTCACAGTGATTCAGTTTTTCTATCCACATGTAATCATCAAAAAAATCTATAATTTGATGTGGTAGCAGTATAGCCAAAGGACATTTTGTATACAGCTAGCTTGTGGTTCAAATTTTGTTTTCACTTCTCTTTTTTTAATGTATTGTGTCCTTTTTATTATATCTATCAGAGGAGATCTAATGGTTTCTTCTTTTGCTAATAATTGCTGCAGGCGCGACAGTTTTATCACTCACAGGGCTTTCTGTGATGCACTGGCTCAAGAAAGTGCAAGACACCAACCAAGTTTGAGTGCCATTGGCAGCCATTTATATGCAAGTACCAACAACATGGCCTTAGGCTTATCTCAAGTGGGTCCTCAACTTTCCTCAATCAAAGACCACCACCAAACCAATCAATCCGGTGACATTTTATGCCTCGGCGGCAGTGGCTCCCGGTCGACGCCATTTGATCATCTGCTTTCACCTTCAATGGGGTCTTCGTCGTCGTCGTTCCGACCACCGCAGAGTTTGTCGTCAACCCCATTTTTCATGCAAGAATCAAACCAGAACTACCATGAAGAGCAACAACAGCATCAACAAGGGTTGTTGCCAAATAAGCCGCCGCCGTTCCATGGACTAATGCAATTTGCTGATCTTCAAAACAACCCAAACAACAGCAACCCAGTTACAAACTCGGCAGCAGCAGCTAATAATCTCTTCAACCTTAGCTTCCTTTCAAATAGTAGCTCAACCAACAGCTTAAGTAACAGCAACAGCAACAACAACAATAACAATGCCGGCAACTTAATGTTATCTGCAGCAGGTGGTCATCATCATCACTTCAACAACAATGAACAAAATGGGACTGCTAGTACTGGCACAGGTGGAGTTGATCATCATCAAGTAACGAACAATAATCTCTTCACGAACAACTTAATCAGCGATCATCAAATCAGCTCCGGCGCTGTCCCCTCACTCTTCAGTACCTCATCAGTGCATCAAAATGAGACCATGGTCCCCCACATGTCAGCCACAGCACTTCTTCAAAAGGCTGCTCAAATGGGCTCAACTTCAAGCAACAACAACACTGCTTCGTTGCTAAGGAGTTTCGGCGGAAGCTCGTCCTCAAGTGGCTCAAAACCTAATAACAACAACAACAACTTTGGTGGTGCTGGTAACGTATTCGGTGGGCCCGGATCATCAGAAAATGATAACAGCAGCAGCATCCATGACCTAATGAACCCATTTGCAGCCACCAATTCATCGATTTTCGGAACTGGGTCAAACGATCAAGTCAATGCATTTAGCGGGCAAGATCAAAACCACCACCGCCGCCACCACCCCCATCACCCTAATTATGAAGCTAAGCTGCACCATAATATGAACGCAGGCATGGGTGGATCAGATAGAATGACCAGAGACTTTCTTGGCGTTGGACAAATTGTGAGAAGCGTAAGTGGTGGGTTTCAGCAAAGAGAAAAACAACAGCAGCAACATGGCGGCGTCATCGATGTAAGCTCATTGGATTCAGAGAGAAACATCACTGCACCAACAAGCCAATCATTTGGAGGAGGAGGAGGAGGGAGCTTTCACTGAAGAACAATAAGCAGGTACAGATACGTTGATTATTTTAGCGACGTTAGTTTAAATAGTTATCTATGATTTTGGATTTTGTTGGTAAATGTGTCCTAAAGACTAATTTTTTTTTAAAAAAAAATTACCGTTCTTTTTTTTTTTTTTTAAGTTAAATTTCGCTGACACAATGTTTCGTTGCATGGGGCAGTCATGAGTTGGAGTACCTATGGGTTTTGTTTCTTTTCTTGTCCTTTTGTTTTTATTTTCTTTTTTCTTGTATTTTTCTTTCTTAATTTCTTTTTATTTCACATTGTGTGCTGGCAGAGAGTCACGAGTATGATGAACAGGATATGCTCAAACAAATGTCTTCTCTATTTATATAATTCATTTGCTAAATCATAATTATGTTCCAATTGATGATTTATATTAGAATTTATAGTAGTATATTGTTAAGATTCGATTATTTATTTATTTTATTTGATAACTACTAATTATTATATTATAAAAAGTGCAACTTAAAACTGAATCTAAGTGCTTATATTGCTAGCTATATATATATATATATATATATATATATTACTTTTTTATCCGTGCAAATCAAAATTTCCCTCTTGCCTCTCTTATTTTCCACCTGTTTTTCTTCTGGTTTTTGACAAAAGAAAATTAGAAATCAAACTGATGAATAGAAGCTTTTTTTGTGCGTGATTTGACTGCTGTATTTACCACTCATGCAAGATTCGAAAGGTCATGTGCTTTCCCTACACACCACACAAATTAAATTGGGAAAAATGATGATATTATTATTTTTATTAATTTATCTGTTTATCATTTTTCTTCAAATAGTAGAGCATGATGCTATCAATTTGAAAAGGCAGAGGCAATACTAAAAAGCGACGCTTTTTACTGCATTCATGTTGCATCTTTTGGCAAAAATGTTTACACATAAAATGACGTCCCAGTATATTCTTCACTTCATGGATCTAGTCGTGGCTGCTTTGATAATATAACATCTATATTTCAAATGTGTTACAAAAGAAGCATATGCATTATAGTATGTACCAACTCTCTCTCTTCTCCCCCCCCCCCCCCCCCTTTTCCACTCTTAAATTTCTTTTTTGCATTAGAGAGGTGACACAACGCTGACAGAAACACAGACAAAACGATATCGTTTTGCAACTAAAAGGAAGAAAAAAAGTCACAAATTGCATCATTTTTTCTTTGTTTCTTCAGCACTCTGTCAACGCTATTTAGCATTATATATATATCAGTTACTTCAATGGCGGTTTCTCTTTTGTTTGTGCTGCAACAAATAAATGTATTTGAATTTGAGGAAACTTGAATTTTTCTTTTCAAACAGAATCTCTCTCAATAATTAACTTTATTGTGTAGTTTGAAGGTGCATGCAACTTGCTTCATCAAAGGCTTTCTCCTCTTTCAGCTGGAGTCTGTGGGCATTCTCAGCATGCAGCATAAGTTTCCTCAAGTGTAACCAGGAGTTTGAAGAATCACTTCTCGTATTTTGGAGGGTGGCTGTGAGAGATATAGTAGAAATTAAGTTCATTCTGTTTGCTTCTTGTTAGTGTTATTTCATGCACTAAATAGGTACTAGTTTTCTAGACCATAAGGTGGGAGAGCTTTAAGCCTTTAACCTTACTCTTAAATCCATACAATGTGTCACATAATATGTTTAGAATTATTTATTATGGTATTTTGATGGGGGAAAAAATTAACATGCAAAACCACCTTGGAAAACAAGTCTCTTTGCAACCATATATATTTATTGGAAACAAAAGAAAGTCTTTAGTACTCCGAGTGTAACAACCATTTCTAATAAATTGTTGTCATGTGTGAATAGAGATATTCAAAATAATCTATCAAGACAAAGTAGATAAACATGGTAACAATTTATCAAAAGAGTGCATTATACGCGAAATACTCAAGACTTTCTCAATCTTTTTTTCTCTTTTTTTTTTTAATTGAAGATCTCTTTTAATTTAAGAGCATTTTGAAATATTATGTCTATTTTTTTTCCTTAATTTACTTTTTAAAAGATAGAAAAGTGAGTAAAACTCAAATTTACCTCCTTTAGGATTTGAACTCAAGTGACTAATTAAATAAATTTGCTCGAAAACCGCTCAACGAGCCTCTGAGGGCATATTATGTCTAGTTCTATGCCCTAGAAATTAAAATGTCCTAAGTAAATGTTGCTATTTTTAAATTAATTTCTTCTTGTTTCATCAAGTTTACCAACAAATATATTATAATTTGTGATAATTTATTTTGATTAATCTAATAGATCCCATCAATAATACTAATATTTGAGTTCCAAACATATGTGACAACTTACCTTATCTAAAAGGTGGCATTTCAACTTAATTGTTATGTTAATATTTATCAAGGAGAGGTGAAATTGTAAATTAATAAGGGTGTAATAATGAAATTTGTTAAAAAAATAGTTGATTGAGGGTTAATTAAGAATGAAATTTGTTAAACAAATAGTTGATTGTGAAATGCTAGTTATACAACCCAAGAGGGGGGTGAATTGGAATTCTAAAAATTATTCAATTTATATTTAAAAGCTCAATTCAAATATGAAACAAATTAAAAGCAATAGCAAATGAATTAATCACAACAAAAAGGATAAAGGAAGAGAGATTCAAACACTGAGATTTTTACGTGGTTCGGCCAACCTTGCCTACGTCCACGCCTCCAAGCTTTCCGAGCTTGAGGATTCCACTAAGCAAGTCTCTAAGGCTTCAAATGCTTATACTTGACTTCCAAGGTGTCAATAACCTTTACAACAAGAGATTATCTCAATCTCTTTAACCCAAGTGTATCCCAACACTTACAATCACTCAAAACAAAAGATTTCAGATTTGTTTTGCCTCACACAATATATAAGATTACACAATGATACCCAATATATGAATGGATGAAGCAAGAATGTATTTTAAAGCTCAATGAAGATTGTACTCTCAAGTATAAGCTCAGTAGTCGTGTTGTGATAAACCTTGTTTGAATTTGAATGAGTTTATTTATAGATGGAACTGAAAAACTAGCTGTTATTCATTTTTTGCTCACTGTCGGATCGCTGTTAACGGATGTCGGATTGCCGTTTGACTGGTCAATATGACCGTTGGGCTGGATTTTTAAATTTTCGGATCACCATTAACTGATGTCGGATCGCCGTTAGTGTCCAGAGACTGATCTTCAATTCAGCTCGTTCTCGGCGAGCCGTTAACAAGAAGTCGGATCGCCGTTAGTGTCCAGAGACTGATCTTCAATTCTGCTCGTTGTCGGCGAACCGTTAACCAGAAGTCGGCGAGCCATTTTCTATAGTAACTGCTCCAATGTACTGTTTTTGCAAGATTTTCGTTTGACTGAAAACTTTGTAGCTTTATACTATGGCTCAAAAACTTTATAAAAACTTGTCAATTAGGTCTTTTCTTAGGATTTCAAGCAATACTTATTATCATTACAAAATCATAAAGCTTTTTCAATTTGAAACCATTAATATGAAATTGATCAAAATATAATGCCTTTATAAAATAAGAATGATTGAAAAATATATGAAAACTATTTTGAGCTCTTTAAAAGACTAATATATTTTAATCACGTTTGTTATCATCAAAATCAATTGAAGAGATATTTAAGTTAACAGATTGAGGGTTAATAAATTACTTTTGAGGATATAACTCACCAAAGACAAATGTTGAACCTATATATATCATCACAAGACACACAATCAGCACCTATATTACCTCACATCCCATGATTACCAGGTCATAAACTAGAATTTTCAAAAAAAAGCTTAACTGAGTATTCTATAAACAAACAAGCACTCTACACACAAAACTTGACACAGGTAGCACTTTTAAATCCAAAATGGAAATGTATTGTGTGGCGTGTGTGTGCTCTTGCTTTTATCTAATATCGTACACTTGTTACCACTCCCCAGCCCACGTGCCAGTCTTGCTTTGCTTTCATGCTCGCCTTTAAGCATTTTATATTGCTACCAGCGGCTTGGCACAAGGATATAAGTCAAGCCTTGGCATGCCCATCATAAACGAAGGTGGTGGCAAACATTCCCCATTAGAATAGCCCAATGTCTTCTTCGGGTTGGAGACTATATATATTTTAACCCCCTTTTCAAACTGCTATAGTGAAACTTCCTTCTCCTAGCTAGCAACTTATCACGGGATGAGTTTTGTTGCACCGCATCTCGTGCAACACTTAGACAACTTTTAACATAAAAGTTGGCATGCCCGTCATAGGCGAAGGTGGTGGCAAACCTTCCCCATTAGAATAGCCCAATGTCTTCTTCGGGTTGGAGACTATATATATCTTAACCCCCTTTTCAAATTGCTATAGTGAAACTTCCTTCTCCTAGCTAGCAACCTATCACGGGATGAGTTTTGTTGCACCGCATCCCGTGCAACACTTAGACAACTTTTAACATAAAAGTTGCTAAGTAAGCCTAGAAAACTTCTCAAACTAGTCAAGCAAGAATGCTTGCAATAATATTAGGGAGAAGAGAGAGCAATATGATCAAATATAATTTCATTACTCACAAAAAGAAAATACAATAGAGCATTTTATAAGAGCTTGAGTGGCTGGTGTGTGTTGTGTGTGTGTTGGTGTGGTTGTGTTGTGCAAAATGGCAAGTGCCATAGGGTATTTATAGAGTTACTAGCTTAGTTCTAGAGCTCATCATGCAAGTTGGCAACTTGCCTAAAAATCTAACTAGGGACTAAAGTGCAAAAGACCAAAAATTTCATGGTAATTTCCTAATTATAGAGAATTCTAGAATTCGCTTTATCTCTTGCTGAGTGCACCATGACTAGCTAGTTGTGTGAGGCGCCCTAGTGCTGAGTGCACCATGTTGCTAAGTGCACTCCGTTTCTGGACGAACTTTTATTGAGCACATCTGTGCGCACCAATTTAGCCTCTGCTTTCGATAAATTTGAGCGACCCATAACAAATTGCTTTATTGCCATTCTTCACTAAGCTAGATTTTCTATTTTTTTATCCTTTTTACTTTGCGTTATTGTTATGTGATCAAGGATTTTCTCCACTTTTTTATCATATTATATTCAGATCATCGGTAAAGCATGGTTAGTTTGTTGGCGCCCTTGATTATCTAAGTCTTCACTAAAAAGCTTAAGAAAGTTTACATGAAATGTAAGATGGATATTTGGTTGAGGAGGACTTGATTTATTCACATGGTGGGCGATTGTATATTCCTACAGAAGGGTGCCCATAGAATTTTTTGTTACAAAATATGCATGATCAATGGGCCAGACATCCGAGGGTAAAAAAGATGGCACTACCAGACTGTTAATATTACTAGCCTAAAATGAAAGATGATGCACAATTATATGTTAAAACTTGCCTAATGTGTCAGACTAGACAAGATAGAGAAGAGGAAACTGGCAGGACTTCTACAACCATTACTAAATCCTGAGAGTCATTGTTATGGTTGATCAATTTTTGAAATACGAGATATTTATGCTCGTGCTTAAACCCATGCTTGCCTAGTAGACATGGCTGCGGAGCTATACATTAAGCTTGTGGTTAAACACTTTGGTGTGTTAGAGGAAGATTTACAGCAGTATGTGATAGTAAGCCAAAAAGATTAGGCAAACTTGCTAGATGTAGCTTGATTTTGTTATAACATTCATCGGTCTAATGCTAGTTATTATCAAGTTTTCTTCGAAGATATGGCAACCCGTATGATAGCACTCAGTCTTAATTAACTAGCCACTCAACAATGCCAAAGAAATGTCTTATGAGGCCCACAATATAGGTTATTATAAGAGTCTAACTCAATTAACAATTATAAATGAGAAAATGGTAGCAAAAACACACAATATTTTACGAAGGCTCCATCCCAACTATTCTAGTATTCAACAATAGAGGAAAAAAAAACAACTTAACCCAAAGGTTTGTGTTCTCTTTGAGGCTACATTTAATACAAAGAATGAAAGAGCCAAAGGCTTAATACAAATTCATTTAATACAATAGGGGGAAAAAAACAACTCAACCCAAATGTTTGTGTTTTCTTTAAGACTACACTTAATACACATACATTTAGTTTGTCAAAACTAAATGTTCTCTAAGCTTTCTGGTACCCTTATAACTTTTAGGTAGCTTTGGAGCTTTTGAGAGAACACAATATTTTACGGATGCTCCAACCCCTAACTTTTCTATTATTCAACAATAAAAAAGAAACAACCTAATTCAAAGGCTTGTATGTTCTTTGAAACTACATTCTTTACAAAGAATGAAAGAACTCTAGTTTGCTAAAGCTAAATGTTCTCTGAACTTTCAAGCAACCAAGGTCCTAAAAGTTCTAAAGCTACCTAAAAGTTAAAAGGCTACCAAAAAGCTTAGAGGACATTTAGTTTTGTCAGACTAGGGTTCTTCGATTCTTTGTATAGAGTGTAATCTAAAAGAGAACAGAAGCCTTTAAGTTAGGCTATTTCTTTTTTATTGTTGGAAAATAAAAGTTGGGGTTCGAAATCTTCGTAAATTATTGTGTGTTCTTATTGTTGGATTCTCCTTCATTGTTGTTGATTTAGTCAGTCTCTTGCAATAAACTCTATTATGAGCCCTTGTGTGGCATTCCATTGGCATTGTTGAGTTAGGATATTAATTTAAAAAATAAATAAAATATACAATTACCTTCTCTCATGAATTCAGTAAATATCTTACCCAATAGAAAAAAGATTAGCCTAAAATGAACTATTATTAAATAAGTATAAATTAATTTTGAAGTACATAACTGATGTAAGCCTTTTTATTTGTATTTAGACAATTATATTTATAAAAATTATAAAATATGTTTATGTATATATATTTTATATATTACCAGTCGAGTTGGGTTAAAATTACAACCTAACCCAACAATCACATAGTACAATTTCAAACATTTCAACCTAATTGGGTTGAATCTAATTTACCAATCTGCACCAAATAGTGCAATCTGTGCAGATTGCTTAAGTTGGTTAGGTTTCTATGTACCCCTAGCTAATAGAAAGTAAATATATGCACAAAATAATAAAATATTAGACTATAGATAAGTTTAATGCAAGATCATTGGCAATAGGCTTTCTTTAAATACTAGAATTTGACTTCACTAAAACTTACAGTTTAGTGGTTAAACCTTGCATAATCAAAATCATATTGAGCTTGGCAACCATTCTTGATTGACTGTTAAGATAAGTTAATGATGTCTTCTAAATGGTAATTTGATAGAAATAATCTCTATGGCCTAACTTTTATGGTTTTGAGGATCAAATTGACTAAATGATGTCTAAAACTAAAAAAGACCTAATATAAATTTAGACATGCGGCTATAGCATGGTTTGACTAACTCATATTAGTGTTTTAGGTTTTCACTTATTTAAAATCAAGCATCTCACTATTCATTAAAAGCGGGAGAACAAACATATTACTAATATTTGTTTATGTTGATGATATAGTAACAAAACATATAGCGACTAGATTGAAGAAGATACACTAAGTTTAAGAGTACATTTGCCTTAAGAAATAAGGAAAACTTACACTACTTCCTTGGCATTAAAGTAAGCAGAGAGAATAATGTCCTCTATTTATCTCAAGTAAATATCTTAATGATCCACTTTATAGAGTTGATTTCAGAAGTTATAATGGCACATTAACACTACTCAACAAAAAAGTTGTCTAAATTTAAAGGATGCACATTCTCAAACCCAATTTTATACTAAAGCATCATTAAAGCACTATAATATATTACTCTAATATACTACTATGACCATACCATAGATACAACTTTTGGTGTAAACAAGCTAAGCTAGTACATGTTAAATCCCATTTAGACACCTCACTAGCTTACTTGTAAGAGAGTGCTAAGGTATATCAAAAAACTATCAATTGAAACTTAATTTCAACAAGTCAGATCACTTACACGTTATTATGTATACTATTTCTGATTGAGGAAGTGATTGAGATGATAGAATATCAATATATTATGTAGGTGGAAGCAATCTAATCTCATAAAGGTAAAAAAATGAAAAAGTTTTTGTAAGGACGAGTGTAGAGTCAATATATAAAGCAATAATGCATGCTTACTAAAGTAAGTAAACTCAATGCCCATAAGCTATTAATCATCTGGAGTGACAACATTATTGTAGCAACAAATGTAGCCAATTATATGTATCACTTAAAGACAAACACATTAAAATCAACATTCATTTTGTCATGACAAAGCAGCCAATAGTAAGATTGACATTAGATTCATTCTAAGTAATGATTAAATGTCGGATATCTTTGTAAAGCCATTATCATATAACAATTTCAACTACCTTCATAGCAAACTCAATTGTGAAGGCACCTTAAGCTTAAAAAGGCTTGTAGAAAATAGTCTTCTTGACTGCATTTCATAGTAACCCATAATCCAATATAAGGGCCAAATTATAGAGGCCTTATACTACTATATTCCCACCCTTATCAAGGAAACTTTTTAGACTAGTTGCCTTGTTAATGAAGAAAATACAAAGAGCTCAATTTTTTAAAATAGGCTTTTGTCTGTATTTACAATACATAATACAATCAAACCATTTAGATGGTTAGATTTAGGTCATTGTGAATCATATCGTTTTCATTTTAGAAAAATCTCAGAAAAATAAAGCAAGCAGAACTCTCAAAAACCAAACAAGACAAGAGCATCCTTATGCAACAAAGAGCCAAAGGTCGAAGACAATAAGGCCACCAATCTAGCAAGGTGGATATCAACTGAAAATCTTAATCATGGATTGAGCATAGGCTTGCTAAAACTAGACTTAGCATATCCTCAAGTGAGATTAGAGTCCCTTTGTATCTTTCTTTTCTTACCTTTTTTTTTTAAACTTTATTTGCTAAGCTTAGAAATATCATGCTAAAAATTAGAATCTCTATCAGTATCATCATCATAACAACTTGCAAGATCCAAGTTTATATTATAAAAGTTTAAAAAGATTGCAAACATCTAACATTTTACGAAAATCCTTACAAGAAATGTAGTTACAAATACGGTTGTACATTTGCTCATACAATCCCAAACCACATTGAAATATCCCAATAACTAAATGACAATCAATATTATGCATGATATTCTTAATATTTGTTAGGTCCATCTCATTTGGGTGGCCCAAGCCCAAAGTTTAATAAGTTTGGACAATTGAGTAATTAAAGAAACAATGAGGTGCTAAGTGAAAATTTTCATGAAACTTGCCTTATAAAAGCAAGTGAAAGCCGTTGTCCTAGATAGTGTGTGCTTGCAGGAGAAGCGGCAATAGAGAGATAAAAGCCAGTAGAGGTTTTAATTTGGGAGAAAAATTTTTAATCTTTAATTGGGCGATTGGAAGGTGATTTTAACTATGTTTTCTCCTAAATTTTAAAAGTAAGTTTTTGGTATCACCCTTATAATCCTATTGGTCTTGATTTTTATTTTATCTTCTCGTTAGCTATTATTTGAGATACTCCCTTATCAGAGAGACAATTATTAGGCTATTACTGTAAGCCAAGAATATTAAAATTCTTGATGCTGGTAGCCTTTATTATTATCTATAGAAGAATTTGTTCTGTAATCCCATTAATCTAGTGGAAGATTATATCAGACTACGGTCCCATGATTTTTCCCGCTTGGGTTTCTACGTAAAAATTTATGTCTCTTGTGGTTGGTTTTTACTTTGGATTTTATTGGTTTATTTTTCTGTCTATTTATTTGTGATACACATTCTATTTTAATCACACAAAGAGGGAAAAAATTTGTTTCTACTTAATTTACAGTTGCTTGTGATAGTCCATTTCCCAACTAAGTGATATCAGAGTTTCAAGTTTTGTTTTTTATCACTTGTATGGTTGAGATGGAGAAATCCTTGGCGTGCATGATTAAATTAAAATCATGGAATTATGGAATTTGGAAGTCTATGATGGAAGATTTAGTGTACATAAAAGACTTACATGAACCCATTGAAAGTGAAGAAGTTAGACCTGCCGATTTAGATTATAAAAAATGGGCTCAATTAAACCAGAATGTTGTAGATACTATTAGATTATAGATTGATAAGAGTGTATCATCATTTCGCAAAAAAATCTAGGGTTGGTGTTCTTTAGAGAAAATTAGAGACGATTTATGAGTAGCTAACAATACAAAATAAAGTTAATCTGATGAAAAGGCTTGTTAACTTAAAATACAAGGAGAGACGCAGTATAATTGAACACACTAGTGAGTTTCAGGGCTTGGTTGATCAGTTGACTGCTATGAAAATTATTTTAGATGATAAGTTACAAGCATTGTTGTTGCTTAATTATTTGCCTGATAGTTGGACGACATTAGTGGTGTCGGTGAATAATTAAGTGTTGAACGAGAAATTAACATTGGATATGGTTATAGATAGGCTGCCGAATGAAGAATCTAGAAGAAAGAATGTTGAAGCAATTTCCTCTGAGTCAGATGCACTTGTTTTAAAAAAGTAAGAAAGGTGGATGAGAAGTCAAAGCAGAAATTCCCGCCAACAAAACAATGATAACCCTAAAGGAAAATCTAAGTCCCAGAGGAGAAATATGAAGTGATTTTATTGTCAGAAAATGGGTCACATTAAAAGGGAGTGTAGATTGTGGAAATGAGAACAGGAAAAAGAAAAATGTGATGCTTAGAAAAATGACAAAGAGAACACTACAACCATAGTTGATGGTAATTTTAGTATTGTTTATGATGAAAGCTCAGTAAATCTCACTTGCCATATAAGTGATTGGGTAATTGATTTGGGTGCTTCATTTCATATTACTGCACATCATAATTACTTCACATCATATGTTAATGGTGATTATGGCCATGTTCGAATGAGAAATGAGGGGACATCCAAGATTTTGGGCATATGAGATATTTGCTAGGAAACCAGTATTGGTTGTAAGTTGTTGCTTAAAGATGTCAGACATGTACTAGATATTCGCTTTAATTTGGTCTTTACAGGCGAGTTTGATGATGATGGTTATACTAACCAATTTGGTGACGAAAAATAGAAGCTTACCAAAGGCTCCCTAATGTTAACTAAGGGGAGAAAAGTAAACATTTTCTATGTGTTAGAAACCAAGATCAAGAAAGAATATGTAAATGTGGCCATAAAAGATTCTGATATTGAGACATGGCATAAAAGGATATGTTACATTGGTGAGAAATGGTTGGAAACTCTTGCTAAAAAACGATTTATACTCAGCTTCGCATGTATGTCCCTTAAGACTTGTGTTCATTGCTTAGTTGGAAAGACCTATAAAATAGTTTTTAAAAGTTTTTCTCCATCTAGAAAGTCACAAACACTTGATTTGATTAACACTGATGTTTGCATGATGCAAAGTAGATCAATAGGAGGTGTACTTTATTTTGTGACTTTTATTGATGACTGTTCTAGAAAAGTGTGGGCTTTTGTTTTGAAATCTAAAGACACGGTGCTTGATATATTTAAGTTATTCTATGCTTATATTGAGAGAGGGACAAGAAGAAAATTAAAATGCGTTAAGATAGATAATTGTGGTGAATACAAAGGACCATTTGAGCAGTATTTGTAGATATCATTGAATAAGACTTGAGAAGATTGTACCAAAAATCTTGCGGCAACATGGTGTTGTAGAAACAATGATCAGAGCAATTGAAGAGAGGATCAGAAGTATACTTTCTAATGCTAAACTTCCTAAATCTTTCTGGGTGGAGGCTATGCGTATTGTAGTTGACTTGATTAACATTTCTCCTTCAGCTCTATTAGATGGCAATGTACCTAAGAGAGTTTGGTCTGGGAAATATGTTTCTTATAAACACTTGAAAGTGGTTAGGTGCAGTGCATATGTTCACATCCCAAAAGATGAGACATTGAAGCTTGATGATAAAGCTAAGGAATGCATTTTCTTAGGCTATGGGCATGAAGAATTTGGGTACATATTATGGGATTCAGTGGCAAGAGAATTGATCAAAAGTAGAGATGTTGTGTTCTTTGAAGATCATATAATTGGTGATGTAGAGAAGAGTGAAGAGCCTTAGTCATCGCTAAGGATTCCTATTATTTCAAATTCAGTTTATCCACCTATAGTTCATAATGATCATGGGGGAGCTGGAGAAGATAATAATGATGGTTCAGCATAACCAATTGACCAGGCACTCCAAAACCAACTGCACTACCAGTTGAACTAGAATTAAATAGATTCACCAGAGAACGGCAACCTTCCACTAGATATCCTCCACATGAGTATATGATACTTACAGATGAATGAGAGTCAAAATGATTTAAAAAAGTAATGTCTCACTAGTATAAAAGTGAATGGGTTAAAGCCATACAAAGGAGATAAAATCTTTGAATGAGAACCACACTTATGACTTAGTAAAGCATTCTAAAGGAAAAAGGGCACTGAATAACACATGGGTTTACAGGTTAAAGACTGAAAATAACTCACAACAACAATACAAAGCTAGATTAGTTGTAAAAGGGTTTCAGTTAGAAGAAATGTGTTGATTTTAAAGAAATATTTTCTCTTGTAGTGAAGATGTCTTCTATTTGAATTGTTCTAGGATTAGTAACTAGTTTGAATTGGGAGATTGAATAGTTTGATGTAAAGACAGCTTTCTTGCACGGTGATTTAAAGGAAGAAATATACATGGAGCAACCTGAATGATTGAATGTCAAAGGTAAAGAAGAACTTGTGTACAAGTTGAAAAAAAGGTTGTATGGGCTGAAACAGGCACCAATACAGTGGTACAAGAAGTTTGATTCTTTTATGGAGAATCATGATTTCAATAAGATTATGTACGATCACTGTGTTTTTGTGAAGAAATTTGATGATAATGATTTCATTATTTTTTTGTTTTATGTGGATGACATATTAATTGTTGGTCAGGATACTAGTAAAATTGATAATATAAAGAGGGAGCTTAGTAAGTCCTTTGTAATGAAGGACTTGAGACTAGTAAAACAAATTCTTTGTATGAAAATTCCCTGCGATAGAAAAACTGGGAAGTTATGGTTATCTCAAGAAGTATATGTTAAAAGGGTTCTTAAAAGATTTAACATGAGTAATGCAAAATATGTTTGTTCTCCACTTGCAGGTCATTTCAAGCTTACTTCTGAGCATTGTCCTATAAGTGAGAAAGAGAAGCAAGAGATGAGAGGAGTTCCTTATGCTTCAGCAGTTGGTAGTTTGATGTACGTTATGGTTTGTACAAGACCAGATATTACTCATGCAGTTGGTGTAGTTAGTCGATTTATCTCCAATCCGGGCAAAGAACACTGGACAATAGTGAAGTGGATTCTCATATATTTCAGAGGCACTTCCAAGGCATGTTTTTGTTTTGGTGGTGACGAACTTGTGTTACAAGTGTGCACGAATACAAATATGGCAAGAGATATTAAATCCAGAAAATCCCTATCAGGATATTTACTCACCTTTATAAAGGGAGCAGTCTCATGGCAGTCTAGACTTCAGCAGTGTGTTGTCTTATCTATCATTGAAGCATAGTATATTGCAATCACTAAAGGTTGTAAAGAAATCTTGTGGATGAAGAATTTCTTATAAGAGTTGGGTGTGAAGCAAGACAACTTTATTGTGTACTGCAACAGTCAGAGTGCTATTCACTTGTCAAAGAATTCAACATATCATTCGAAATTCAAGCATATTGATGTGAGGTATCATTGGATACGAGACGTGCTTGAGAAGAAACAATTACAGGATGAAAAGATACACATAGTGGAAAACGGGTTAGATATGATGACAAAACCATTGCCTAAAAAGAAGTTGAAAAGCTATACGCAGAAAGCAGGCTTGGCGGTGTCCCCATATGATCTAGAGGGGGAGATTTATTGGGTCCATCTCATTTAGGTGACCCAATCCCAAAGTGTAATAAGTTTGGACAATTGAGTAATTAAAAGAAACATTGAGGGGTTAAGTGAAAATTGCCATGAAAATTGCCTCATAAAAGCAAGTGAAAGTGGCTGCCCTAGATAGCATGTGTGTGCAGGAAAAGAGACGAGAGATAGAGAAAAGCCAAAAAGAGGTTTTTTAATTTGTGGGGGCAAGATTTTTAATCTTTAATTAGGTGATCGAAAGACAAAATTAACTCCCTTTTCTCTCAAATTTTGAGAGTAAGTTATTGGCATCACCCTGCAATCCTACTAGTCTTTATTTTATTTTGTCCTCTCATTGGCTATTATTTGAAATACCCACTTGTTAAATGGACAATTATTAAACTGTTACTGTAAGACAAGAATATTGAAATATTATCTATAGAAGAATTTGTGATGTAATCACATTAATATAATGGAAGATTATATCGGACTACGAACCATGATTTTTGTTTTTTTGTTTTCGACGTAAAAATTTGTGTCTCTTGTGGTTGGTTTTTACTTTAGTTTTTATTGGTTTATTTTTCTGCCTATTTATTTGTGATACACATCTTATTTTAATCATACAAAGAGAAAAAAGTTTTATTTCTGCTTAATTTGTAGTCGCTTGTGGTAGTCCCCTTCCCAACAATCTTACTTTACAAAAAGTGACAAAAAATGGTAAATTGCAGTTTTGGCAAACAAAAGATAAGGTCGCTTGTGAAGTAGAGCATGAGAATCCAATAGGTTGTAATCTTTTATTATTTACTTAATGTTTTGCATGGTCCTATCGTTATAACGTATAAGATTGTGATCTGAACTATGTAAAAATTCTCTGTGTACTTTACCTTTTGTGAATTACTTTTATCATATTACTTGTACTTCAATTAATTAATCTAATTATTTAAGAGTAATTTTTAAATAATCTCCTTGATAAGATTTAAAATTCTTACTGAACAATTGGCCTTTACTAAGAGCAAAGAACAAATAGTTCAAGTTGAAAAGAAGGGTTTACAATTTATTCCAACAAAAATAAATCATGCAAATAATCTCCTTGCGTTCTAAGGCTTTACGAGCTAATCCTATCGTTATTGCCCTCATCTAACTCGAATTTCGTAGCAATCTCGACATCAACTGAGGAAAGGGTTGGGTGGGGTAGGAAAGATGCCCAAAGCACGAATGAAGAGTCATCTAAGACCATATATGATGAGTTTAAATTTGGAACAGTTGACTTGCCATAATTTACAAGTGCAATTCAACTCCAATGAAGCTGCGTGGTCATTAGCAATATGATCGCCTCTATCACTCCTAATGTCTCGTATCAGCTGAGAATAACGCTTAGATTAAAAATATAAAATTTGAACAATCCTCAATTTTGAGCTAGTTTTTTAGTATAAACTAGACACGTATGCTTCTATTTGGTGTTAGAGCCAAGCTCATATACAAATGAGCCTACAAAAAACAATATATACATGACTGGGGTTTTATATACAATTTATCATGTCGGTTGATAATAAATTTTGAATTAATTACGTTGGGTTAAGTATAAAAGTCTTGAACAATTTTAACTCTTAAACTAATTTTTATGTATGAATTAGCACCATGGAGTTCTATAGCCAATACTATTGAAATGTTACTGTAATTGCTTAACATTTCGTGCATACGTTTCAAGAGAGTGTAAAAAAGACCCTTTCCTTTGGATATCTACTGGAGAAGTACTCAAAATTTATAAAGTAAATAGAAACTATCCTTTCTAGTCACGGACTATTATTCCATACAGCAAAAGAAAAGACAACGATCACGACATTCTATAAAATCCTGCAGCACCACACGAGTTTCGTTTTAATTGCTTTTTAACCAACAATATGCTGCCTGCCTTCTGTCTGCTGCCTCTGCAATTTGTTCTTTAAACACTCACAGTGCCCACCAACCATTTTGAGGCAATATTACAAATATATTATGTTTACATTTGTGCATTTATTTGGTATCCGATCTTTTTCATATTAATTATTTTAATCTTTTGTGCAGAATAATATAGTGGTTTTAACATATACGGAGGGTAAAACTACGATGCAACAACATGGGTTTGGTAACCTTTCTTTTGTCCTTTTTAAGGTCAATTATAATGGAGTCTTATTATTTGTTATAAGAGTAAAAAAAATTACAAAATTTTAAATTTTCACACATTAGTCCTGCACGTAAAAATTTTTAATTGCATTAATGCTTCTGGAAGCCACGATTTGTTTAGAATTCAAGCACCTATAAATTCAATCACTTACTCTCTTTATACACACAAACACCAGTCAATTATAGCAATTGACTTATATTTTAATTATCCAATAAAAGCAATAGTTTTTATGCTTTCTTTTATGCTTTGTAAAACATCCATATGTACTAAATTGCCATCTCTATTGTTGTGCAGGTGCGATATTAGCAAGAGAGAATAAAGAATAGAAAATATTTATTTTTTAGTTTATTTTTACTAAAGAAATATTTAAATTATTTTCAAATAAAGTAATTGTTTAGAATTTTTTTTACTCTTCTCTTAGTTAAGTTAATGAAAGATCTCAACTGTATGGATGTGTGCTAATGACTATTTAAACTATTGGGGTGGAGTAACAAATATCAATTTATTTAAGTGTGCAATTAAATTTATTCTTTTTATTTAAGGACAAAAGCTCAACAAAAAATACAACTCATTGTTCAAACAAACAAAAATTATTTTACAAGTTCAAAAATTAACACTTTATTATTACTAGTAAATTAACATACTTTTACTACATAATTAAATAATTGATAGTATGTTAAATAAATCTTATGTTACAAAAAAAATAAAACATTAACTACATAGAAATATCAAATTAAATTTATTTTCATATTTTGTACATTACATTTACTTGAGATAGTAAAATCTCTTGTGTTGGAATAAAAAAGGTTATAGGGTTTGAACTTTGGCCACATGGGTGAGAGGAAATTGGTTGCCAACTTGCCGTTATGTTAAATTAAAAAAAATCATATTTATATTTATCATTAATTATGGTTCGTAAATAATATATATAGTTTAAATATATAATAAATTAGTTAATTTGTTAATTAATAAGTAAATTTATAAATTTAAATAGATATTAATAGATGTAAGAATAAGCCATTTAATTGGAAATCTAGTTCGATAAAATAAAAAAAATTGGAATATGATGG
This sequence comes from Citrus trifoliata, assembly GCA_018350135.1. Taxonomy (NCBI): domain Eukaryota; kingdom Viridiplantae; phylum Streptophyta; class Magnoliopsida; order Sapindales; family Rutaceae; genus Citrus; species Citrus trifoliata. The sequence continues at coordinate 191,078 of VKKW01000072.1, forward strand.
ACTTACATGTCATAATTTTAAAACTTTTGATTCTTCTTATTTTGTATGAACGAGAGGGACTTTTTTTGTTAATAACCTAAAATCACATCTCAGCCATTGTACTCCTCCCTACATCCAACCGTGAATTTAAAAAAGATAAAAAATGGGACACCAAACCCCAGGGGTAACATAAATTAAGCGATTTTATTAATTAAATAAGTTTTCAAAAAGTTTAAATTGCAATGAACGTATGAGATAATTCTTTCACTCTAACGTAAAAATTCCCCATATTGAAAAATGCATGCATGTTATCAAAAAAAGATCCACAGAGAACAGATAAAATAAAATTTGACAGTAATATCAAAAAGAAGATCTGAGCATGGGATTTGTCAGCAGAATGTTAACAAACAAGAGTTCTGAAGTGCAGCAATTTAATTAATTACATATATTTTGGCTTTTTAACTAATGCTAGCTACGATTAGGTTTAGGTATTATGTTAGGTGGACAAACGAATTCATCCATAATTTTTTTTTATAAAAAAAAAATAGAGCATTATTTAAATCATATATAAAAAGCTGGAGAGCATTACTTTTTAAATTCAATATGGAATGTAGCAAATAGACAAATGAGAAATAAAATTCTCTCTTTGTCGAATCTGTTGGAATTTAGTCAGCATGTGGAGATTCTAAGGAGCGGGTCAGACTCTTTGTTTAATTTATCACATTTTCTGTCGGCATGGTCTTTCAAAAAAGTCTCTTTGTTTAATTTATTACACTTTCTGTCGGCATGGTCTTTCAAAAAATGAAAAAAAGAAATCAACATGGCTTACATCATGTTCTTCTTAGTTTAACAAACCTGAAAGGCTCGAAAAATTGTAAAATATTATCACACGATTTTGAGAATTTTTTTTCCCCTTTTTCTCTTTGTCCTTGTCATGAATTGTATATCTGTGTTGGGGATCAAGCTACGGTGTAATTGTTACAGTTGCATCCAGCCGTTAAATGCACTTAGATTGATAGAATCTATCATCCAATGGCTGAATATAACTGTAACACAACACCACAGTTGCACCACAAATTTCTCCTGTATTAGATGGTCTTGGGCTTATCTGAACTCTTAAGGGTTAAATGGTCTTAAGCTTATGTTAACTCTAAGGGGTGAGACTTATAAAGTCACAGCCAGCATGCCTTAGCCTTCTGTCAATCCCAAGGGGCGAGGCATATCTTAACCCAAAGGTTGAGGCTTATAAAGTGACAACCAATCTGTCTTATGCATCTCTCAACCCCAAAGGGTGAGGCAGATAAAGTTACAACCAGCCCCTTCCACTCCAACAATCTCTTCCACAACTGATGTCAGATAACCTCAACAATCTCTCTCTCACGCAACAGGTCTTGAGTTAGAAGCATAGACACCAAAAGCTAACTCAAAGAGTGAGGCTTCTTCCCTCACTTATATAAATCCCTTCCAAACCCGATGTGGAATAACCCCAACGATTTAAAATTAATATAGGGAAATGTCTTGTATTTAAATAAATAAATTTATCAAGACGGGTCAAGAGTTAACATCACACTAGAAGACAATTAAAAAATGTTGAATGGGATTATATTATTGATTTTATTTCATAAAAATCTATATTATAATTGCTAACATAAGTATAATATCAATTTTATACACAATTTCTTTGACCAATTTGGAGGCTCTAAAAAAGAAATCATTCTTTTTAATATTTTCATTTCTATCTCCTCTGTTTTCTCTATTTTTCATCTCTTCAGGATCACTTTTTTCTCTCCCATTGCCTTTTCATCTCTCCTCTTGCTTAAAAAGTCCTCTTTTTTTTTTTCCCAAAAGCTTTTCACCTCAATATTATTCTATTACAACTACTAAAACTTTTCACCTACGATTTCAGCATGCGTTGAAGTAATGTCAAATCAACCAAACGGTGGGCTACCTTATTACACATCCCGTTGGTATGAGGGTGTACAAAGTCTAGTTAAGCTTTCAATCATATACCTCTAGCGAAACTAATGTATAGCGATGGCAATCAGCGGGTCTGTACCAAGCTTTTTCAAATCCATGTCTAAGTTTTCTGTCAGTTAAGCGTGTGGGTTTGGGCTGAATCGGGTTCATTGTGGGCTTGGGTCGGACTCGGGCTGGACTTGGACTTTAATTTATTTATTTTAAAATTTTTAAATTATTATAAATTTGAAATAAATTAATGATCAACAAGTTATTATAATCATAAATAAATTAAAGAAAATGAATATTTTAAATTAAAATAATAAATAAAGTAAATAAAAGCTCATAATTTTAATTTTCTTTAATACTAGAATTTCTAATTTAAACGTTCTCTTAATTAATTGACACAAAAGAGAAAATTTAGTATCATAATTTTAACTTTTTTGAATCATAATTGATTTATAAGTAAGAATTTAAGTTTTTTTTATTTAAATTACTTTTAATTTTAATTATATTATTCTAATTTATAAAATTATTTTTTTTAAAAAAGCAGTGGCCTTGGACTTTGTCCTGATTTTTTTTCTTGGGCCCTTGTTCAGACCCTCTTGTGTGAGGGTCGAGCCTAAGCCCGCGGGTCTAAACTGGGCTCGAGTGGGCTTGGGTCGGCCTGAACTTTTTTGCCACCCCTACCAACGTAGGACCAACTGAGGTACGGACCAAATTGGCTTTGAAAAAATTTGAAGAGTAATTTTAAATCAATATGTAATTATATTGAATTTGTGATAGTTTCTCAGCTTAGTATTAAAATTATCAATTGCCTAGACAATTTTTTTAAAGAGTTTCAAACTTAACTCTCTTAAAAAAAAATTTTGAAACTTATTAGTTATTTTGATTATATAAACATGAATTAGCCAAACCTAAATGAAAATACAAGAAATTTAACAAAATAAGAGAATAAGTAAAAAATGTAAAACTAATAGTTTCTCTATTTTTCCTCTTGTTTTCTTCTTCTTCTTTTCCCTCCTCTTCTTCTTCTTAGTTGTATGCATGCAAATGCTTGTACATCATTGTATTGACAATGAAACCATCGTATATTGTTTCCAAAGCACAAAACCTTGCTAGGACAACAATAATTAGTAAAAATCTATCAATAATATAATACAATTGTAGTGTCATATATTCTTATCTAAATATTTTAAAATTTTGTAATTTAAAAAAAAAGATAATAGTTCTAGATAGGGATGTGAAATCTCGTCCACTAAATACTGATCTATATTAAAAGTTGAATGTAACCCAGCTGAAACAAGTTTATGGCTATGTCCTTGCCTCTCCCAAGTTCGAATTTAAATGGAGAGTTAAAAAAAGCTACTTTAAAACCCCTCGGCCAACTCCTCGGCCCATGCAATACAAGATCCTAAAATGTCACAAACATTGTAATTTTAAATTATAGCAAACACTATCTTACAATCAATGTATGGTACATTCCTCACTCATGAATAGTGAATGAGTGGGATCCACTCACTATTTATATGAGAGATGTACCATACATTAATTGTAAGATAGTGGGATCTTTGAATTATTATTGCGGTCTTAGAGAAAAAAGAAAGTTAAGATACTTTCAGATTTTGTATAGCAGTTCGGTTTCAGGGCCAATACGATCCATGGACCTAACCTAATTAGATCTTTTGAACCCGTAGGTTTGTGCTATACCATATGTGTGATGGTACCCCGAAGGGCTTTGCACTTTACTTCCGAAGGATGCAAGAGTGACAATGGATGGACCCCACTTTTATATCATAAGAGAGCCATTTTTCTAAAAGTACATACCATTTTAAGCATTAAAATTAACTAATTTTTTTTTTATATATATACTAGTAAATTCCAAATTTAATCTCTTTTCAGGTCATTTTCCATGGAACATAATATAAAGTAATAATAATGGGGTCTCATGAGATAAGGAGTGGGGTTCAAATAACTCTGATGACTCATGATTAAATTGTTCAACTCAACAGTTGGCATCCCTCCAAAATCCTCTTAAACTCTTTATTCAATAATATTCTATTTAATACCAAAAGTATCTTCTTCTTTTTTCTTCTTTTTTTAAATAAACCTCCTTTCAAACCATCTCTACAAAAATCGAAAATGATAACTTCTACAAAATAAAAATAAAAATATGAAAAAAATAAATATTACTATTTTAAGTTTGTGCAAATTAATTTTATAGATGAGACTAAAAAAAAGGAAAAATAAAAGAAATAGAGAGAAGCAAATGTGATTCAATTGGTTTTGGGTCGTAAGGAAAATTGAACGAAGCATTATTGGTTTATTCTCAAACCACAGGAAATGATTCAAACTTGGCATAGATTTCAAGTTTGTTTTAATCACTTGGTTGAAGACGTTTCAAGTATTAAAAGATGTTGTCTTTGAGTTTTGATAACACATGTAAATTTTATTTAATACATACATACATACATGTGTGTGTATTACTTCCTTAATTGCAATAGCTGTTTCAATCTTCAAATAATGTAATTGCTTTGAAACTGAAAATAACTTTTCTTTTTTATCAACTTCTAAATCCTTCTTTTGTCAAAATTGTCGAATTTTAGGAAGAATTAACTCTTCTTAGAATTGGAGCATTTAAAAAAAATTAGCATGTCTATTTTCTACCAAAAATGGTTGTCCAATCACATAAAATTGGAAATTTCAATTCTTAATCAATCTGATCATACTGAAATATATAGATTAAGGAGAGAAAAAATTATGTGGAGTTAATTTTATTTGTATTTATCTTAAATATAATTATAATTAAATTGGGGTTTTAAAATGATTTTGGAGGGTGTCAATATTCACACTCTAAATTGTTTGATCCTCATTATACTTGAACAAGAGCATGAGTAAATTGTTTGTCTTTATTAAATATAAAGTGTAGTGATGATATTTTAAACGCACCCCCCACCCCCCGGCATTTTATCTTTTTAGCCCCCATTTTTCAATTAATATTAGTTATTCTATAATTACTGAAAAAATAAATATTTTTTTCCCTCTTATGCTCTCAATTGATCGAATCTATTTTTTTTGTAATTGATCCACAATTTGGATTGAATATTAACTTCTAACCGAATCCAAATTAAAATTAAATAGAATCTTATATTATCACATAAAATCAAAACTAATATCATCAATAATAACAAAACCCACCATTTATTTGTAAAATTTGACAAAACATAATATTAAAATTCATCATATATTAGTGGAGGCGATGGTTGATGGGAAAGAAAATCAATGGTTGTGGTGGTAGTGATGAACCTGTTGTTGATGGAGATAGATGGTAGGGGCAATAGTTATGTTAAGGAGAAAAACGGGGAAGCGAGAATAAAAAAAAATATAAAATAATAATTTTTTAATAAAAATAATTCTAAAAAAAAAGAAATAAATTTCATAGTGAGGTTAAATATCAATATTCTATAAACTATGAAGAGTGAGTGCAGCCCATCAAAGAAAGCCCAAATGGATTGAATCCAACAAGAACCCACCACACAAAAGTATCACTCACTTCGTCGCCTTCCTTGCTCTGTTTCTTTCTCCCTGATCTATTATCAGTCTTCAATTCAAAGAATTGACAAAAAAACAAAAAGATGTCCATTTCACTTGAACTCCCCCTTTTCAAAACTTCCCACTCGGTGTCTCTGCTTCCTTATAATGCCACGTCGTCATTTTCTTCTGGAAAAAAAATAAAATGTAAACGTAAATGGAAGCCGCCTTATTATTGTAGTAGTAATAGTAGTAGGATTAGAGTTACGATGAATGAAAATGATGAAAGTTGCCCACCAAGTGTTTGTGAAAATGAAAATGATTCTAATAATAAATTTGTGCAAGTGATTGCCATTGGCAGTAGAAAGGATGCGCTTCTCGATTTTTGCTTGGATTCACCTCTCAATTCCTCCGCCTCGCTCCAATTTTGGTATTGCAAATTGCATTTCATTTACACTAATTGTTAATTTTTTTTTCTTTTTTTGCTAATTATTATTATTGCTATTGTTATTTTGTGCAGGAATGTTGTCACTGATGGGTCACCGAATGTGCAATTACAACAGAGGTTTCTTGGAAAAAGTATTTTATCCGGTCTAGAGTCTTGAACAAAGGCTCTTTGTTTTTTTTTTTTTTGGTAATATATGTAGAGCTAGTGTGTGATTATATGATGCTATTTCCATTTAATTTTTGCAGATTTAACTCCAAGAATTGTGGAGGCTCCATCGTTCATACAGACATGTTCGAAGGCTATTATCCTTGTTTGTACATTCCTTAACTGATCCACTTGTTGCATTTTGATTATGTACTTTTGTTATAAATAGTTCTGCTTGTTTGATTACGTAAATTGCCTTGCTACCATAAAATATGAAACATGTAAACTTCGTAGGAAACTTGAACCTTTTTGCAAAGCGCAAAGAAATTACAATCTTTCGTTGTCCAATCAAGTCACAGTCTTTAGTTCATTGTCAAATCACAATCTTTGGCTCTGGGGACTCTCAACCTTGCATGCGCTTATGTACTTATTAGAAAGAAGTTATTTTTACGAAACTAAGGCTCAATTAGCCTACTACATCTTCATTTCTTTTGCTAAACACTTTATGCTTAGAACGGAGTTTTCTATCCACTTTTTTGTCTTTTAGCCTCTTGTATCCTGAAAGAAATAATCTGTGGTCTTAGTAAATGTAATTTTCAAAAAAATCTATTTATAACGACTAGAAGAAAGCCTGATCGGGCATATATTTTTTGAAACTTCAATTACATGTCGCTTTATTTTCTTACGGCTGTTTGCTGTCTGCTTGAAATTTAATGGCAACAATATCTTCTCTGCTCTTTTTTTTCCCCCTGTAGTTGGCTAGTGCGGGTTATGGTTCGGATGATGCTGGGGCTATTGATATTCTCAAGACAGCAAAGTCTTTGGATTGTTTTGCCATTGCTATTATTATAAAGCCTTTCAGCTTTGAAGGACAAAGACGCATTGATGAGGTATTGTTTTCTAGTGAACCATGACGTATACATGCTTTCTTGCCACAAGTAGAGAGTGTAAAAACTCTTATTAGAAAAGACCATCATTTAAATAACCTTTTTTTTAATAGTTTTACTTTGTGTGAAATTTCTAATAGATTAGTTTTAAACTTTTAGTCCTTGATCATTCATCTCCAAGGGGCAACCCAATTGATTTCGCTTTTGCAGTGGAAGCAAGAGGTCGAGATTTTGAACCCTTTCACACCAACCTTCATGGGAAATTGATTCAGTTGGGGTGGGATGCATTATAAATTAATTTAAAACTAATCAAATACTTAGTTCGTAATTCAAATTTTATTTTTCTAGATATTTTGAAGTTATTATCTCTACCTTCATAATTTTCTTGTTACCTGAGTTGCAGGTAAAGGATTTGGCAGCAAAACTTCAAGATCATATAAACTTTTACATTGGTAGGTGTTTTGCTATATTTTCATTTTGAATAGGATAATTTTAAGAGTAGGTAAGATGGCAAGAGACTATATCAAAATGCACATTTCACTGGGTGTAGGGTCTTTTCATGGTCTTTGAATCAGCTGTCTAAAAGAAGATACAACTGAATTTTGAATAGTATCTAAATATCTCCAAAAAAGGAGCCTGAAGGAACTAAAGAATTGGAAGTTGAACAACAGAATAGTGTCATCAATTTTGGCTTTAATTCAGTCTGTACAATGATCCAACCTTGAAGATCTAGTACTTACATTTGTTTAACATGGACCCTAGAAGGCAAGGAATAAGAATTCTTCATATGTGTTGACCTTTCCCTTGGTGCCCTTACACCCCTTCAACTACCAACATGTGCAACACAATCTTGACCTCCAATAAATTCTGGAAAGAGGAAGCATATAAGCTTGGACCTCATTAGATAATTGAGTGCATTGGAAGATCACTTGTAATCTTCCCATCTTGTTACACATTCAGTTCTAAATGTGGGATCTTCTGGCTCAATTTATACATTCCCATTGGTTTGAACATTTACTGTTACATGTTTGGGGCAGTAACTGCCAAACAGAGATTTTGAAATAGAACTTTAGCGCACACATGCATAATCAAAGAAGTCTTCGCCCAAATGCACTGGTCTTAGAGAAACTCTTATTTAAATGTTAAAGTCTTAATATAAATCAATTTTCCTAGAGAAAACTTTCATTATGAAAATTTCCTTACATCTCTTTCACTATCATCATCCCAGGTCAAAATTCTACCTCTTTTGGCATCTGAAGTTAAGTTTTTATTAGAGGGAGGTGGCTCTTTGGTACTGAATTTCTTACTTTGTATCTTAGTTCCTTCTAGTGTTAATTTGTAATATTGCTAATCCCTATTTTTGGTGGGATAGGTTTTGTTTGAATCCTTTATGCTATCGGTTATTGCCGGAGGATTCTCTAGTACAGAAAATAGAGTTCATGGGTTATAGAATGTTAGCTATATCTAAGCTGGGCTTCGAATCGCTTTAGGCATGACAGACCTTTCATACAAAGTGATTAATCATCTCTCAGCAACGTTATAAATCATCATTTTCCTCTTTTTTTTCCTTGTGTACCCTCAAGATTTAATGTATATGACCCTTTTTTGTTTCTTTTAACTTTTGGTACTAATGGACTTAATAAGGCTGAACCAGAGTATTACGGTTTCTCTTTGTCATAAACAGATATTGATACCGACAGACTACTTGAAAAGGACTCAGTTACACTAGACGAGGCTTTAAAAACTGCAAATAATGCTGTTTTATTGGCTGTAAATGCCATCTCTACTCTATTATCTGTGAGTAAACCTTCTCCGTGATTTAATTGGCTTAAACATGTCATGCAATCCTCGCTATCAATTGTTAATATTTGGGTATTTACAGGACATGCATAGAAAACTTATTGACATAGTACATAGCAATGTGAAAGAACTCAAAGTTTCAGAAATTTTTAAAGTAAGTTTCCATTAACTCTCATTTTAGTGTAGATTAATATTGATTATCAATGCCTCTAAGGCTGCACTTTCATATTCACTTTTCTTCCAGTCCGTTCTTCATAATTTCCCTTATCAATTATTTTATTTGTTTCCTATTGCATTCTGTTAGAAAAATACTCTGATTCAATTGATAGCAGAAGACAAAAGTTGAATATTTCTATTTTCCCATTTATATGCTTGTTCTTTAAAGGCTAATGCAACAGTGTACAGATTTTGGGAAACTACAAAGAAGCAAAAATTGGATTTGGAGCTGGTTCCAACATTAAAACTTCAATTTTGCAAGCTATATATGACTGTCCTTTCATTGGTGCTGGTGTAAAGGTATTGATCAAAGTGAACATGGTTACAGTTCTTATATTGGTCTCATTTAGGCTGATTAAAAATGCCGTTGTTTTCTTTAGTAAGGGTTTAAAGATATGATGAACTTGAATCAGACTGCACAATTTACAAAGTTGTTCGGTGTCCCTTTTGTGTATATTTGTATGTGTTTGTCATTAGGTATCGCTTCTGTCCTGGAAGCATTTTGAATTCTTTATATTGTTTTCACTTCTGTTACAAACCTTATCATGGTACAACTGTCCTCACTTTCTGTTGATCCAAATAAACTCTCCCTGTTTTGCAGTGTGCTTTTACAACTGTTCTAATGATTACTAGTTATTCTGTTTTTCTTTTTTACACAGGAACTGAATGGCATGGTCATATGTGTTGTTGCTACGTCAAATATTATTGGCAATAATGATTTGCAAAACTTTTTGCATACTTTCCGTCAAATTACAGAATACACCGGAGAAACTATCGTATCTTTTGTTCATGAACCTAATTTGGAGCCTGACCTGCTTGTGACGACAGTTGTTACTTTAGGGTAAGTATCCATTCATTAATACTAGTAATGCAACTATGAGTTCTTGAATGTAAATTGGTTACTCATCTGTGAAGTTGGTATTTATCAACTGAAGGAGCTGATTCCTTCCAAGTTTAATTTTGAGTGTTGTTCTTGTGCCAAATAATTTGAACCTTGAATTTAGTTTCATTATAAACATTAGAGAACCATGACTTACAAATAACAGACATTCCTTTGAAGCCATTCTCGGCAATAGTGATTTTTATGTAAATTATCAATATTGTTTTATGTCTTCAGTGATTAGTTGTTCTGTAGTCGTTTGCATTGTTGTTTTTTGCTATGCTCGTTGTGTCATGTTTCACTTTCTTCAAAATGCATGTGAATATATAGCTTTCCATTTTCAATTCCTGCATAAAAATAGCAGGAGTTTTGATATTTCTATATTTACAAGCATGTGCTATTGATAGCCATAATGTAAGGAGTTATATCTGCTTTCAAGCTACCTGCTGAACTTTAATTTTTATGATGTCACTTGCTGCAACAACTTTTTCCTTGTGCTAAATAACTATTGTAGCACCTAGTTAGCGTCAGTAGTTTCAACTTGGGTCCATGCCTTATAGTAAGCAATTGCCCGAGCTGTAATCCTACTGCCTCTTTGAGGTCTTCGTGGATGCTTATCCGGGTAATTTACCAGTGTTTATGGGATGGAAAGATTTTTACCTACTCAGGGGACAGTTGAGTAGGTAAAATCATGAATACTTAGGGAGCCAGAAATAATAAAATGAGGAAGAAAGAAATAATGAATAAAATAAAAAGTAGTCGGAGCTAGTTCTTCAGTGCTGGTTCATAAATTATTAGTTTTTTAGTTGTTTTTTTCCAATTATTGTTTTTTTCCAATTATTCTTCAGTGTTGTTTTTTAGTTGTTTTTAGCTAGTTCTAATTTAAATTTCATCCAATTACCAGATTGGTTGAACAGACCTCCCGGAAAAGCAGCATTTTCTCTAGATTGGCTCATCATTTTCCCTTTGTTTTTAATCTACTGAGAAGAAATCATCAACAGTCAAATGATACTCAAGGAAACAGTGAATTTGATAATGCATTCGTTTCTGAAGTTATTGGTCCACCAGACACCAGTGAAATAGAAAATAAAATCTCTGATGAGAGTGTTTCCGAAGGATTTTACAATTACTCTAATGATGGTCCAACACTATTGACCAATTACAACAACGATGCTGCGAGGTTATTTTGTTTTCTTAAATTTTCTCATTTTTAATTAATTCACCTCAAAGTAGTTAATGTATATGTTATGTGACCTTTTAAGCTTCCTATCATGGTCATAGTGGGTCAGGACAAAGTGAGGCTGAATTTTATGAATCAAGGACTGAACCATCCAACTTATACGATCAAATTGCAGAAGGTAGTGCTATAAAACTGCTTACCATCGTTAGGTTTGATTTACTAATTTTCAGCTTGATGAATCATATTATGTTAACTTTGGGATCCTGGACGTTGATAAAACTTATTGATTTTTTTCCCCAATTTTGACACACCACAATTACAATTCCTTATTAGGAACTCCTTTCCAAAGGGAGCTACTCAATAGTTGGAACTTGGGACCTGGGTATCAGATTGCACAACAGTGGGCCAAAGAAAGATCAGCCGACTCTCGGGCTAGTACAATGATTGACAACCTCGGCATCTTCTGCCTTCCTGTTGGTGTAAGAGCATCAGAGGAGTTGGATATTTTTTGTTCACAACAACAAGAGCCCAAGACTGAAAATGATGTCAAAGAACCTCCTACTGGTGCAAGTTTTGATGTAATGAGGGATTTTTATAGCACTGCAGCTACTCTATTGAAGGGAAAAACTGCTGATGTTCGTAAGAAGCAAGGAGTGCTATCCACACGTGCAGCATCTATGCTGGTAATTTGCATTTAACAAAATGTACAATAGGGATGTTTTGAAACAAATATTTTTGGATGCACAATAGAAAAGTTTTTGACACAAAAATATTTTCTGATGCACAATAGGAAAGTTTGGATGCATGCTAATATTCTTACAGATCTATTGTTTCCTTAATTCAAGTTTTTTAGTTTGTTCTATCATCTATGAATCATTCTTCTGCGAGAAAAATTTAATTGGTCCTACTTAATTATATAATAATGAATTTATTTGCTTTAAACCAAGAGGTTGGATTAAGAGGTTAAAGTTTGGATTCAACAGAAGGAAAGGGTATCAGAACCCCTTAGAGCAACCTACCCAGGTTGTTTATATTCCACAAGTTTCCTAGTTGCCAAGATTGAGGGTCCTGCAGTAGTAGCTAGTTTAGACTTTTACTCTTGTGTTTTTGGAATCATACATATGTTTAAGGGCACATTTTGAAGTTCCTCTCTAGCCCATTCCTAAATTTTTCTCTCTACTGCACTTAGTGCATTGATACAGGTAATGCAAAAATATTGTATTTTTAACAACTGAAGATTTTCTTGAGCATTGTTATTTTAATCTTAATGGTGTACTATGTATGTGCCATGAGGTGAATAGAGGATTTGAATTTTATGTTCTTTGTTCACTGTTTTATGAACTCGAATGATGGCTCACGCATGGCCTAGATTAATACTTGGTTCCAACCTCCTGATTTAACAGTTCAACTTTTGAAACTAAAACCTTATATTCTGTTATGTAGTTTTTAGTACTTGGATTTTTGCTTGAGATGAAGAATTTTTCCATTTCATAGCATCTTAAGACAGGAGTTATAGTATTTTTCATGTACCTTTCTAATATTAAGTATCATTATATAGTGGTATGTGCTGTCTTTTGTTTGTTATCTTGGAGCTTTCAGGTTCTTTTTTGTGTTTAGTTCATGTGTACTTTATTCTGATTGTGCAGTTCCCATGCAGGAAGCTGAACGAGATTCACCGAAAAAATGGACTCCTGTGGTGGAGATACAATACAGAGGAGGAATATATAGGGGACGATGTCAAGGGGGTCTCCCTGAAGGAAAGGTATTTGAACTCCTTTTCTGAAGCAAACTTGTTTTGTCTTTAATACTTTAGGGGAAAATTTTTTAAAAAAAAGGAATTTAATGTCATTTTTCGCACAATTTACACAGGGTCGTTTGATCCTTGAGGATGGAAGTATATATGAAGGAATGTGGCGTTATGGCAAGAGATCAGGTCTTGGTATATTTTACTTCAGTAATGGAGATGTGTTCCAGGGATCATGGAGAGATGATATGATGCATGGCAAGGTCTGATTATTTATTTATTTTTTTGATGAGAAACTATGAGTATTTGTATTAATAAGTAATGGACAAAGTACACTTTAGCAGTGGACCAGGTATCCACTTAAAATCAATCAAAGCTTATGAAAAAGGGGATCAATCCCCAAAAGTCTGATTTAACTCAAAAGAGACTGCTTAACCCCATACAAAAATGAGCAGAATACACTCTAAATCCCTAAACTCCCTCCAATTCCAATGAATGAAGAAAAGATGAAGTGTCCTGGTCACCGACACCCAAAGAGCATCCAAAAGGTGAACTCTTTACCACAAGCTATCATCCCCTCATGACTCTCAAAAAATTCTAGTGTTTCTTTCATTCCAAATCACCCAAAAGATAGCTGAAACTGCACTTCTCTAAAGAGTCTTAAATTTCCTCCTTTCCCAAGAGAATCAATGCTCTCCATTAACAAAGCTTCACAAGAGCACGGAACAGCCCAAGATAAATTTGCTTCTTTGCACAGTTTTCCCCACAATCTAAAAGCAATCTCACAATGAAGAAACAAATGATTAGTATTCTCTTCTTCTACACATCACAGGCCATGAAGGCGAGAGGCATATAGATGGATAGTTTTTTTGAATCACTTCACTAGTGTTAATTTTTCTTTGAGCTAAAGCCCAAAGAAAGAATTGAATTTTGGGTGGGGATTCTAGTTTTTTATATCAATCTGAATGCTTAAATCTTTTAATTTGAGAAAGAAAAGCAAGTAGATACTGCTCACTTGAGGGGATCTGATGGGTAAGTTCATTTTTGTCACCCTCAGCGTATTGACAATACTTTACATATACATGCCAGCAGTAATTACTGATTTGCAGTTTCAGTTGTCTTTTCTCTCTGCTTATTGGCTTTTATCTTTTGAACTTTTGGGAACTCTCTACTTTGAACGTATTCTTTTTGAGGAAGCAAATGATACGTGAAGTTAAATTGATTAGTTGCTTCTCAATTATGATGAAAGGAATCAATTCACACATTATGTTTAAGGCAGAAAAGATGTGATACGATGCAGTAAATTAAGGATTTCAAAATTTTGTAGCGTAGGAAAAGGGTCATTTGGTAGGAGATTTGGCTCGACTGTAGAAGAAGCTTATTTTTTATGTAAAATATAATAATTATGAAGTATCAGCCTAGAACATTAATAATTAACAGCATCTGTGAGGAGTAACCTGAGTTTGAGTTGAATGGGTGGTAAAACATTGAAGTAAAAGGGCATCAGGAGAAACCTAGGAAAAGAATCTCTCTAAGATTACAAAAATGATCTAATATTTTTACAGAACAACACTGAGATCATTTTGAAGAATGTTAACATACTTATAGATTGGACATGTCTTCTTATGACCAACTTATTGCTAGGATTCCTACAGCCAAAAGATTGAGAAATCTTACATAACAAAGTTTAACCTAAATCAATTTAAAGACCAAATAAAATGTCTAATAACTGAAAGTAACCCTCACTACGTAACTAAATTTTCTCTCTTGTAGAAGTTGTAGAACTAAATTTTCTCTCTGTTGATAAAAATTTCCAAAGCCAGTAAATGATTCTTTGAATTAAATGTTGATTTAGTCCAGTATTAACGAGGCTGATCAAGTGTTACAGAAATCCTATTAATATAGAGTAAAATTCCAAAATAATAAAAATTACAAACAAAATCCTCTTCATGTGATAAAAGACTTTTTCATGAACAAATTTATTTTACATCATCAATTACTGTTTAGAATTTTCACTATTCCCAGGAAATTCGTCTGAGCTGTTGATTCAAATAGATACTTGAACGTATTTCTGCTGGGACGCTCCTAATTATCTGCTTATGTTATTTATCCTGTTCAGCATGGATGTTGTCTTTTCTACTCTACTCAGTACAGCTTTTGCTTATAACTAAAAACATGTGGTATTTGGATCTTAGCAAGTTTTTGCCTCTGTATCTTTCTTTTGCTTTTTATTAATTGGAACTAAAATCTAGATCGACAATCAAGTAAATGCATTGAATCATTGCTTATCTTCAACTTCTGAAATCCAAATCACATCCTCTTTCTATGGGTGACGAAAATATTGCTCTTTTACTTGGTGGTAGGAAAAATCATATGTAATAGATACCTGAGAATGTCCTTCTGGATTATTCTGATAATGGTTTGATTTTCTGATCATGTAGGGTTGGTTTTATTTCCACACTGGGGATCGATGGTTTGCAAACTTTTGGAAGGGAAAGGCCAATGGTGAGGGCCGCTTCTATTCGAAGTCTGGTGACATCTTTTTTGGTCGTTTCCGAGATGGATGGCGGCATGGCGACTTCCTTTGCATTGATGTTGGTGGAAAAAGGTCTGTCTTATTTTTTTCATATAACATTTTGGTAATATTATATGAAACTCAATCAATTTATTACACGTGGCTATTGAGTTTGCTCCATTTTATCTTGATACAGCTTCCCTTTACCGGAAAAACAGGCATAAAATTAGTACTGTGATTATCAGCTTCAATATTGTATGAAGATAGCATCATTGCTAAAACAAGTATTTATGCTTCACTTACATGTTTGTGGTTAGGATTTCGGAGTCTTTGCAAAGATGTTTATATGATTCTTCCTTCTGTGGGATGGGGATGCAGGTGCTAAATGAGAAGAAAAATCATTAATAGATTAAACTTCTACACCTAATATCAATGCTTTGTCGTAAAGTTTTCGATTTTTTGTGTTACTGTGTTATTGATATCACAATATTACTGCTACTTTTGGCCAAGTTTCACCTGTTCATACATGGTGGATCTTAACCTTTTAAATATAGATTTTTTTGGTTGGATATTCAAACATGCTTCTTTTGGTTCATTTGTGTATGCTAAAATTATTTGCTATGAGAAATGGAAAGTGAAAAGGAATAACTTTTGTTTGAAAGGTCGGACCTTTTTTTTTTGGGCCCCTCTTGTTCTTTGGTCATTTATGTTCTCAAATCCATTTTCTTTATCATAAACCAATCCCAGCCTTACTGTAATGTCATATTCCCTAAATAGCTTCTGGAGATATCTAATTGTTCAGATTAACTACCCTAATTCCCTGTTGTAACAGATACACTCGAATTATCATATTTGCAGGTGCATTGAGATTTGGGATGAGGGTGTTCTTGTAAGCCGTAAGCAGTTGAACTCAGATAGCGGTACTGAATAACTATTGTCCAGTGTTTGCATGTCTCTTTGCTTTCACTCTTAAAAATTAGTAGGTTGTCAGCAAGCAATAGCAATTAGCCAGAGAATTTTCGGCGAGTGTCAAGAAAAATTGCTGACGGTCATATAAGAGTCACATTTTCATTTTTTTTTTTTAATTTTCACATGGATTTTGAATTGTATAGCTCCATATGTATGTTGCCTGATTTTTTTTTTTCCTTTTTTCAATATTCATTTACTCAAAAAGCTATCTGTATTTGGGGAATTCTGCATAATGGATTCGTATGTATGATATCGGATTTGTTTCCAAAGGCTTGTTAGGTATTAGCATCAGCTCTTAAAAGAGTTTATTAGAAAGCAATTATAATGATCTACAATATATCAAATAATATGCAACCATTCAATGTTTGCAGGCCTTATTCGAATATTTTAAGAGAATTCAAAATTCTTGTATAGGAAAACATATAATCACTTAAATAAAGCCGAAAGACTGAAAAAAAAAAAAAACAAATTGAAGAACAAAATATTACCTCACAACAAGTGAATAACCAATTTAAGCCTTTTATCCTAAAAGGATTTGACCAAAGGAACAATTCATGTTAAGAAATAATTGAAAATTAAAAAGATAAATATATTTCGTGATGCCCGATGCACATTATGCAATGTGCATTTACCATATATGTAGTAGCAGGACTGTTGTGCTAAAATTAGCTGATCTTAGCACCGGATTCTTTTCCATGTACCAAATCTAGAGATGGCCAACAAGTCGGGCGGCATGGTAGATATCAAATGTGTCTATACAATGCGACACGATATTAGCTTGTTTCATTAAAATACACAACATGCACTTGGGTTGGGTTGGACCTAAATTTTTAGGCACACGGGTTTTGAAGTACAATATGATTTCAGATGAGTCAAAGCATAGCACGTGAAAAAGTTTACAAAAAATATGGTTTTTTAATTGAATTTTATTTTAATTATAATCTCAAGTATTATTTAAGTAAATAAATTTGAATTGAACAACATTAGAAATAATAACATTTTGTTTTATTTTAATTGAATTGAAATTTTATTATTAATTAATGTTGTGTTATTTTAAACTATAAATTAAATTTAAGTCATTAACTGAATTTGTATTATCATTTAATGTAATATCGTTTTGTTTTCTTATAATTGTTGGTTCTATGTTATGTAAATGTAATAAATTTTTTAATTATATTTCTAATCAATTGTTAATGCAACTCTAAAAAATTATTAGAAGTATTATAATATATTTAATTAGTGTTGTATGATATGGTATATAAATTTGGATGATTGATATTTCAAAAAAATATTTCAATTTATGTCTAAATGAAAGTGCTTTGGTTAAATGGTTGAAGACTTAGAAATAAGTTTATAATGAGCTTGAGATTGAGTTTCATTATACTTAAAAGTTTAATTTTCTTTTTTAAGTAAAAGCAAAATAATTTTTAAAAAAGATAAGTGTGCTAGCACCGCCGGTATGCGGCGTTGGGCCAACCTTCCAAAATTTCTTCACGGTACAGCCCATCAAGTTCGACGGGTTGTGCCCGGCACGACTTGTTCGTCATTTCTAACAAAATTTAATTTTTTATTTTGATTTATGCACCAAATCTAACCCGCGACTAAGGCCTTAGTTTTCATTTTCAATTTCAAAAATGCTCCAAATCTTTACTTAATGACTAAGGCATTAGTCTATTGGTGAATTTGTTACCTCAACAATATCAAAGCCACGAGATTGAGTAATATGAATTCAAAAATACTTTTTTTCTCACAAAGTGTGGATAGGGGTAAATATCTCCTCAAGTATTTGTGGAAGTAAATTTTCGAATTAGTTTGAGAATTCAAAAATATTTTCTTTTCTAAAAATGTGAGTGTCGTAGATATCTTTACAAACTTAAAAATGTGAGTGAAGTAGATATCTTCACAAATCTCCCATAAAGGTGAGATTATGGGAGAATTCAAAAATATTTTCTTTTAAAAAATGCACCAAATCTTCCTCAGCGACTAAGGCCTTAGTTTTCATTTTCAATTTAAAAAATGCACCAAATTTTTACTCAATGACTAAGGGCGTTAGTCTATTGGTCAATTTGTTACCTGAAGAATATTGAAGTAACGAGATCGAGTCATATGAATTCGAAAATGTTTTTTTTTTCTCACAAAAGTGTTGGTAGGGGTAAATATCTCCTCAAATATTTGTGGAATAAATTTTCAAATTAGTTTGAGAATTCAAAAACAATTCTTTTCTAAAAATGTGAGTGTAGAAGATATCTTCACAAATCTCCCATAAATGTAAGTAGATAGATATCTCCTTACAAATCTCTTATAAATGCAAGTAGCTAGATGTCACTACCTTAGGCCGGGTGGGCCGAATAACGTGGCTTGGCTTGTAGCCTTGTGCCAAGTCTTGGCGGCAACATGGGTGTGCTTGTGGTGAGCACGAAACCAAGGCAAGTATGATGCGTGAGTTGGGGCACGGCAGTAAGTGTGCACTATGGGACAAATGCAGGGGAGCGCGACAACATCTCGCAAGTGCAAGAGGTGCAATGGGCACGCAGACTCGAGGCACAATGGGCGCGCGGACGTGAGGTGCAACAGCGCCCGAGCGTGGTACAAAGGCACGCAAGCGTGGGGTACTGTAATGAGTGAGGCATGCGTGCTGGCAGAGTTTTGGACAACAAGTAAAGTGACACGAACCTAAGCCAAAGGCTGCAAAATGGCCCCTAAGAACAAGAATGAGTGGGTGGTTACTGGCGCAACTAGTGGGAGACATGGCCTTGGAATGCATGGCTAGAAACGTGGGAACATGGGAAGTGGGCAGTGGCGGTTATGCCCCACAAC
This sequence comes from Citrus trifoliata, assembly GCA_018350135.1. NCBI lineage: Eukaryota > Viridiplantae > Streptophyta > Magnoliopsida > Sapindales > Rutaceae > Citrus > Citrus trifoliata. Next base: position 210,144 of record VKKW01000072.1, read on the forward strand.
TTCCTTGTTTCTAGGCTAATGGGGAATAATTGCCTTGTTCCGTAGGGGAGTGGAGATTTACTCCCTCGATCATGCTTAGTGGTGCCTACTTTTGTAGGAAATATAGCAAATGGGAGTGTCATTTGCATTGTGTATATCTAGTAAAAGTGAGTGTGTGTTTTGGGATAGAGATTTGGGAGAGAGTGACATCCTCTAAGCACATATAGTCTTGCTAGGTTGGAATTTTTCTTATTGAAGGAAATAGAAAAGTTGAAAGTTGGTGCCTCCGTAAAAACAATCTCGTATGTGTGCTTGTTTCTCCTTTGTTGAGTGGCTGGTCGAGCGAGGCTTGATGCCATCACGGGCTTGCCACATCTTAAGAAAAGCCAAGTGGCAACTGGTATCAGAGCCCAAAGTTTTGGTTTGTGTTTTTCAACAAATGTTGAGGGAAACAACGAGGGATAGGTTGGCTAGATTGGAAACTGCAGTCGAGAACTTACCACTTAATTCGAATAATCTGGTGATCACGATGGAAGTTAACTCAGTCAAATTGGCAAATCTAAAATTTTCTTATGATGGGTTAGCAAGGACTGTTACTGAAAAGATTGGGTTGATTTTGGATAATGTTGCCGCTTTGGAGAGGGAACTAAGGGGCAACATTAGGGCGCTAGAAAATTATTTGGGTTTGTTGAAGTGCGTGGTCAGCAATGCATTGTTACATTTAGAGGCAGGGCTTGCGAAGATCAATGTGCTCGAACCGAAGTCATTCGGTGGCACGCGTAATGCCAAAGAGTTGGAGAACTTCCTATGGGATGTAGTGCCAAAGAGCATAGAGACAGCCTATCAAAAGTTGGGATTCACTCAAGCGAGAATTAAAAAGTCAAATTCTTGCTAGGTAATGCGGGCTAAATTGCACGAGAGAGCTTGAAAAAGCTCAAGCAAACTGGTTCTATCAAGGATTATGTCAAGGAGTTTAGTTCTTTGATGCTTGATATCAAAACATATCCGATGAAGACAAGCTTTTCAATTTCATTTCAAGTATGCAACCACGAGCGCAAACTAAATTATGAAGGCAAGTGGTGCGAGACTTACCTTCAGCAATTGCCGCTGCGGATGATTTAGTGGATTTTAGGATTGCGATCTCTTCTCCCTCTTAACCTAAGAAAGGAAAAGATTCAAGGAAAACTAGCCCCTCTAAGTGTGATGGTGGGAGAAAAAAGGGCGCCCAAATAAATCCAAACTGGGAGATTCGTAGAAAAAGAAAATCTTGTGGAGCTTCAATTTTTACGATCCACACAAGGCAAAGAATTACCCAAAACGCGACAAGATCAATGCATTGGTCAAAGAGACTTGGGTGGAACTTTCAGTGGCCGAAGCAAGTACTTTGTGGATGAACTTATTACAGTTAATGAATGCTCTAAATGAGGAAATTGTGCACAACAATACAAAACAAGGGTTGATGGTAACAACAGTATGTGTAAATGGACTTAAAGTGCAAGCTACGCTTGATACAAGAGCCACAACTAACTTCCTAGCATTGTACAAGGTGTTGTGCTTGGGTTTGGAAGTGACCGCAGTGGGCAGTAAAGTGAATACTGTCAATATTGCGAGTGTGGGTGTCTAAGGGGTAACCATTTGTTCCTTGAGGGTTAGAGCATGGGAAAAACAAGTGAAACTCATTGTTATGCCTCTTGATGATTTTGACTTAATTCTTGGAATGAAGTTTTTTGTTGTCGCTATGGTACATGTGATGTTTTATCGGAAGTGCATCATTATCATACGCTTGGAGACGTTGAGTGTTGTACAATGTCAGTTTCAGGTTCATGGCAGGTCACAACCATCACTCTAATCTACAAAACAATTTGCATAAGGGTTGAAGAAGAAGAATGACTCATTCTTGGTTGCGTTGATAGAGTTAAAACCTTATCAACTTGCAGAGGTGCTTGATGAGTACGTAAAAGTGTTGGATGAGTTTACATATGTAATGTTGTCGGAGCTCCCTCGAACCCTTCCACCTAGACAAGTTGTAGATCATCGAATTGATCTGGAACCTGATGCAAGACCCTCTGCATAGGTTCTTTACCGGATGGCACCTTCGGAGTTGGTAGAACTTCGGAAACAATTGGATGTGTTGTTGAATGTAGGGTTTATTCAACCATCTAAAGCACCTTATGGTGCGCCAGTACTGTTTCAAAAGAAGAAAGATGGCTCGATGCATATGTGTGTGAACTATTGTGCCCTGAATAAGGTGACGATAAAAAACAAGTATCCAGTCCCCAACATTGTGGATTTGTTTGATCGTTTAGGTAGAGCATCTTACTTCACGAAGCTAAACTTGAGGTAAGGATATTGGCAAGTACAAATTACGGAGGGGGATGAAGCAAAAACAACTTGCGTAACTCAGTATGAGTTATACAAGTTCTTGGTGATGTCTTTCAGTCTCATCAATGCACTTGCAACATTCTACAATTTGATGAACGATATTCTTTATGAGTACTTAGATTGCTTTGTGGTGGTGTATCTTGACGATATAGTCTTTGGCGGATCATTTTTATCATCTTAGGCTGGTGTTCTCATGGTTACGAGAACACAGATTATTTGTCAAGAAGGAGAAATGCGAGTTTTGTCATTGGGAAGTGATGTTCTTGGGGCATTGGTTGAGCCAAGACAAGATTTGCATGAATGAGAGGAAGATCGAGGCAATTTTTGACTGGCCTGCACCTACAAAGATGACCAAACTTTGATCATTTCTTGAGTTAGCTAACTACTATTGCAAGTTCATCAAAGGGTACTTGAAAAAAGTGAATGCATTGACGGACTTGTTGAAGAAAGATTGCAAGTGGAAATGGATAGAAACATGTCAGCAAGCATTTGATAAACTCAAACAAGCAGTAGCTTCAGAGCTGGTGCTCAAGCTACCTAACTTCGGTTTGCCGTTTAAGGTATATACGGACGCATCGAATAGGACTATTTATGGCAAGCTTGTTCAGGAGGGTCATCTGATTGCTTTTGAGAGTCGAAAGCTATAGAATGCAGAGCAACAGTACTCGAAACATGAAAATGAGATGACGGTAGTGGTGCGTTGCTTAGGCATATGGAAGCACTACTTATTGGAAATTGTTTTGTTTGTTGTTACTAATAATGTGACAAACATTTATTTTAAGACATAGAAAAAGCTTACACCAAATCAAGTAATATGGTAGCAGCTCCTAGTCTAATATGAATTCATATGGGTACATAGGCTTGGAAGACAGAACCATGTGGCAAATGCTCTCAGTCGCAAAAAAGTTGAAGCATATGTGGCCGCTTTGACTACCGTGACAATAGATTTTCTTGACAGACTTATGCAGCAAGTGAAGGCGGATCCTAGCTACTGCCAACTGTTAACATAGATAATTCTTTATTATTGATTTTGATGATAACAAACTTGATTAAAATTGGTTAATATTTTAAAATCTCAAAATAGTTTTCATATATTTTTAAATCATCATTTTCACTTTATAAAGGCTTTATATTCTATGAAAATGTTTTTATAAAATTGGTTATTCTCATGTTAATGGTTTCAATTGAAAAAGATTTGAGAATTTTGATAAAATAACAAGTATTGCCTAAAATCCAGAAAATTGACATATTTGAAAAGTTTTATAAAGTTTTGGGCCATAATATATTTTTATAAAGTTTTGGGGCCAAATTATAATTTTATAAAATAGTTCACTGTAGCAGTCACTGTAGAAAATGGCGATCCGACATCTCGATAACGGTGATCTGACATTGAACATAATTGAAAAGTAGCCTTTGGACACTAACGGCAATCCGACATCTAGAAAACGGTGATCCGACAATTTGAAAATTCAGCCCAACAGTCATATTGACCAGTCAAACAGCAATCTGACATCTAGTTAACTACGATCCGACAATGAGCAGAAAGTCAATAACGGCTAGTTTTCAGCCTCAACTATAAATAAGCTCAATCAAATTCAAACAATAACGATTCCAACAATTATTATTGAGCAAAGTCTTGAGCATACAACATTCATTGAGCCTTAAATTCTTGTATTCATCTTATTTACTCACACTTTGGATCTTCATTTGTAATCAAACATATTGTGTGAGAGAGATTTATTTTGTAATATTCTTTAAAATCAAATTGAATGATTGTAAGTGTTGGGATACACTTAGGTTAAGAGATTGTGAAGTCAAGTGCAAGCATTTGAAGCCTTTGAGTCTTGCTTAGTGGAATCCTCAAGTCTAGAAAGCTTGGAGGCGTGGACGTAGGCGAGGTTGGCCGAACCACGTAAAAATTCCCGTGTTTGAATCTCTCTTCTCTTATCTTTTTATATTGTATTTGTTATTGCTTTAAATTCATTTTAGATTTGCATTGAGTTTTGTTTTAGAATTAAATAATTTTTAGAATCCCAATCCACCCCCCTCTTGGGTTGCATAACTAGAATTTCATTTGGTATAAGAGTCTTGTTCTCTTGTTAGGACTTAATCGTTTAGAGTAAAAGATCCATGACAGCCCTAAATGACTCAACTTTTAGAGAAAGACAATCTATAACTGGACCACCGTTCTTTAACGGTAATGACTATGCATATTGGAAAACTAGGATGAGAATTTATTTGTAAGCTTTAGATTATGAAATTTGGGAAGTTGTTTGTGATGGTCCATTCATGCCTAAACCATCAAGTCAATGGAGTGAGTTAGAAAAGAGAAAGATGTCCTTAAACTCCAAAGCAATTGATGCTTTGTTTTGTGCTCTTGATAAGAAAGAATTCCATAGATTATCTAGTTATGAGAGTGCACAAGAAATGTGGAATAAACTTGAAATTGTCTATGAAGGGACAAATTAAGTTAAAGAGTTTAAAATTAGTAGATACACTCGTTAATACGAATTGTTCTAAATGGAACAAAATGAAAATGTGTATTGTATGTATACTAGATTTACGGACATAGTGAACACACTAGGAGTTTTGGGAAAAACTTTCTCAAATAGTGAAAAAGTAAAGAAAATCATGAGGTCACTTCCTAAGGAATTAAGACCTAAGAGGACTGCTATTGAAGATGCCAAAAATTTAAATACTTTACCTCTTGATGATTTGATTGGCTTTCTTATTTCATATGAAGAACACTTAACATCCAAAAAATGGGATGAGAAGAAGAAGAAAAATATTGCTCTCAAAGGTTCAAAATTTGAGAGTGATGAGGAGAGTGAACTGGATGATAAAGAGTTTGCCATGCTAGCAAGGAGGTTTAGAAAATTCTTCAAGAAAACCTGTGAGTGAAGAAGATTTAGAAACTTCAAAAATCAAAAGGAGAAGAAAGAGGCAATCATATGCTATGAATGTAAAAGCCCGACCATATAAGATCGGAATGCCCACTTCTCAACAAACTCAAGAAGAAAGCCATGGTTGCTACTTGGGATGAGAGCGATGAAGATTCAAGTGATGAAGGGGAATTGCATGAAGTATCAAACCTAGCACTTATGACAATAGGAGATGATGATGATCTCAATGAGGTAAGTAATCCTACCTATGATGAATTGTATGATGCTTTTAAAGAATTACATGATGAGTTGATGAAAATTGATAAAAAGAATGCATGCCTTAAAAAGAAATGCTAGAACTTAAAAATGAAAAGGATGCCTTGGAAAAATGCAATAATGAGAAGATAAAAGAATTAGAAAATAAAATATTGCATGATAAAACTTTAGCTTTTAAAGGTAAACAAAGCACTTATGAACATGAAAAATCACATGTAAATGAGTTAATGAAAGAGAGTGAAGTGCTTAAGAAGAAAAATAATGAACTAAATGAAATTGTGCTAAAATTTACAAATGGACAAAAGATGTTGGAAAACATGCTCAATTCACAAAAATGTGTGTGTGACAAATGAGGTATTAGATATAAGCCAAATTTGAAACAAAAATATTATAAGAATTACTTTGCGAAGAGTACCTCTATTATAGGGATGACAATGGATTGGATCTCACCCAAGATCTACGTGATCCAAATTTAATCGGATCGGATTTGGGTCAGTTTTAAATGAATTTGGATCATATTTGGATATCGATGTGCAGATCTAAAACGGATCTGGAGCATATTCGGATCTATCTTAATATCTAAATCCATATCCACCCATCTTTTAATTTTATTTTATTTTAAAAGTTTCTTAACAATTGTGGAATTATAATGATAATAAATTTTATTCATAGCATATTAGTGCTATTTACTATGCATTTAAACTCTTAAAACTTAAATGTTAGTTTTGTAAATTTAAAGGTCAGCCAGCCCCAAAGTATGTACATACAATATTCAAATTGCAAGCCAAGCAATACAACCTAGCAATTTATTTTACTATATTGTCCAAATAATTTTTAAGGAATTTAATTATTCATATATTTAGTCAAATATAGCCATAATAAAAATAATAAAGTATTGAATATAAATAATATTTAATTTATATATCATTATTTAATATTGTAGGAATGAGGGTGGATGTGTCGTGGATATTAGAATTTAGAATGATGAAAGAGATAATAAAATATTAAATTGATCTTACTCCTGCAATTACTTTTAAATGATATTTTATTATCTTTCTTATTTATTGTTTTGGTGTAAAAGTATAAGCTACAATATTTATATTTTTGAGAAAAATTATATAATTTATTTGTTATCAATATATTTTGGCCTTCAGTTTTCATTCTAAAAAATTATTATTTTTTTATTGCTAAATTTTAGAATTCATAACAAATTTAGAGTAGATTTGGATTTTAATTTTTTTCGGATTTGGAGCAGATATAGATATTTATTTTTTTTTTAGATATGAATATGGAGCGCCAAATATGGATACATGACGGATCTGGAGCAGATACGGATCTTAATTTTTATTATGGATCTGGATCTAGAGTAGAGTAGATCCAACTCATATCTACCCCATTGCCATCCATACTCTATTAACAATCAAGTTGTATGTCATCATTGTAATCAAGATGGACACATGAAAAATAGATTTCCAGTAAAAAGAAATGCATATTATGGTGTGAAATGTATTTGGGTTCCAAAAGGAACCATTACTAACATACAAGGACCCAAGAAGTTTTAGGCACCTAAAACTTACAAACTTTTTCTGTAGGGATCAAAGAAAAAGAAAAATAATTGGTTCTTGGATAGTGGTTGCTCAAGGCACATGGCCGGAAACTATGCATAGTTTTCAAGTTTCACTAAAATCGAAAATGGTGGAGATGTTTCTTTTGGAGACAACTCAAAGGGAAAGATTCTCAGAGTTGGAAATGTCGGTAAAATTTCGTCAACTTTAATTGAAAATGTATGTTTAGTTGAAAACTTAAAACACAACTTGATTTGTATTAGTCAATTGTGTGACAAAGGTTATAAAATTATTTTTGATAAATCTAAATGTGTTATTGAGAATGTATGTGATAGCAAGATTTTATGTATTGGAAATAGATATAGTAATGTTTATTCCAATGACATAGAATGTGGATCCACTAATGATAAATGTTTTTCGACATTGCATGATGATAGTTGGTTATGGTATAGAAGATTAGGACATGCAAGCATGGATTTAATTTCAAAGATTTCCAAAAATGATTTAGTTAAAGGTCTTCCAAAAATTGGTTTTTAAAAAGATAAAATTTGTGAAGCATGCCAATTTGGTACACCAATCAAAACCGCTTTTAAAAGCAAAAATCATATTTCTACTTCAAAACCGCTTCAATTACTTCATATAAATTTATTTGGACCTTCAAGGTATGCTAGCTTGAGTAGAAAATATTACATTTTTGTAATTATTGATGATTTTTCAAGATACACATGGGTATTATTTTTAGCTAATAAGGATGATGCTCTTGATGTTTCTAAAATACTTTGTAAGAAATTTCAAAATGCAAAAAGGAATGGTATTGCATGCATTAGAAGTGATCATGGAGGAGAGTTTGAAAACTTTGCATTTGAAACCTTTTGCAATAATCTAGGCATTGTGCATCAATTTTTATCACGTAGAACTCCACAACAAAATGGAGTTGTTGAGAGAAAGAATAGGTCAATTTAAGAAATGGTTAGGATTATGTTGAATGAAAATTCCTTGCCTAAGTATTTTTAGGCTGAGGCCGTCAACACCGCTTGTTATGTTTTAAATCGTGTGTTGATTAGACTTAATCTTAATAAAACTCCATATGATCTTTGGAAAGATAGAAAACCCAACATTAGTTATTTTAAAGTTTTTAGATGCAAATGTTTTATTTTGAACACAAAAGATAATCTTGGCAAATTTGATCCAAAATCTGATATTGGTATTTTTCTTGGATATTCAAACTCAAGAAAATCATATAGAGTTTATAACAAAAGAACTCTAATTGTGGAAGAATCTATACATGTTACATTTGATGAATCTAACCCCTCCTCTACGGAGAAAGTTGTTGTTGATAACGATGCAGATGAAGAATTATAAAAAGAGTCATCAAAGGATAATCAAAAGGATGCATTTCATGGGAATCAAGATGAGCAATATGAAGAAACGAATGTAGAACAAAATGAAGGTATTTCTCAATCACTCCCCAAGGAGTGGAGATGTGTTTCTTCTCATCCTAAGGATGTAATTTTAAGAGATCCCTCACGAAGTGTTACAACTAAATCATCAGTTAGGAACACTTGTGAGCATAATGCATTTATTTCTCAAATTAAACTAAATCCTTTGCGGATAAGGAAAATGATGAATATTGGATTATGGCAATGCAAAATGAGTTCAATCAATTTGAGAGAAACAATGTGTAGGAATTAGTTCTAAACCGGAACATCAATCCGTCATAGATACTAAATGGGTATTTAGAAATAAGATGGATGAATTCGATGTGGTTGTAAGGAATAAAACTAGATTAGTGGCTCAAGGTTACAACCAAGAAGAAGGAATTGATTTTGATGAACCATTTGCACTCGTAGCTAGACTAGAATCAATTAGGATGTTGTTGGCATTTGTATGTCATAAAGATTTCATTTTATTTCAAATGGATGTGAAAAATGTTTTCTTAAATGGTTATATTATGGAGGAAGTGTATGTAAAATAACCCCATGATTTTGAGAATGAAAAGTTTCCAAACCATGTTTATAAGTTGTTTAAAGTTTTGTATGGATTAAAACAAGCACCTAGAGTATGGTATGATAGGTTTAAGAATTTCTTGTTAGATAATGATTTTTCAATGGGTAAAGCGGATACCACTCTCTTTGTTAAGTATAAGAACAAAAATATACTTGCTGTTCAAATTTATGTTAATGATATTATTTTTTGTTCTATTAATTAATTATTGTGTAAAGAATTTCATCTTGTATGAGTAATGAATTTGAAATGAGTATGATAGGAGAGTTGAAGTAATTTCTTGGGCCGCAAATAAAATAAAATGAGGAAGGAATTTTCATAAATCAAGGAAAGTATGTGAAAGACCTACTCAAGCAATTTGGTATTGATGATTCAAAGACCAAAAGCACTCCAATGAGCACAACAACTAAGCTTGACAAAGATGAAAAAGGTAAAGAAGTGGATATCAAAATGTATTGAGGTATGATCGGATCTTTACTTTACTTAATCGCAAGTAGACCCGATATCATGTTTAGTATATGTTTGTATGTAAGATTTCAGTCATATCCCAAGGAATCTCATTTACTTGCTGTAAAATGAATTTTTCGTTATTTAAGTGGAACTATAGATCTTGGCCTTTTGTATCCTAGAAGAACTCATATAGATTTAACATGTTATTCGGATGCAGATTTTGCCAGTTACAAAGTTGATAGGAAAAGCACTAGTGGAACTTGCCATATTCTAGGTCACTCACTTGTTTCATGGTTTAGTAACAAACAAAATTCTGTTGCACTTTCAACTACTGAGGCTGAATATGTAGTTGCTGGAAGTTAGTGTGCACAGGCTCTTTGGATGAAGCAAACACTTAGAGACTATGGCATTAACCTTAAACTTATGATTATGAAATTTTCGCATTAACATCTTTATTCATGTTATTAAGTCTATTAAAATTGATTGATTTATGATTTGATGATTTAATATCTATGGAATGCTTAATCATGATATACATGTGGAGTGTGTGTAGTTTTTAATATGTATGAATTAATTGTTGAAATACATATATGTTCATGAATTATTGTTGGTAAATTTTATAAGCAATATCGTTCAATGCCAATGTGCAAGTATACACAATAAGTAATAAAATGATAAGTACTTAAGACCGTCTCCACAAGAATTGATGTTACTTAAAATGTTATAGCACTCGCAACAACGCAACTCAACTTGCAACTAAAACAAACAATTGTCAATTAATTTCTATCGTAATCAATAATTGAAATAAGAACTAATAAGACAATACTGTAATGAAATAACCTAAGTTGAATGTGTTTAAGATTCAGTTGAGAATATAGTAGTTGAATGATCAAACTCTCATAATAGGGTGACTGTTGTTTACCGAATTAGCACCAGTTGTTACAATAAGTGCTGCTGCAATGGGTAGAATTAATCTGCATCCGCAGCTATTGCATGTTGGAAATCTCATACCTTTAAATCTATTAACAATGACCAGTTGCTCATATATTTATGGTATGACAAAATAGCATTTAATCTCTTTACCCTACAAGGTGAACACCTATGTCTAGAGTGTCACAAATCTTAACTTCAAGTATTGCCCTTATGAGATTCAAGATAACCTAATTCAGGAAACTCAACTTAAGATCAAGTAATACTCTAATAATGTCCGCTAAGACATTCCATTTTAATGCTCTATTTTAACTGCAACTATTAAATGGGTAGTCAACCATAATAACAGTTATAATCATAAAACTACTAGAGTATAATGCTACAGCAATACTATAACAATATATAAGAACAGTCAAGAACCCATTAGATTATTTGTCACTCAACTACAAATAACTTTAGTTCATAATCTGAATGAGAAAAGTAAACATAAACATATTGGTCTCGGAATACATTAAATCAATTAAAGGAAGAAGATAAATATATGTTGAGCACAATGAAAATCAAAGTCAAGTAGTTCTGCTCGATTGTCCAACGTTGCCGAAGCAGCCCTTCTTCAATTCTGATCTTCTTCTCTTTCGTTCCTTCTAATTGTTCTAATGATAATTCCTTGACGCCTTTCTATGTGGTGTACACCTCCTTTTTATATTGCAAACTAGGTTAAAACCAAAGCTCGTGAGCCTGTATGTGTTTAAATTAGGAACATACAGATTGCGATTTTATGGCTAACTCGCGCCTAAGTTTTCTCCCATATTACTCCTAGATTGCTACAGCACTGATTGCTCTAACAGCGGCCACAACACTGCTTTATTCCCGATTGTGTTTTACTTCTTTTGTGGTCATCTTCCTTCCTCCTTTTGTTCTTCTAATGCCTCAACATCCTCTCATAAATTTAAAACCTACAATTTAAAACCTCTTTTTAGCACAAATTACTATGATTCAAGCAAAACTTATTAAGACTCAACTAAAATAAATGTTTATGCAAAAGGTAATCAAAATGTAATGAAAACACCTTATTTGTTCTCTAAGTGACCTTAATTCAAGTTTAGAATTGATGTAATAACTCTCATTTCTTAGAGTTATCAATTATGCATTGAACTTGCACTAAAAACATTTTGGATCAATGAAATGATCTTGAAATGTATTAATTGTTGGCCAAATACTAAAATAAATGTGTGAAATCATAAGTTGGAGAAAACGGATTGCCGTTATTTCAATAAACGGCTAACCGCTTTCGGGCAGAAAACTTGGCAAGTATTCTGGAAGCTGTCGGTTCACCGACATCACGCTGTTATCACGCGTTAAGTGCACAGTGACGCATCTTCTTCTCCATTTCGTTTTTGCTCTTAACTTTCTCTCCCTCTCTCTCAAACCGCGTTTAGAACTTCGTTTCTCCCTCAAATCCACCATTTTTCTTGCTCTTTTTCACCATATTAAAGCATTAAAAACAATTTTATCCTCTTTAGAACCTTTTCAACCGATTAAAATCGATTTTTACTTCAAAAATTAAAAAATTTCAAATTGAAAACCCAGAACCAGCCACACTGATTTCGCCAAATTTGACCCAAATTTCTTCCATTTTCTATCAAATTTCAACTTGTAATCACTCTCTCATCACTCAAACTTCCTTTCTACTATTTTAAATTCTTCCAAAATCATCAATGGCTTCACGACCGAGGCATACCCGAACCAAGCAAGTAGCTCCATGCAATCTAAGTTCCTCCAAGCCTTTTTCTCAAGATTTTGACAGCTTGAATTTTCCAAATGGTAAACTGGCTCAACAATTTCATGAGAAATTCATGGGAAAAGCGGTAACTACCTCTTTCTATATTGATATTCACATTTCTCTGATATTACTATATGTGGTAGAACTTTGCCTCAAATGATAAGACAATGGGATGAAGCTTTAGGCATTGAAGAACGAGTCTATAAAAATTTAGTTAGGGTGTTTTACTCTAATATGAAGATTTCGGTTAATCGAAAATATAGGATTATAACACATATTGGAGGTGTTAGGATTGAGTTCGATATGTTTGAGCTTGATCATATTCTTGGAATATCATGTGAGGGGTTAAACATGTATACTTCTAGAAAAGAGCTTCATTTTAGTCAGTTTACTCACTTTGAGGGTGTTAGGAATATTTGTAGACGTCGCAATCTCTCTGACGAGGTCTACTATTTGTCCTTTCGGTCTCAACTGTTACCTTTCCAGGTCCGTATTCTTCACAGTATTCTCCAGCACATGATTACACCTAGGCAGGGACACATTGATGAAGTGACTAGATTAGATGTCGATTTACTTGACTCTCTCATTCGAGAAAGGCAAGTGCACCTTTCATTTACTATTTTGCGTCATATGCTCTCTACCCCTGCTGTGTCTAACAGATCTCTTCCTTATGGTAACATCATTACTAGGATTTTGAGGTATTTTCATGTACCTTTTACTAAGCCTGTGTAAGTTGAGTCCCGCAACCTAGGAAGAGAGATTATTTCTGTGATCAGATTCTTTAAGAAACGTGGAAAGTGGGTGATGACTTAATCCTCCAAGAATGAAGACACTTTATTTGCTTCGGAGGATGATCGCATGCTAAATGACGTTTATTCCGAGGATGAGTTACCCGACTTTCGCCTTGGAGCTAGACCATGTGTCCCTCACTGAGCAGCAGCAACAACATCTACAGCAGTAGCCTCCTCTCAAGATGACGAGAGAGCCAAGACAACCGAGCCAGCTGTGCCTCCTACCACATCGATTGTTACTGAGGATCACATTCAGTAACTTTTCGACAGAGTGGATGTCCTGTCCCAGCAACAGTTTCAATCTGACTTTACGACTTTTCGGCAGCAGTTATTAGATCAGCAAATATAGTTACTTGCTGGACATCGCTGTATTCTAGGTCACCTTAGTTATGATCCTGGCAGCTCCTCTTCACTGCCCCCATATTAGTTTTCTACACCTTTGCATTTCGCACAAACATTACTCATCTCATGTAATTGTTGTAGTACTATTTGGTTTTTTATTGTGCTTGTGATGCTTTTATAATGTTTTTTGTTGGATATGTGGACTTTGTTTATGGTTGAGTTGATTTTGATGACATGTTTGGTTATTGCTTATGATTATGTTGATTTTGTTGATACGAAGGTTGGTTGCTAAATTGGAGTTTATATAGGAGTGTTTTAACTACTTTGTTTTTGAGGATATGTTCATTTTTAAGGGGAGATTCTGCTGAAATTTTTACGACATGGGTAATCTCTTAACTTCTCTTTTTAATCTTTTCGCGCTCATTTCTTTTTTATGATGAAGGAGGAGATAATTTATATATAATCTGTTGAAAATTTTTCTTTTTATTAAATTTATTTTTATGAGGTTAAAAATTGATGGGCACATATTTAGGGGGAGTTGAATTCTACAAATATTTTACTTAGAGGAAGCACATATTTAGGGGGAGCAAAATTGCACAAGTATTTTCTTAAAAAGTTTGCCATCATTAAAAATGGGTGATTGTTCACATAAATAATTCTTTATTATAGATAAAAATGGGTGATTGTTCACATAAATAATTCTTTATTATAGATTTTGATGATAACAAACTTGATTAAGATTGGTTAATCTTTTAAAAGCTCAAAATAGTTTTCATAAATTTTTTAAATCATCATTTTCACTTTTTAAATGCTTTATATTCTGTGAAAATATTTTTATAAAATTGGTTATTCTCATATTAATGGTTTCAATTGAAAAAGATTTGTGAATTTTGATAAAATAACAAGTATTGCCTAAAATCCTGAAAATAGACATATTTGAAAAGTTTTATAAAGTTTTGGGGCCAAACTGTAATTTTGTAAAATAGTTCACTGTAGCAGTCAATGTAGAAAATGGCGATCCGACATCTCGATAACGGCGATCTGACATCGAACAGAATTAAAGAGTAGCCTCTAGACACTAACGGCAATCCGACATCTAGAAAACGGTGATCCGACAATTTAAAAATTTAGCCCAATGGTCATATTAACCAGTCAAACAGTGATCTAACATCTAGTTAACGGTGATCCGACAGTAAGCAGAAAGTCAATAACGGCTAGTTTTCAGCTTTAACTATAAATAAACTCAATCAAATTCAAACAATAACGATTCCAACAATTATTATTGAGTAAAGTCTTGAGCACACAACATTCATTGAGCCTTAAATTCTTGTATTCATCTAATTTACTCACACTTTGGATCTTCATTTGTAATCAAATACATTGTGTGAGAGAGATTTATTTTGTAATATTCTTTAAAATCAAATTGACTAATTATAAGTATTGGGATACACTTGGGTTAAAAGATTGTGGATAATCTCTTGTTGTAAAGGTTTATTGACACCTTAGAAGTCAAGTGCAAACATTTAAAGCCTTAGAGACTTGCTTAGTGGAATCCTCAAGCCCGGAAAATTTGGAGGCGTGGACGTAGGCGAGGTTGGCCGAACCACGTAAAAATTCCTGTGTTTGAATCTCTCTTCTCTTATCTTTTTATATTGTATTTGTTATTGCTTTAAATTCATTTTAGATTTGCATTGAGTTTTGTTTTAGAATTAAATAATTTTTAGAATCCTAATCCACCCCCCTCTTGGGTTGTATAAGTAGAATTTCACCAACTCCACAAGAAGATCAAATAAGGCTTGATGCAGAGATTTTGGATTGAGGAGGACCTGATTTATGCACATGGTGGGCGAATGTATGTCTATGGGAGAGGGGACTTACGGAGGATTTTGTCGCAAGAGACACATGATCCTCAATGGGTCGGACATCCGAGGGTAGAAAGGATGATGGCACTGCTGGAACGTTCATATTACTGGCCAAACATTTAAGATGATGTGCGGTTATATGTTGAAACTTGTCTAGTGTGCCAGCTAGACAAGACGGAGAAGAAGAAGTCGGCAGGGCTTCTATAGTTGTTACCAAATCTAGAGAAACCTTCTGCACCTCATGCTTGCCCAGCGGATAAGGCAGCATAACTGTTCTTTAGGCATATGGTGAAATATTTTGGTGTTTCAGAAGACATCATTAGTGATCGGGATACTCAATTCACCGGCAGGTTTTGGACAGTGCTCTTCAATCTAATGGGGACATATTTGAAGTTTTCTACTGTTAACTATCCCCAGGCAGATGGACAGACGAAGAGGGTGAATGCACTGTTGGAAGAATATTTGCAGCACTATGTGATATCAAATCAAAAGAATTGGGTGGACTTGTTAGATGCGGCTCAATTTTGCTACAATATCTATCATTCTTCGACGACGAGGATGAGCCCAGCAAAGCTGGTTATGGGGCAACAACCATTGATGCCTCACAAGGTGGCAAAACAGTATACAAGTTGGAAATTCCTTGCTGATTCACACGAGACAAGTAGGAAATGATTATAGAGGCCCTCGACAGCTTGGTGAAGGCATCTAGCGAATAAAAAAGTATCCTGATGCTGAAAGGAGGCCATTGGAGTTCAATGTGGGTGACAAGGTGTTGCTTCAATTAACGCCACTAATTTGAAAGAAAATCAGTAGAAAAACAGGACATCATGGATTGGTATCAAAATAAGAAGGGGCCATTTGAGGTGGTCAAGAGGGTGGGTCAGGTGGCGTATAGGTTACGACTGCCCGAGAGGTTGAAGATCCATTCTACATTTCACGTGGGTTTTCTTTAGCCTTTCAGCGAAGACTTGGCTGACAAGGGGAGCAACAAACCAAGCATGCTCCACTGGTAATCCGAAAACAATATGACAAGGAAGTGGAGAAAATCTTGAATCGTAGGACAATGGGGCAGAGTAAAAAGTATCAAAGAATAGAGTATCTGGTTCAACAGAAGGGCGACAACGAAACGAATGCTAGGTTGAAGAAAGAAACATCATTATAGCAGTTCAAAAATGAGGTTAAGACGTACATGGACTCCATACTGACGAGGACATCGGGCTCTTCTGGTAGGGGAGGTTTGTCATCACCTTAGGGCGAGTGGGCCAGATGCCATGGCTTGGCTTGTGGCCTTGTGCCAAGTCTTGGCAGTAACATGGGCGTGCTTATGGTGAGCACAAAAGCAAGGCAAGTCTAACGCATGGGTTAGGGCATGATAGTAAGCGTGCGCTGTGGGACAAGTGCGGGGGAGTGCAACAACAACACAACATCTTGCAATTGTGTGAGGTGCAATAAGCGCACAGACGTGAGGCGTAATGGGTGCATGAGTGCAAGGAGCAGAGGGGCGCAAGCGCAAGGCACAGTGGCCCGCAAGCGGGCACGCGAACGAGTGTGAGAGCGCCGGGCGCAGCAGTGCTCGAGCGTGGCATAGGGGTACGCAAGCATGGGGCGCTGCAGCGCGCAAGGCAGGAGTATAATTCCCTAAATATTTGTGGAAGTAGATTTTTGAACTAGTCTAAATAGATTTTTGAGCTATAATATAAATGTATGTATTTAAATTTTAAATAGACTTCATCTTGTATGTATATATAGATTGTAAATAATTTAACAAAAGAAAAATTTGTGGAAGGCAAGAGTATAATTCCCTAAATATTTGTGGAAGCAGATTTTTGAGCTAGTCTAAATAGATTTTTGAGCTATAATATAAATGTATGTATTTAAACAATTTAACAAAAGAAAAACTCACAATGGATAAATATCAATGAATTGTTGAGTCCACGAGTAAATTTGTCATCTCTATGCATTATTATTGCTAGTGTGAAGTAGATAAAAGATTTTCGAGAGTAAATAATTATCTTTTCATAATTCAATTACTATGTAAGTAGCCATCTATATATTGACTTAGGGTAGCAATTCTATTTTCTCATCATTTTGTACCTTAAACTTTTTTTACAAGTCAAAGATATTTTACCAGATAAGTTAATTCGTACTATAGGTAATAACGAGTTAGGCATGGTGCAGGAATGTCAATACCCACATTCGTACCCTTAAAACAAAAGAAATCCTCTTCACCGACCCTTATCCATTATAGGCCTAAACGGATACGGGTCAGAGATTTCCCATAAAGAAATATAAATACCTATACATATCCCTTGTCCTCTATATCCCCATTTATTATTTTAATATCCTACACATTTTTTAAAAATTATAAATTTTAAACAATAGACGATAAATATCTTAATTTTAATATCTTATTTATTATTTACTTTGTTTGCTTTACAATAAAAATCAATTTTAACATTAAAAAAATAAAAATATGAAAAGTCAGTCAACGTGTCTTATACATGTACCTAACCTGTTCAATATAAAGGGTGCATTTGGTGTATATATTGTATTATACTGTATTGCATTATTTTAATACTGGTGTATTGTATTATTCTGTATTATATTAACACTATATTATAATAATATTGTACAATATTTGGTACTACACTGTACTGTAATAAATTTTTTGATTAATTTAAATTAAATATTATACTATATTATATTATATTAATATACTTAAATTGTATTAATATTTTATATTATTATTAATTTTAAATTAATATTATTCAAATTTATTCATATTTAACTATTTATTATTAGTTATAATAAATTATAAATTTATTAATAAATTATAATGTAAAAAATAATATAATATAATAATATTGAATAATAAATTACATATTTATTAATCTATATTAATAATTATAATATAAAAATATAAAAATAATATTAAATTAAAAGTTATATTTAATTCAAAGACTGAAGAAGAATATTTTAAAGTAATGCAGCAACTCCTAGCCTCTAGATCTGAACCGTCCATTGCCAGCTCTTCAGACAAAGAGGAGGATGAAGATGAGCCATTCATTTCCCTTGGGGATGAAAATGAAGACGATTGTTTCGGGATCCTGCCCCCAATAAAGCATTGTAAATAAATTTTATTTTCGTATATTAGTTGTAAAAAAAAAGTAATTTTCCCATTTCTCTGTAATTTTATTTGTGTTTATCGCTTGTATTTTCTTTGTAAATTTCCAGCGTTTCTTTTGCTTGTCAAGCCTTCATTACCGCGTACAGGAAAACAACAAAAGAATCCTATAAAGACGTGATAGGAATATCCTTTTGAAAACGTCTTTCGAGACACAAGTGTGGTCGCACATGTGCCATGTTTTCAAAAGATATAACTATTGCCTCGTAAAGCATCTCTCCACGTGAAGACCTTTGCAAAAGTTCAAGGACCCACTCACGTGAATCTTTCCAAAAGTCTTCAAAGCAGAAGATGCCCGCATTGATGCTGTCTCCCACGTTCCCAAAAGCACGTTTGCTGACCCCATTCTCGATCAGTGCATGTGGAAGCCAGTTGTAGCATTTTCTTTACATTTTGCATAAAAATTGTGAATGAAGACTAAGACTCATCACTTCTTTTTCCTTAAAAGAATTATCTCTTTGTCTCTCTCTCTCTCTGGGAAATCTGGATCAAGACATCAAGGAAACATTTCCTGTCTTGTAATTTTCCCCTTTTATCTGTAAATCGCCTCCTATTTGTAAAGACTCTTGGATTCAAGCAAATAAAATATGTGAGTTTATCATTTTAATTTTAAATTTTTGCAGTTTAATTTAAAGCATGTTTAAATTTCTTAAAAGAATGTTACGCTCCTCTAAGGCATAGAGATCGGATCTCTGACCTTAGTTGTATTTCTCTTCTCCCTCTATTCAATCAGAGTACTATTTCTGGGATCCAGATCTAGTACTATCTATGAGCCTTATGTTGCTTAGCTTTGCTTAAAAAAAAAATTAAAAGACTAAACATTTTCCATTTGAGTATATCAACGGGAAACCGACGACGTAAATTCCAGAGGTGATCATGAATAGGCACTAGTCTGGTCTGCACTATCGGATAACAAGTCACGTACTTCAAATGGTATTTTGAAACTTAAATTGCAAATTGGAGTTTAATTTATGATTTTCTTTTAATTCACATCCATCCTTCGGTCCTAACTGTTACTGGTATCAGAGCCAACTAGATAGAATAGAAGCCTCTTCTTCCTCGTCTACCTGATTTAATGCACTAGGTCTATTGTCTATGGCTAAGTCAGGTGGAGACTTGATAGTAGGTAGGGCTAACTCCCAATGAATTTTGTTGGCTTTAGAAACAAGTTCTTCATAAAAGGCTTCTATATCAGAAGAGGGTATAGACATCTTGTCTTGTTCTAGTACACCAATTTTACTAGATTGGGCACTATCAGGGGCCATTTGGATTTTACTAGACAAGGAAGAAGAGGCTTCTATTCTATCTAGTTGGTCTCTAATAGCTTTAGGAAAATTTGATTTTGACTCTTGAACAAGCTTTTGACTAGTTTTCGAAACCTGAAAAGGTTTGAAAATAGGCTCCTTAACCTTTTTGTCAGAATCCGATTTTGGAACAATATGAGAAACAGCTATGGTTGATTTTTGGAATTGGTTTTCTATTGTAGTCAACTGTTTTCCTATACTATTTAAGTTAGTATTACAGAAATTGTTTTGTTGGATAATACTACTTAAATTTGTTTCTGAATCATTTGGTTTATGGATTTTATAAAGTGAGGCTTTAATCAAGACAGGAGGTTCACCATGGTCAATGGTCAAACTTCTAAGAGGTGGATGTTCGGATTCTATAGTTATATCGCCATCAGAAAGATTACATTCAGTGATTTTCTTTCTGACAGTAATGGGATTCGATTCTTTAAAATGATAAGTAATGTTGTTATCCGAAGCATACATCTCAAACCAATCAAAAAACAATATATGGACTTTATGCAAATTTACAAAGTCATAATAGACTTGTTGGATTTCTTTTCTTTGATATAAGAAATGTTTGAAAAACCAAAGTCTTTTTTCTTTATTAGTGTCAGAATAAAAATCATTATGAAGAAGAGTTTTATCTAATTCAAAAGCCTTTTCGATGACACTAATTACATTTTCTGTGACAGCAGAGAATGTAGGAGAAGTTGGAGGAGAAGGTTCCTTCTCTTCATGTTGACGGCTAGTGTAGATTGGGTGTGGAACACTAGTTGTATAGTCAACAGAGTGAATAGAGGAACTAGGTATATCTGAAGTAGAAAATCTAGGCTGACTCTTTACTGGTTGGAAAGGGAGATTTATAACGGAAGGAATTTTTGAAAAATTTCCTTTCTAATGAAGGAATGCTTGAGCATGAATCTTTGTCAGAGAATGTAGATGATGTAGATCTCCTAAAAGATAACTTGACTTTACCATCTGAATACTGAGTCACATTTTGTAATTATGTATTTGGCTCGAGTTACTTTGGAATCATTGGTTCAGTGGCTCCTTCAAGGATCAAAAGTTATATTTAATTATTATTATTGTTATTATTATTATTATTATTATTATAAAGCAAAACTCAAAAAGCAAGGCTCCAGCGACAGTTGCAAAAGCAAAAAGGGCGAGAGAGAAAAAAAACAAAAAAAAAAACAAAACAAGCAGCAGTTGCCGCATTAAATTAAACTCGACTGTGAGTCGGGTTTAGTTAATGCGACTGTTTGGGCTTTTAATGTGGTGGTCCTATAATTTTTTATTTGCCAAATATGGACTTGTGTAAAATTAATACAATGAGAAGCTACAACAACCAAACAAGCCCAAAGGGTATAAATGAAATACAAATTTTTTGCCACTACTTAGTACCGGCAGGGCTGAAAAAACATCTAAAATAAGATTATACGAAACATTTTCTTTCAATAAAATTAAATTAGGCCCTATACCCGACCCAATGTAACGGGCCTTTTGAACCCAATACTCACGAGAATTATTTGCACTCAATTTTATATTCTCAGTCATATTTCTATGGCATTGGTTTTGACTCATATCGGGCTTGGGCACGATACCTACCTTCCCCAACATCACCCGTAAGAAGCGCACTTTTGTTATAAAACAAAATAAAAATGAAAAGTAAAATGGTGATGGTCGAAGTTTTATGGTATGTAAAGTGTTCGATCATTTTCCCAACTGAAATAATTAATTAAATTTATCTGGGTATTTCTATTTCAGCTTGATTGTGTGATTTTGAGAAGAATGGCGGTGTCGTATTCTCAGTGTGTTCAATCTCTGAAAGTTTCTTTGACTGGTACTGGTCGCTGCAGAGACAATGACATGAAGAGAAATTGTCTTGTGTTTGCCTCTTCTACGGAATCAAATTCTAATCCCGTCCTTCAATCAAAAGTAACTTTTGTAGCACTTACAATTATGCATTTTCATTTTCTTTTCGTTGATCAATTGCTTTATTTTTCTGTGTTGTGAAACCGAAAGCTAAAATTTGAATATATCTGATGATATCTTACCCTTCATATGATGATTGTTCGAGCTATATCGGATAGTTTTCAGATTAGAACCTTTTAAGATATCTCTGGCATCACTCGATGGCTTAGGGGAGTCTGTCAATGTGTTAAGGATGCACACATACTGGCAGAAGTTTAAACTCAGAATCGTAGATGCCCACAGGAGTCACTGGTGCTCTAATGGACGGGCTTAATGTAGTTGAATGAGGAACTGAGGAGCCTTTACATAAGGCTGTCATTCACATACATAGGGTGGACAACCCCCTTGAACCCATAACCTTATGACAATGACTATAAGTCTCTCTTAGATATGTGCCCTTTGGTTGTTTTATAGCACGTGCACATGCGTGTTCAACATTCTCTCTTTGTGTTTTAAGTCTTTAGCATTACACTCTGGTAGTAAAGAGTCATTATACATATTAAAATATCACACAAGCTAGTCGTCACTCACAATTGTATGAGCCTACACATCCAAATTGCTCCTGCTGTCACTCATACTTGACCAATTCATCAAACTATAACACTTGTTGGCTCAACGATAAGTTGAAGGCTCCATAAGTAACTTTGTGTATCTAGATCCCTCTTTGCCCTTACCCGATCCACTCAAATGTAAGCCAAATGCCCAAAGCCTATTTTGAGTGTTATTTGAAATAGAATTGTTGGGCAGGTTGTCATTCAGCTTGAATCCTCAATTTTTGCTTGACTTTGCACTTTGGTGTTATTTTTTATGATGATATAAGAATAGGATTGGACCTTATGCAAGTTAACTTGAATCTCGTGAGTTCTATTTTCAAGAGGCAGTTGTATTGCTCCACTTTATCAGTATCAAAACTTTATCAGTAGGGAAACAATAACTGTTTGCCTTCACCTGAATTCTTCTTCTCCTTGAATTTTTGTTGTTTCATCCTGTTTATTCTTTACTTGTACTCAGGTTTGAAAGCTTGCCTGTAAAATTGGAAACAGAATCTCTAACAGTCAAATTTTAGGTTGACAGGCTGCTAGACAGTGTAAAATGGGACAACAAAGGTTTGGCTGTGGCTATAGCTCAAAATGTCGACACGGGAGCCATATTAATGCAAGGATTTGCAAACAGAGATGCTCTAGCTACAACCATTTCCTCTCGAAAGGCGACATTCTACAGTCGTTCAAGGTCAACATTGTGGACAAAGGGAGAGACTTCCCAGAATTTCATCAATGTTCAGGACATCTTTCTTGATTGTGATCGTGACTCTGTAAGATTTTTAAATGTAGTTGAAATCTTAAGCTGCTAGTGTGCGCCCGATGGATTTCACCTAATTATGAACTCAAATTTCATTTAATTATGAACTCTTCCTCAGATTATATACCTCGGAAAACCCGATGGGCCTACCTGCCACACAGGGTCAGAAACTTGCTACTACACATCTGTCCTTGATGTCCTGAAAGATCAGCCGGTTGGTAGCTTCATTTCTTTAACACACACTGCTGTTCTATTTGGTATTACTGAAGGTGAATTTGATTCCTCTGACAGGTTCAAGGAAATAATTTGGCAATGACAACATTGTACTCGTTAGAGTCCACAATTTCCCAGAGAAAAGCAGCATCAGAAAATGGGAAACCATCTTGGACTAAACGATTATTACTCGATAGCAAATTGCTGTGCTCAAAAATTCGGTACAATAATTAAAATATCCTATTGACATGGTCAATAATTGATTTTGAGTGCTTCATAGTTCATAACTTACTATTCTCTGAGCAGAATAGGAGAGATAGAAACAATAGAGGAACTTTTACATTTAAATCAAATCCACTGCTCCATCCTTTTCTTTTAAATATGTAGTATAAAAAATTTTCTTCTATTTTGAAGAATTAAATTCAGATGCTGAATATAGAACATCTTAAGTTTGGATCCTTATAAGTATGATATTTACTTGCAGTGAAGAAGCAGATGAATTATGCCGAACACTGGAGGAGAATGAGGATAATTCACGTACTGCCTCTGAAATGGCAGATGTGCTGTATCATACCATGGTTTTGCTCGCGCTCAAAGATGTAAAAGCAGAAGATGTACTGGAAGTTCTCCGAAAGAGGTTTTCACAGTCAGGTATTGAAGAAAAGAGAAGTCGTGTTTCAGAAAACTAGGCATGGACTTGTATCTTGTATTGGGAAATAAGATGAGAATTAATATATTTTCATGCGTTCCCAGCAAATTATGCTACATCAGATCCTTTTCACCATTTGAGTTACTGTAGCTTAGTGCATTCACTTAGCTTCTTTGCATTGCTTTCTATTTTTATCTATGCTTTACAGAGACCGTATGTCTGATAACTTGGAGCAGTGTGAGCTTCTTTCAATACTTAATTTATGCCACCGTATTTATCACATAGGATCTGTGAGTTGCAATAATTTACTTCGGACTTGGAAGTTCCTTTATTATCAAGTTTTAGGTCCTATTTAATCGAATTATATATCTACAAAAGTATCATGTTCATTCATTTAACAAAGGGAAAAGATTAACTATTTCTGCTTATATAGGGTCCTGCCATACATCAGTTATTGTTCATTAAAGCAAATTTGGCTAAAGCTTGAGCATGGACATTACACAATCTTGGGATGTGTTGAAATCTGAGATTCTGAAACAGCTTGCTCTGGTTTTGGAATTTGGAGCTTACCCAAAAAATTTCAGTTCTCCTTTTCTTGTTGTTGACCAAAACACCAACTTCTTGACAATCAATCTCCACTATCAGACGTGTGACACAGCATCTTCCTTGCTGCATCAACATTGACCTTGAAGGCATTTCTTGGGGGGGGATTTTCTCTCTCTTTGGGGTTTTCTCTGAAAACTAAAAAGATGAGAGTGAGCATGGAGTTGTCATGACTCAGTGAATCATTCCCAAGTGGGTGTTTTCACTTTGTTTTCTAGTTTTTTTTTCTAGTACGAGAATCTAGTTTCTTGTTCAGTTCTTTACTTTGGGTGGCAACTTATAGCTACCAACTCATTGTTCTCATTGAGCCATCTGGTGTGGGAGATGCTAAAAAGCAAGATTTCAGTCGTGCATCATTTTGGGTCTATAACACAAAGTACCCATAATGTGTACGAACAAGGAGACGGTAAAATCTGGTGTGGGAGATGCTAAAAAGCAAGATTTCAGTCGTGCATCATTTTGGGTCTATAACACAAAGTACCCATAATGTGTACGAACAAGGAGACGGTAAAATCTCTGTGAGAGTCAATCGACAAAGTAAACGAGATTGAAACTGATTCATCGGGGGAATGCATTAGGAAAATTTTGTTCTTAAAGCTGACACAAGAAGACATAGATAAACTGGAGTTGTGCATTAGACAGATGGTTGCTTTTGTGCCTTGTGTGATAATCCTTTCATGGGTTGCTTTTGTGCCTTGTGTGATAATCCTTTCATGGGTTGCTTTTGTGCCTTGTGTGATAATCCTTTCATGACTTCCAACATAATACTTCTAACATGTAGAAAGAGCAATCCACAAGATTTTAGCATCCTGTCAAGAAAACTGATCACAACATTTTCTGACCATTATTATGGCAAAGCTCATCAATCATGAAATTGTCTAGAGATTATCAAAATTTGTTCTTAAAGCTGACACAACATACATTATTTGGGTGGCAGTTCTAAACTTGGATATAACAGGGTTGCGTGATGTTTAAGGCTTCGATGCTTGTATATTAACATCTCAACAACTAATCTAATGAAGAATATGCAAACCTAAGGACCAAAATATTCGGTAACGTATCCAACACCCCCATTCTGCAGACATACATTTTCACGTCTGCATAGAACAGAAGCTATTAGTTGGTGTTAATTCTAACTAATCAAAAAGACTATGGCAAACAGGCTTTCGGCAATTGAAGCAAAAGACTGTACAAGGTAGTCAATGACACGTTCTTCCTAGTCACTAACAAAATTGCAGTCTTTCAAAATAATTCATCCAATGATGCTGAAAGCCTTCATTCAAAAACTGCCGTCTCTCATCTTGGAATATAATTCTAAGAATGCCAACTTAACTTTGTGTCGACTGGTTTGGCAGGACTAAATTGCAAAGATTTGCCTTCAACTTTAAGAACCCCTGCACCAGCATGAACCTGATAGGCGACATAGAACAATCAAATTAGAGAAAAGCTTGTAGATCCAAAGAAAATATTTATTTTTTTTCATATAAAAGTGATTGTACGCAAAAGAAATGTAACATCCTTACAGATGTTATCCCCCTTATTTGAACTTCAACTTTGTTAGCATATTTGTCAAAACAAGTTATAATTCTACTTGAGAATGAATAAATAAATGACATAGAAGATGCAGGAAAAGAGGCAGCACAAAGTACTGGCAGCCCATCAGTAATCAATGGCTATTATCACGGAGATGCCTCATAGCCAGAAACATTACCTTTTTCATTTTCCTTGTAAGGGAAAGAATCATGAACGCAGAAATAAATAAATTTAATCTTGAGATAATCTTCAAAGGCTCATCCTCGTGGAATTATAATGGAGTGAATCAAGACTGATATGTAGTTAACAGAGACAAAATCCAGGTTAGGGATTAGCACTGATAACGGCAACTAATAAATCATATCACAATTAGCAGAGTTTTTATGTTACCTGCAATTCTCTGGGACTGTCCAAGAAAACATTGCTGATTTTTTCAAAGTTAGAGGTAAAGATAAAAAATATTTCCAATCCTGAAGCATGATTCTGAGGTCGATAAGCTTGCTATTCAACCCATAGCAGCAATTAGCATGCATTGTACAAACTACATTAAAATCTTCGCTAGGTTCACAGAGCCCACCAAAGTAAGCGGTGTCCAAGAATTTTATCTTCAGTCCAATATCCATGATTGAAGGATCAAACTTTATAATGTTAAGGACATCCTGATCATGATATCCAGGATAAGTTTCACGTGAAGCATACCAGAATCTGTAAAACTCTATTGATCGGTTATTGGACTTTACATGATTGAACCCTCCATTGGGTCTGTTCTGTACATCATCAGGGCTGCCTAGAAAGTGATCGCATGCAACCTGGAAATCTGCATCTGGATAAAACCGTGGAAATGGATCCCTAAACCACATAATATCAGCGTCCTGGAGGAGGAAAAAATGAAAAAATTATTGAATATGCTGTAAGTGTTTATTAAATTTGGTTAAGATATGTAACAAGACATACGTTCTTTGGAAGAACCACTATGTTCTTGTGCTTAAAGCTTATTGAGAACCGTAGCAAGTAGTAAAATGGTCCATGATCTCAATATACTGGAGGACGGTCCGTAGCATTATCCAAAAGAACATATGTGCTCAACAGAAGAAAAGCAATTTGGGACTAAAGTTTCCTTTTGGTTGGAACTCTAAAAGTCAAAAGGATTTGTCCATATCATTATAAAACTAACAACTATCCTTGTGATAAATTTCATTGAAAGCCCCTATAACAGAGCGTAGTCATCAATCAGCTTGATGTTCTACAACATTTTAACAAAAGGGTTCAATCATTATTACTACTTTTTCCCCCCTAAATTTGTGCCCTTATTATTCGACTTTTTCTTTTCTTTTCTTTTCTTGTTATGTCAACCAAACACCATATCTCTATAATGAAAAGATCAAAGTGCACCTGGAACAGCTGCGTTTATGTTTGAGCTGGACAAAGTTCACACACATGGACAAAAGTTATAGATTTGCAATAACTTTGAAACAGAAAAGCTTCATGCAATCACATAACAGTTCTTAAGGAATCTAAAAATCATCTCTATAATAGGTGCGCATAGGTATTATGGCACAAACTCACAAGAAACACTTATACTTAAAGCTTAATGGCTTTGGTTATCAGATTCAATAATGAGAGGTCAAGAAATTTCAAGTTAGTTAAAATACAATAGAAAAGCAAATTGACTGGACAAAAATCTTTTAACTGTTAAAATATGTCAATAGAGAGAGCTAACATCACTACCAATTACCAGCTTCAGAAGAACCAAAAATCCCTTTTATCAATGAAAAGAGAAAAAAAGGCCATCTGCTGTTTTCGTATTAATATTTGAGGTAATGCAAACCAAGACTATGTCCTGATTACTAGTTAACAAGTGGCTAAAATCTTTTATCTACGCCTCACACTACCTCAATGACAACTAAACCCTGAAAATTTTTGTCGATGGGTTTTCTCATGCAGTGTTGCTCAAATGTCAATTGACTGTCCCTAAGAGTATTGGTGTTGCGTTCAACTATCTATTTGATGATAGGTTGCTGCTAAAAGAATCAAATAATCACCATCTTAAAGAAAACGAACTCTATACTTCAAACATAAAATGAGGCGAATATTACCGTGAAAATAAAATTGTAACCCATCTCAAGAACTGTACGCAGGAAATCAATTCTTTTCCACATCATCTTCAAATACTGGGGGGTCATAAAGTAAGCCTCTTGATGAAAATCAACTCCGTCGGTAATGAGAGCAAAGCAATGTCTGTGCAAAGTTAAACATCGCTCAAAAGCCTTTTGATCCAAGGCAATTATGACCAAATGGTTCAAAAGCTTTCGGGTACCATCTCCAATCCTAAAGCTTTCAAGGAAAAGGTCGATAACTGAATCAGGAGCTGCCCATGCTTCATTCAAAGTTGTTAATACAACAGTCCGGTCTTGCATTGCAGCATTGTTCAAAACCGTTTCAAGCTTATTTTCCTCACTAACCTACAACAAATGAAAATGATATAATAAATTACACTGGGTTGGCTATGAATGAGCTGCACTCCTGCAATCCCAAGATAAGGGGTAGGCAAAACCCAAATAAATTTTTTAAACCCCAACTTGTAAGATTCGAACTTGGATAACGAGCTAAATAAAATTGATTCAAAACCGCGCAGTCAATCAATGGGCAGATCAGTAAACAAAACTAAAACTAAACAAACGAATAAGAAAAACCCAGTTGGGAAAGAAAGTGAAAGAACCTGAAGAGAGTCGTTGTCGAGAGCAGAGGAAGGGAAAATGGACGGAAACGAGGAGAAAGAATTGGAGAGTGGAAGGAAGCGGAGGGTATCAGCAACACCGTACACAAGTATACACGTTAACAAAATTGAAGCGACCGAGAAAAGTGCGCGCGGGCGAGCAGCGGACTCGGTGAGCACCTGATGCATCATATTCGCAAATCCAAAGCTATCTCTTCCTCTTCTTGCCGCTGCTGCTGTGACTGCTCTCTGCCTTCGACTCATCTACATTGAAGAATTACTTGCTCCAATTGAATTTCTTACATCTCTCTGTCGGTTTCCATCTTTCCTTCTCGTATTGCATCTATTCACTTCTCTCTCTTAAACTCCATACTCAACTCGTGGGGCCCACCTTCTAGCCTAACTCAATGTTTCAGTCAACGTTTCAAAAAATAATAAGGCCCATGAAGTTGCTACTAATCAAGGGTTTTGATTCAGTATCATTTTAATTAGGAAAAATATCTACTGTCCTACTTATTTTTTACATTTTTTTTAAAAATATACAGTTCCTTCATTTTTTTGCTGGAATTCACCTAAAATTATATTTTTTTTTCATTTTTTCACTTCCATTTGGAATCCGTTAAGAAAATTAACGGAAACTTAAAAAAAATGATCATTTTACCCCCAAAACGAAAATTACAATTTTACCTTAAAAATTATAAAAAAATAATTAGATTAAATCTAATTATTTTCCTCATCGGTTAATAAAGAAATTAATTCCACAACCATCAAATGCAAGTTTTTTTTTTAAATATGTCAGTAATTAGAATGCTAAATTATAATAGTAGTATTAAAAATGGCTCAATCTCACAAACCATCAATTGAATTTAAGATAAATAGAGTTTTATTATTCATTGAATTATAATCTCTAGTAATTAAGATTTTTTTGTGCTTCATTAATGTACCAATAATGATATTCATCATTAAATCTTATTATTTTTGGCATTTTTAGGGTGAAATTGTAATTTTTGTTTTGGGGGTAAAATGGTCATTTTTTTAAGTTTCTGTTAGTTTTCTTAACGAATTCCAAACGGAAGTAGAAAAGTGAAAAAAAATATAACTTTAGTAGATTCCAGCCAAAAAATAAAGGAATTGTGTATTTTTGAAAAATGTGTAAAAAATAGGTGGACGGTGGATATTTTCCCTTTTAATTATTACTAAAATGAAAATGAGGTTTCTAAAAATAATACTTCTATTTTACTATTTAATTAGTAATATATTAAAATTTATATTTTTAATTTTTTAACTTATCTCTAATTTTAATATAGTGATTCTTAATTGGAATATATATATATGTGTGTGTGTTGTATTCAATAATTTTTTGCTATAATAAAATTAGGAATAAACTAAAAGTTAAGGAAACACAGATTTTAATACAATATATGTAGTGTATTAAAATTTATATTTTTTTATTTTTTAAGTTTTAATAAAACTAGGGATCCCTAGTTAAATATATGTGTGTGTGTGTGTCCAAAAGAAATAAGAAAAATATAATGGAGGATTTTATTACAAGAGGAAAATTATTATCAGAAGAGAAAAATATATAAGATTCGATGATCAACATGCTATTAGAGAGTCATTTTTTTTAATACTGTTTATATAGGACTGTTAGTGATATTATAACAAATATTACAACTAATTTTTACAAATAGATTATACAACTAGGACCTCCTCTTGGCATGTATTCTTCTGATTCTTTAAACATTTTTTAATATTCGAGGAGTATTAATTCCACTCACATTTTGTGAGAGAGAGGGACTATCTACACTCAATTATTTGAGGTCTGTCCAAATTCTTTAAATATTCTCTAAATTTGAGGGGTGTGTACTCACTCACATTTTGTGAGAGAGAGATTATCTTCACTCAATTATTTAATAATTAAAAGATGACCGAAACTAACTCCTATAATATTTTTATGGAGGTTCAAACTCTTACTCTCAACATTGTGAGTGTAAAGCTCTCCTATTAAGCAAAAGGCCCATTAGTTACTAGAGAATCATTTTTATGGGTACCAAGAAAATCTTCTTTTATAACACACATCAATACACCTTATTATTAAGAAATCTTACTTTATAACTTACCACTACTTTTTATTTCATCACATAATTCATCCTTATCACTAAGTAATCTATTTTACAATTAACTACATTCTTTACTATTCACACAAATGACTTATTAGAGACTATATGTGGCTTCAAACACTAATCACTTATTTTTCAGTAACTATTCACCTTCGCTTCTGCTAGTAGGGTCCACTATGACTTACGCTTAGCTTGTGCTGCTTCCCTCATCATCCCATGGAGGGTTCTTGTTGTGCACACAGTCTTCTTCCCACTCTGTAAATTTCTGATAAATATTTCTTCGTCTTTGATAGATGCTGGAGGAGGAGCATCTTGTAATGGTTGAGGAGGATATATATATATAATGGTTAAGTGAGTGAAATTCAATGCAAGGACCGAGGATGTCGTTCCTGATAATGTTTCTTCAAATAACTTTTGATATCAACACTGCATTATTTTTCACTCTAGCCATGGATACATGATTCTTTATTAGCTGCCGATTAGAACCCAAAAAAAAAAAATTCCCTGGAGTTAAATTATATAATGACAAAATATAAAAACTAAAAGTTTATGGGTTAATAAATTTGTAGAGACTATTTTAATAGATTTAATATGACTAAATTAAATAATTAAAAAAGTTACTTATATAGATTATTGTAGATTTTTATTTTTTAAATTAAAATGCGAGTTTTCATAATTCTTAAAATTAAAGTTGAGATTTTATGGGTTTATGGGGCTGTTTTTATAAATTTAATAGGTGTTAATTAGTGATTCAAGTAATTTTTTTCTGTATTTTTTAAATTATTTTCTCCAATTAGGACTTAAGCCCTTATTGGTCGTGAGGTTGATCTGCCTATATTTCTCACTATTTTATGTGTGCCACAAGTCACCCATCATCATTCGTCGACTAATGTATGCTCATACTAATTACCATTGGGAAGGTGTGATTCTGTCTTGTTTATGTATTTGGGATTAAAATTAAGATCAATTCTGAATGGTCCTCATCCCATTTCGATTGTACAAAATATCTGAATGCCCCACTCAATTAACATTTTAAATTTCATTAACTTATTTAATAACATTTATCTTAAATTTTTATATATTAAAAATCAATGTTTCCATTTACAATTGGCATTAAAATGAATATCCCTATTATAATTAGAAAACAAAAAATATTATATATTGATAATTGCGTAGTAGGCCGTTAAAAATATTAAAAGAAAAATCAGTGTTAAATATAATGTCAGCTAAATTAATTGGGAGGATATCATGAGATAAAATATCAATCTTGTTCGTAATTACCTATTGAAATCAATTTCAATTTCTTTGCCATCAAAGTCTAACAATCCATTCATAAAAGACCCTAATAATTTATCACTATTTAGCATCTATTTGGTATTTCTTATCTAATAGTTATAAGTATTTATTTAATCTCATAATTTCTTTTTCAAATTTTTGTCATTGGTTTTTTTTTAATTAAAACTTCTAGGGTTTAAATAAGTTATTCACCTCTATCAACAAAAATTCAAATTTAGAACTTTTTAAAATAAAGGTAGTAGTTTTTTTTTTAAGTTCGATTGTCTAAAATATTTATTATTTATTTTACATTCTTATAAAATAACTATAAAATTTAATTATTAAAATATATAATTTTGAATAAAACTTTTTTTTGATAACTAATCAACTAAAATTTTTTGATAACACTTTGCTAACAAAAACTATATTTACTTATTTTAGATAAGCTCAATTAAGAAAGCGTTAATATTTATTAATAATGAAAAAACATTCATTTGTAGGAAATTACAGTCATCTCCCTCGCTCATGTGTAATTAACGGAAAATCACAGTCGCACAAAAAATTAGGGTTTTTGGAGGGTAGAATTTGTGAGTGACAGTCTTTCGAAGAGTGAAGTAAAGACAATGACTGAAGAAAAAGAGGAAGAAGAATTGAAGCCATGGGAACAGCACTCTCGAGTGATAAGCATACCTCGTTTCGATTACAACTCACCTTCTTCTCTTCTTCAACGCTCTCATTCAGGCTTCCTCGTCACCTGCACCATCAAGAGGGAGAAAAGTGCTACTAAAGAAGCCATCTCAATTCTTCACAAGGTTTAACTTTTTTTTTAATTTATTTTCATTTGTTCTGCAACTAAATCAAGTCATTAGATGGAATAATGATTAGGTGGTTGCTATAGTTATCAAATACTTGAGTTGCTGCGAAGAAAATGTTCATTTTTGTAGGTTCCAATTAAAGAAAATGTTGGTCTTTGTTGCATTCATTTAACTGATCGTAATTCTGTTCTAAAAAATAATTTGTATGTTTGACTTCTTCGATGAAAGTAGGTAAGCTAACAAGGACGAGTAGAATTACATCAAAGCATTGTTCTTGTGAACTTTTCATCTAAAATATAACTATTTAGACATGATTGGCCCATGGTCTGTGAAATTACTGCAGTATGTTGGACACAACAACATTGAGAACTCTCAGCGTTTAGAAAGCTCTAATTCAGCTGGAGACTCCAAGAGAAGGAAAGTATGCACAGATGATACGGGTGGAAAATGTGCCGATGGTGCAGACATCAACAGTATTGAAGAAGATTCAGCTGGTAAATTCTCTTCAAGAATGCTAGAAATTTTAATCTTGTTTAGAAAACGGATTCTCAAATTTCACTACTGTAATGTGTTTGGTCTGATGGTAGGGGGACTTCAGAAAAATGAGTGTCACTCCAGTGTGAAGACAGATACAAATGCAGAAACAGATTTTGACATGTCTCTAGTAAAGCTGACAAGGAATGGTTTGCTTCTGCTTACCTTCCCAAGAGAACATTCTCCCAACACTATTAACATTGTATCAAACATCTTTCAATCTCTGGGCTCTGGGAGTCTGAAGTCACCTGTGTGAGTTGTTTTTACCTGTAAGATTTTAACATCTTTACTGTTCAAAGCCGTTACGAGGCATTGTTTTCAATATGGTTAATAGTTTTGTTTCTTACAACTATTCTGCTTATGTGCATATACACATATGTCTGTATGCCCTAACTTTAATACATACACACACACATACATATATGTGTGTGTTTGTGCGCGCGCGCAGTAATGTCAAGTTATATATATATACAATGTCTGTATGCCTTTTAGATATAATTTTATATATACCCAAATGCCTTCAGATTGATATCCTGTATGGTTCTGTTGATTCATATTTTTTAACTGGAACTTGTTTCTCAATGTAACTGTTGTGTGTTATTGAAACCCTGTGTTGTATTTGCAGCATGTTGCAACAATGTTAATCATATTTTCTATGAAACCTGGGGAGGACCTTCATCTTCTGTATATTTGATGTAGCATGTTTTTGAGATCCGTCCATGATCCATTACTCTATAGTCTTGTTACAAAATTTACAGGAAGCATCCTTGTTTGGGGATGAATTCATTTCTTTTTCCCTCAGCCAAATGAAGCATCATCGAGCTGTTTATTCTTGTCCTATTGTAATTAGTTGTGGTTATGAATTCATTGAAGCTTTTAGCATTGATTTTAGCTTTATTCTTCACCTACCCTGTAAAGTTTTCTCTCTCTCACTTTTTCGTAATTATTATTTTGAATTATTTGTTTATTTTTCTCGAATTCAAGTTACCGCTTGATGTTCAGTCATCCAGAGTTTAATATGATGCATGCAACCGATTCCCTTTTTTGTAAGTTTTATTGTCATACATATTTTAGAAGTTGTGGTCTGCTTGATGTGAATTTGGCCAATTCTTTCTGCTTTTGGTTTAAATTCTTTTAGTTCTAGCAACTATATTTATGTGATAATTTTCAAGTTACATCCTTGCTGAGGAATCTGTTAGTTATGGTTTGTTTACTGGAGATTAAGATGTTATAACATGCAGTGAAATGGCATTTCTTTTGTGCAGATGGTGTCATCGAATTTTTCCTATCCAAGCCACTTGTGTTTTGAAGGAGAAAGAACTTCAAGCAACTGTGTCAAAGCTTGTTCTACAGTTTGTGAATGATGAACAAAACAAACTTTCACGGCCAGTTAAGGTATCTGTTTATAATGTAATTGTTGTATAGCTTAGCAGAAATTGTTTAAGAATACACTGAAGCATTAAGCTTTTGAAGATTTAGAAACTCACTGCTTTTGTTGGGATATTCTGAGAAAAATATTACTTTGCTCTCTCCATTTGTGATAGTTGAATAAAGAATTCATTGATTTATATTGTAACTTATGAAGCAACCTTTTGATTACATGACATGCAAATGTGATATGTAATAACTACACAAATTTAGCTGAAATTTGGGGCTATCCTACTTTCTACTTCTGTTTTCAAATTCTGAATTATATGGGCTTTAAGGATGTCAGATATTTACCTGTGTCTGTGGGTGGATGCATCCCTGTGTTTAATTTGTAAAATATTCGAAGTTGTTTGGTGGATGTGATTGCTTAATTAACCATACCTGGCATTGTAGTTTGCAGTGGGATATAACAGAAGAGGATTCGAGGAGAAACAGAATAAGATTCCAAAAGATACGAAGGATTCTGATGTTTTAGCCTTATTGGACCGAAACAAATGCTTCACCATAGTGGCCGCTGCTGTAAAAGAAGTTGTATCAGATTCAGCTGTGGACCTGAAATCTCCGGAGGTAAAAACTAGAAAGGCCTTTACTAGCTTCTTATTCAAAGCTTTTGATACACTTTGCCTGTCCTTGCAGCTTGTTCTGACTATTATAGTGACCAATTTTACAGCTTTCTGTTCATGTTGAATTGCTACCCATTTCTGGACTGCCCAGTGAGTCACTAGTAGTTGGTGTTTCCGTACTTCCACAGAAGCTTGTTTCTACAAAGCCACGACTCAGCATTAGGGCTCTGGTTTCCAGTACTAATGCAAAGAATGGTTAGGAGTTGGAGTGGTACGATATTGCGAGAACATTTTACTCCACTAAAAATCATGGGATTGACAATGGGAAACAGAGGTGTATCCTTTGTCCGTCGTTCTCCTCCCATCAAGTGTTCTTCACTTCCATCTCCTCCCGTCAAGTGTTCTTCACTTTCAACAAGAGTGCTGGTCTTGTTAGATGGTATACACAATGGGAATAGAATCACTTGCTTTTGGAGTAGAGGATCTTGGTGAGTTAAGCTGAGATACTAAATATCAGCTGGTTTTGGACGGGTTGGCCCGGCCTTGATGAGTATTATACTTAGTTTAACTCCTTTAGTCAGATCTGTTTATATTGCTTTGCCTTCACTGTTTATTATATCTAGTCTAGAAAAACATGAACAAGGCTATTGACTTGGCTGAAGTTTAGTGCCATTAGCACAAGTCTTCTCATGTACATGCCTCATGATGCTTGGTCTGTTGCCTTGTGTCTTGATAGTTGAAAGTCATTTTGTGTGTTTTAATGGCATTTTGAACCTAGGATTCCAGTTGCTTAAATTTTCTGAAATATTATAATCTCACATCGATTGATATATTTTATAGGTTAAGTTAAAACAATTATTAACTCTTGAGTAAACTTTTGAAGATAGATTAGCGTTCAAGAACTTTTTATACGATATTCAAGCCAAATCATATATGAATGGAGCTTGCACTATTTTTCTTACATAGTTTGTGGCGGATTTAATTTCAACTTATTTTTTGTTCAAGCCAATGAATTAGGAGATACTTACTATTTATGTATTATTTATTTACCTAAATGCTTATCAGATCAAAGACAACAAAATCAAATCAAATCGCAAATGTCCATGCCCATGCACTTCCAACTCAAAGAACTATCATCAATAGGATAATTCCCCTAACAAAATTGATTATTTCAACACAATGAAAAGTAAACCAATACTTGCATTGCGAACTAAAACTTGAAAGGGTGAGAAATTCACGTGTCTGGTAGATTTAGTATCTGAACGTCACCATCTTCCCATTTTTCATGGTTTCATTATCGTCCTCTTCTTGTCGGCAACTGCCATGAGCTTTTCCTCTCGTTTCCTCTTATCCCTCGCTGCCTTCACATTCTTTCTGATGTCATTATGGACCTGTACAAAAACCTGGCTGCCTAATGTCTTCCGCATGCAGTCACATTCTTCTTGCACTAATTGCTTACAAATCATCCGAACAGCAGCAGCTTGTGGATGAGGAACATTGGATGAATGCAATAATAATAATAATAAAAAACTATTTAGAACTTTTTACGAGAAATAAATGTTTGGTGACTCATAAATAGTGGGGGTGTTCGCGGATCAAATTTTACGAATTAGACATCAATTCATATCCGATCCACAATTTTGCAGATTATAATTTTTCATTCCAATCCAATCCACAGATTGATTAAACTCAATCCAAATCAAATTCATACATCTGCGGATTTGACTCAATCCATATCCAATCCACCATTTTGCGCATTAGTTTCCGAATTTAAAATTTTTAGTTCTCCCCAATCCATGAACTAATGAAATTAAAAAAAAAATCTAATATAAAAATAATTTTACTACCAATTAAATTTAAAATTGAATAAAATTTAAACAAATTAATTGTTTAAATAAAACTAAAATAATATGTTTAAAGTTTCAAAATATAACACACTAAGATTAATTGTTCAAATAAAGTTATAATAATACATTAATATAACACCAAAATTAATTGTTCAAAAAAAGCCACAATTAATTGAAATGACGAAGTTTCTGAAACCAAACACAGTCTTATCCTTCACCAAAACTGTTGCACTTGTCGAAAAGTGGTGATTATGGAGCCATCAATGATGGAAACCAGGAGAAGTACGGTTGGTAATCTTGAAGGTTGTGATAGTGCGATTATTTGATTGGAACCAGTGATTGTGAAGTGGCTCAATGGACTCAAGGAAGAAGATGGCTTGCTCTCGCTGGAATCACGCAGCCGACGTCCTTCAAATCGGTGTTGAGAGTGTATCGAACCAGTATTGGGCGTTGCTAGTGCATGTGACGGTGGGGAAGCTTAGGGTTTTTTGTTTGCAAATTGTTGGTGACTTGGCGTTATGTTACTTTACTTTTGGGTGACTCTGCAAATTGTTGGTAACTTGACGTTATGTTACTTTACTTTTGCTAGTGTGTGTGACTTTACTTTTATTTTGTTTTACAATTTTTACAAGTTATATTTGTATATTTGATTATTTAATTATTTTTTATTTTTATTATTGAGTAATTGCTAAGATATGTTATAGTGCTTATGTATATATTTTACAGATTCACAGATTTTTATGGATTTACAAAAGTAAATCCATATCCAATCCATTGACTGCGGATTTTTAAATTTTTAATGCATATCCAATCCACGGATCGGATTTTCATGGATCAAACGGATTGAACATATCAAATTGGATTCTGAACACTCCTAATAAAGGAAAACGATTGGCAAAAAAATTTATGCTAGTTTGCTTGAATGGGAAGTAGAGAGGGTGTGTGCAAAAATTGTTGATAATATGTCAAGCAATGATGTTGCTATTAATTATGTGAAGAACCAAATGCTTATGTGGAAGAATTCTGATGCATTTCTGTTGCACGTTAATTACATGCATGTGCATTATTTTGCACAAATCTTAAATTTGATTGTCACTGAAGGGTTGAAAGAATTACACGCCTCAATTGCCGGTATTTAGAATACTGTGTCATATGTGAGATCATCCACTTTGAGATTGAAAACGTTTAGATAGTGTGTGTGGATCATGTGAAAAGCACTAATAGAACTATAGTTTTGGATTATATTACTAGGTGGAATTCCACCTATTTGATGTTGATGACTGCTTTGAAGTTTCAGGTGCATTTGAGAGGATGGCAGAAGTGGATAAATCTTATAAAGTATATTTTAAAAAGGATAAAAAAGGGGAAAAGAAGAGTGGGATCACCTGGACCTGAAGATTGGGAAAGTGCCGAATGAATTGTGAGGTTTTTAAAGATATTTTATGTTGTTACATTGACTTTTTCAGCCTCTTTGAGTATGACTTATAATTTTTGTTATGATACAATTGGCTTAGTTGAGAATTCATTAAATGCATTGGGAAAAAGCAAAGATGTTTATGTGAATTTGATGGCTTTTAGTATGAGGGAAGACTATGAAAAATATTGGGAGTGCACGGAGAAAATTAACAAAATCTTGATTATTGCCTCAATACTTGATCCGCATTGAAAAATGAATTTTACTAAACATATTTTTAGTATGAATTTTTCTAATGACAGTGCGAAGATTGAAGAAATGATTGCGATGATGAAAGGCTTGTTGAATTCACTTTTTGATGCATATAGTGGATGGAACTTCGTATCACCATTGAACAGTGAGAGTTTTCCTAGCTACAGTACTTGTAGTGGTGGTGTCAGTTCTAATTTTTCTCCACATCTTATAGATGACACGGACCGGCAACAATAGTACATGATGGAACATGGTGATAATACCCTACGAGTTAGTTGCCCTTTCCTTGGATATGCTAAGAAAATTTCCATTCAAAACAAAGGCAAGCATGTGTCAATCGAGGTGGAAAGATACTCACTTGACCTGTTGAATATCCTAGTATTGATTAACTCAATGTTTTGCTATGTTGGAAAGTGAACGGGTCAAAGCATCTAATATTGGAGAAAATAGCAATGGATGTCCATGCAATTCGATATCCATTGTGGCGTCTGAGTGCGCTTTTAGCACTGGGGTCATATTATTGATGAATATAAAAGTTCTTTGACTCTTACTATGATTGAAGCATTGATTTGTACTAAAATTAGTTGCAATCTAAACTTTTGCCCACTCTCATCTACGATCTTAAGTAAAAGTTGAAAGATCATATACATCAAATGGAGTTACAAGAAGCTAACATTTTTTTTATATTACATTTTACATATAACACATTTCAAATTTATTATAATACATTTTTTATATTACTCATGTACTAATTACAAGTTTTTTTTTCATTTTAAAGAGTATGTACAAATACAAGCTTCAATGATTACAACAGTAGGCGCTAGTATTTGTCATGTTATGTGAATAGATAACTCTTAAATTTAATAGATGTTTTAGTTTCAGGTTATTATAATTATAATTATTTTACTTTTGGTTTTAAGTTTTAAGTCAATTGTAGTATGGTAATTGTTTGCGATATTATGTTAGGACTTATCAAAGTATGTTGTAAGTTTAATTTGGTGTTGTTGTAATTTGGTTTGAAGAACTTGTAGTCTAATTCCTATTTCCTAAAATTTGTTGGATGATAATTTTTATTTTCGTTTATTTTGTTGTCGGGTGATAATATTTATTTTGTATTGTTTATTTGGAAATTTAGAGTGATGTTTATTTTGTGTTGGTTATTTGAAGACTTGGAGTAATGTTTATTTTGTGTTATTTATTTGGAGACTTGGAGTAATATTTATTTTGTGTTGTTTATTTGGAAACTTAACAATAATATTTATTTTGTGTTGTTTATTAGGAGACTTTGAGTAATGTTTATTTTGTGTTGTTTATTTGGAGACTTAGAGTAACATTTATTTTGTGTTGTTTATTTGGAGACTTAGAGTAACATTTATTTTGTATTTTTTATTTGGAGACTTAGAGATTGGAGTAACGTTTATTTTATGTTGTTTATTTGGAGCAATGTTTATGCAGCTAGCTTATAAGAGTATTACTAATTCAATGAAATACTTTAACGGACCATTATTTCTAAATTATTAAAACATAAGCTTACGAAAGGGAGTCTTTGTACAAAATGAATGCATACAAAAATATAAATGATCCGTTAATTATAGATATAACTACTTAGTGTTTTCATTTTGATGGCTTACATTACTCGTGAATGGAAACATTGTACATAAATGGTCAACTTGTTTTCTTAGCATATATCAATGTCATATTCGCAGGAGAGCCTTTTCTTCAATAGCCTATTATCTGCTAGTCAATAGCCAAACTCAAGGTTGTAACAACAATTTATTAAGTTCACACTAACACTTAAATAAACTCTTAGACCTTATTCTTTAGAACACATGTACAATAGAATCAAGTAGATTGCAGATCATTAGGCCTGAACTTTTGATCTTAGCCCATTTTTATCTTGACTGAAGGGGACCTACTAGCCATTTTAGAGTGATAAGTCCCTTGATGAAATTTTCACCCAAACATTTGTCAAAATAGCAGGCCTTGATTAGGATAAGATTAAGTAAGATCAAAGTTCTATGAGAATTGATTCAACCAATCCAGCCTAATCCTATCCTAACCACAGCTTGGTAATTTGATAAATATTGGGGTAGAAATTTTATTGGGTCAAGTTTCATGTTTGGATTAGCTAAAAGGTTCCCTCCACTATACAGGATTGGGCCAAATTAAAAATTCGGGCTTAGTGGTCTATGGCCTACCTGGTTATGTTGTGTGATTCGACTAATAAGGTCCAAGACAATATTTGAGCTTTAGTGTCGCCTAAATAAAATCTTATTACAGCTTTAACTTTGGCTATTGACTTGCAGAGGTTGGGCTTTTGAATAAAATGCTTGCTACAAATAGTGTTGTGGGAGCAAAATAATGTAAAATGACTAACTAATATCCTTATGATGGTTTCTTAGGTTAATCTGATGGCAAACTAATGGAAAAAGTAGTGCTTGGCTTCCCAATTCCTAAGTCTTAATTTGAGTCTCAATTGACGTGGCATTCATCCATTAGATGACAAATAAGTAATGTAAAAGTTATGAAATCCATCATCCAATAGATGAGGTATAGTATTGGGACTCAAGTTAAAACTCAAATTTTGGGATCCTAATATTATTGCTAATGAAAGACTCTAATTGTGATATTGATTGTAGAGAAAAATGTATGATCTTAAAGTTTTAAATGTGTGATAGGTGATAGATAGTTATTTGGGAAAAGTTTGGTGGTCAACCTTACCAATGTTGCCTTAACTATAACTTGGTAACAAAGATACTATTTGCAGGTTTCAATAAATTTAATTAAGAATAGTCTTGTTCTTATTTAGAGAAGACTCTATAGTGGTGAAGGAATGGGTAATGAATGTTGTTTCAAGGTTATTTGTGCCTTAATGTAGGGCTTCAATGTTGGTCTTGATCAAAAGAGAGATTTTCTCCTTAATTAATGGTGAATAAAGGCTGCAGGGTTACTATTTGTAGTTCAGAATTTTAGAGAATTGCAAATGCTAGGTTTTTAATTGTTGATGATCGTAGGTGGCAAACATGATGGTTGATGATCGTAGGTGGTGAAAAAGAACCTTATTTATAGCCATTGACTAGAAAACTGTAATCC
Organism: Citrus trifoliata; assembly: GCA_018350135.1. Taxonomy (NCBI): domain Eukaryota; kingdom Viridiplantae; phylum Streptophyta; class Magnoliopsida; order Sapindales; family Rutaceae; genus Citrus; species Citrus trifoliata. Next base: position 252,191 of record VKKW01000072.1, read on the forward strand.
TACTAAGGTATGGTACTACTAAGGTATTACTTTATTTATAGGTGGTGAATGTGATGGTTGATGATCATATTACTAAGGTATGGTATATAGGTGGTGAAAAAGAACTTTATTTATAGGCATTGACTAGGAAATTATAATCCTACTAAGGTATGGTACCAGACTCTTGTAAGGTAGCTAAAATCCTTGTATGACAAGGTATAGAATATTGAAATTTTTCTCTTTATCAAAGAGAGATAATTATTTCCTTATAAATAAGATTATAACTCGTTTGGAGATTATTTTTTTTATCTACCAAGTAACATGACTTAAGTTTAGGATGAAATTAGAGTCTCTAAAATGTTTAATGAGCCTAGCCAGAAATTACCGTCAGATTGCTTATGCTAATATTGTTGTAAACTAAATTATGGGCCTACACATCAATGGGTTGTACTGGGCTCTCTACGGTCATTCTATGATAATAGGTTGGGTTGTACTTGACTCTCTACGGTCTTTTTATGATAATATGTTTACCATTAGCTCGTTCCCTTCAAGTATTATTAATTAAGAACATCTCTAAAAGTCTCTATAATTTTTACTATTCAAATATTTATTTACTTACGTATGTGGTAAATAGATGAGTGAAAAAAAAATATTATTCTCCAAAAGACTCTTCAAATAGAAATGAATTAATATTATTTTAATTAAATAACTATTTTTTTAAAAGAAAAGTCAACAGTAATTAAAATACATTTCTCTTTTTTTTTCAATAAAAAGTAATAAAATATAAATTGAAGAAGGAGAATAACTCTTCAAATTTGAAGAGAGATGTTCATTTCTTATTTGAAAAATTTTAATTAGAGTGTCTTTTAAATCCTTAAATGTTGATGTAGTTTTTTAAATAAATAATAAAATTTTATTTGAAAATTTTTTTTAGTGATGCTCTAAAAATTTAATGTATATTGGGCCTTACTTATACACATTTGTGCCATGGTCCAATGTATTGGCTTAGGACTATTATAGAATACGTACCTTATAATTTGAACCGTGTCTTAGGGCCTACCGAAAATTTTTTAGTAGCAACAAATTTATATATTATTAATTATGTTGTTTTTAAATTTTCAAAAATTTACTAATCAATTTTGAAGTGAAATTATTCCTAGTTTAATTTCTTCTTTTTTTTACTTAATTATAATAAAATTACAACACAATTTATTCTTTTTAACAAAACTGAATTAATAACGTTAAATTCCAATTTCTCACATTTCAATAATGTTTTCAGTTGGAAATTTAATAAAAAAAATTTGTAATTTGTGTAATTTTTATTTTAATGTAACTGATTCTACAAATTCTTTCGATGTGATTCATTCTATAACTTCAAGTTCATGAACATTTTGTTACATTCCAAACAAAATTGAAATGTCCATTTCCAGTTAATGTCATGTAATAGCATCTAGGACTTCCAAGTCTCTACATTAAGCCAAAATGTGTAGCTCATTAAACAAAGCTTAACATATATAATAGTGATAATTACGCAATGGCTACAAACTAAGAAAAATAAAATTAATAATAAAATAGAAGATACAAAAACAAGATGAACCTCCATCGCAGGGTGAAAAGATTAAAACCTTTTTTTTTTCCTTTACATTGACACTAGGTACCACAGAGAGCAATAGACAGATCTAAGTTAATATTATATCTTCTAGAAGAACCAAAGCAATCTTTGGCATTAGACCTGGAATATAACGAGATTGCCTCGGCGCCATTGTCACTTGTTGATGAAGCATTACTTCTCTGTGAAGAAGGATGAGGTAGTGAGAGCCCTAGTGATAACTCAAAATCATCAGCTTCTTCATCTTCTGCTTGTCCCCTCAAAACATTGTTCGGATGCATATGAATAAGTTCATCCGAGCCATTTTTGTTAACCTGAAGAAACAATGGATATTGGTTAGAGCTACAATATTTCAGCGCACAAATTTTATTGAAGCAAACAATGGTGGTTAATAATTACTTCAACTAGTAAGCTTTCATATGCCCTCATCAATGTTCAATAAGGAATGATTTATATTATGTGCCATTTAAGGGGGGGAAAATAACAATTAAAAAGAAATCAAACTAAAAGTTAGTGAAGCCTCAATGCAGAATGAATAAATCATGAAAATGATTGAAATATTCCAACCCAAAAAACAATGACATTCTTGTGCAAAAACATATTAACCCTTAAGTCAAACTACAACGTCCATGAACTTGAAGTGCTTTCTAGGAAAGCAATTAATTGCAATCTAAAAATTCAAACTTGATTTTGAAAGAAACAACAAAAATGAGACAAAAGGGAAGGGGCTATTATTGAATAAAGGGGTAGTCCAACCACTGAAAACTATAATAAGACTGTTGGTTTTAGAGAACGTACTGCTTGTTCCTTCCACCGCAATAAAGGCTTATTTTGAATTTCCATTATTTGGACCTTCCTTAGGGGTCCCCCCTCATTAATATAATGAAAAGCCATACGGGACCACACTGAAACTTTGACTTAGGGTTTCAGAAAGCAACAGGAAAGATTACTAAATTAGACAAATAGAGAGGAATAAGTTACAGCCTGATATGCAAACTGATGTTCATTTTGTACATTTGAGAGGAATAAGTTACAGCCTGCTGTAACTTAATTGAATCTTTCTGGGATGCCACGACGGATTCAATTAAGTTACAGCAGGCTATCCCAGAAAGATAAAATAAATCAAAGAATAAGAAGGTAGTGATATATTATTGATATTTAGTTCGTTTTACTGTTAGTTATAAGGGGTAAAAAAAAAAAAAAGTAATTAGAACCAATCACCCTTTGTTCAAAGAAGATCAACTCTGAGGAAGTGCTTTTTGCAAAAGCTTAAAAGTTGTGAAGTGAAAATACAGTACGGTGTGTAACAATGCAGCTGACAAAAGTTGACCTAAAAAGCATGGAGATTCCATGCATCTACTGGTCTGTGTCATAAGGCCAAGTTCATTACATTTGCTTTGTAACTATAAGTAAGAAACTTGTTACCAAAATATAACCAACATTACACTCAACCACATTTAAAAAGGCTGGCAAAAGAAAGAAAGACAAAAGAAAGGAGAAATGAGTTTTGATAAATGTGTACCTTAAGGATATCGTCAGATTCTTCTACTGCCACTGCATATTTCAAAGTGTAAAGATGATCATCATCATGTGGCTGAGAGAAGGGTGAGGATAGAGCATTAGAATGAGCCTGCTTGTATCTGAAAGCAGCCCCAGTGCCATAACCCTCCTTAGCCTTGTTATTCTGCTGCTGCTGCAAATAATCATCAAAAGGGTACGGATTTGAAACTGTCTCACATATTCCTTGGCTGCATTGCAGATTCTGATCAGATATTGAACAACCCCTTGTCTCAGTTCTAGCCTTGCTGAGAATTTAAGCAAAATCAAAACAGAAGATATAAGAAAAAGATAATGCACGGAAAAATATTTTCTTGATTATTGTTTCCACAGATATTAGCTATCAACTTTTTGTGACATATTTTTGAGAAGTGTAAAAGCTAAACTGACCTTTTTGAAAGAAGAAAAGGGGTATTGATGTTGTTGTAGATACACTGAGCATCTGATTTTTTAATGGATTCTGAAGATGGGTAATCATGAAAACCCATATGATGAATATGATTGAGATCATTTACTTCATCAATACAACAGCCACGATCATGCTGTTCCGAAGATGATTGTCTTCTTTGCTGGGTCTTATCTGTAGTCACACACAAATTACCCAACAAAACAAATCACCGAAAAGAAAAAAAAGAAGAAAAAGAAAAAGGGCAAATATTGGTAGCTGTGGGTGTTTTTAATTTCATGAGAAATATGCCAATATCAGATATGATCTGGAAGAAAGCCCGTTAACATTTGTTATAATCTATTTTAGTAAAATATATCAAAGTGGATATTATTTAATAAATAAAGAGAATTTTTACAATAAATGAAGTGTTGCTGCACATTTCCAGAACATTTGCAAGAAAATAACTTGATAAAAATCGATTCCAACTTTTGGATAAGAACCAATAGAGGAAACTCCAAACAATAATATCATACCTTAAATGCCATAATTTTTTTTTTTACAAACCAAAAGTAAAATAGAAAAAATGAAAAGGAGAAAAAATAATACCTTGTCTGCCCAAGTCACTTCTCATGCTCCTATACATCTGGTGAGAACCAAATAAAAAAGTGCACATATGAATATGAGAGAAATAGAATTAAAAAACAAAATAAAAATAAAAAAAGCAACCAGCAAACCTACCTGAAGATGGCTCTTAACATGAGATATAGTGAGTCCTTTCACATCCATCAACTGAAGCACAAGTTTAGGAGTAGCTTCTACGCACAAGCAAAACGAGTCATATTTTTTTATAGGTTTCTTTAAATAACCCAAAAAAAAAAAAAAAACAAGGAAGAAGAAAGAAGAAAGTTACTTTGATGGCCACCAAGTCTGTCAATAGCATGAACAAAACAGCGATGAAGCTCAGGAGTCCATCTCAAACGAGGAACTTTTGATCTTATGTACTGCCTCACTGCTCCACTTCTCCCGCAACTTCCCATGGCTAACTTCACAAAATCTTCCAAAGGGCTGTGATTTTTATTTTTATTTGTTTTCCTTTTTGTTGGGTCTTCTTAATTTTTTCAAGCAACAAATATATACAAGTTCTTGCAGAAAGGAAACAAGTGAAGGAAAGAGAGAGAGAGAGAGAGAGAGAGAGAGAGAGAGGGAAAAGATCACGAGAAAAGGAAGAGACGAAGCTGTAATTCCTTAAAGAAGACTGATAATACCTGCTGCTGCACAGCTGCAGAGCCAGAACCTAAAATAAAAAAAGATAAAAAATTCTACCTCAAAGAAAATAGCACTCAGTACCCCTACACTACTCTAATATCATCAACAACCAAGTCCCCAAAACCCAACTGCCTTCCTTTGACCTTTGTTTCTTCTCTTTTTCCATGTTCTCAAATACGCCAACGTTGTCATCATTTTCCATCATTCATAATCAGAAATCAAAACAAAAAATAAAAGGGTTTACTGTATAGAGTCGGTTTCTCACTGTATCTCTAAGACAATTTTGCCATTGGTTGATTTTTAATAGGTCGTTTTTGCCCTTTTTCTTGTAATCCAAGACTTGTTCCGTTTAGGGTTAGAGAGTAGGGGTGCCAGAAAGACGACTAGAAACAGTGCAAAGACCTGCCAAAAGTTGTACAAAGGTTCCGTATTTTGACTATTTAACCTAATCCAGAAAATACAAGAATAATTGTAAAATAATAATTAATTGGAGATAAATAAAATAGCAAACACAAGGATGGTACCTCGTATACCACTTCATTCCCTAAAACACTTGCCTTTCTTGGCACTTGCTTTTCGCCATTTCAACCCACGCACATGCCTTGGTCGTTTTTCCTTTTTGAATGTAAAAAATCATTAATTTATTTTTAGAATAATGATTTTATAAATTATATATTTTCCTAAACCATTTCAAAGCCAAAATTATTTCACATGATGTAGGACAAGATTAGGAAGTCTTTTCTTTTATAATGGTTTGGTTATTTTAGTTAAAATTATGTAAATTAGTTTTATTGTTTATATCATGTTAGAGTATCAGTGAAAGACCATTCAAATTTTTTTCTTTAAATATTGATTTGTTTACTCATGTTGCAAATAGAATTTTAAAATAAGAAGTCTTCTCCTAAAAGATCATTTAAATAAAAATAAATTGTATTATTTTAATTAATTTTTTTCATAAAAATAATTATTATTATAATATTTCTCCCTTTTAAAAATAATAAGTTAAAAATAATATAATATTAAATTAAAAATTCAAAAGATTCTTCAAATAAAATTAAAGAGAGAAGAACACTGGCTCATTTAAATTTTTTTAGTAATATTCTTATATCAATTGATAATTCTATAAATTTTAAAATAACTATTGTTCATACCTATTGTCATATAAATTAATTATGAACCGGGGCTACGTCATGGGAACCCCTTTAATCCAATAGGGTTTGGCCGTTTTTACAAAGTCGTATTGTCGTGTCATGTCATATTTACTCTTAATTTTCCATAAATTTCACTACTAATTGGATTTTCTGGTGAAGGACTACGAGCCACGTGGCCTTAAAGGGTGCGCAGGATAAGCAGCTCCTTAGAAAATAGAAAATCAAAATCTAGTCAAAACACGAGAACTTTTTGCATGTGGAAATTGCCGGGGTAATTATACAACCGTAGCTCACGTCAAACTAAAAAGTCAACTACAAATGGCAAACAAGACAAGTTATTTTTATTAAAAATAATTAATTGAAAATTTAAATCAGCATCTAAGCCGTCCAATTTTTCCTGGCCGTGCAATGAGAATATATCATTGTGAAAAATCGACGGCGGAGAACATGAGGGAGAGGAACACGTCAAGAGGGTGATGACGATTACGTATATGGAATTTTTTGGACAGAGAAATTCATTGACGTTACAGTTATTTATTTGTATTTGTACACAATATCCTTCCCTAGCATAGAGCTCTAGCTACAGCTAGCGGCCGACTCTTGAAAAATCCCCATAAAATTTATTGGTCTCGTTATTACTCACCTAATTTTGTTATAATATTTTCTCACTGTATTTTTTTTTTCAATTTATTCTACGCATTAGGTTTTTTTATATTTTTAATATATTCTGTGTATTTCTCATATCTCATACGACTTATATAGATTTATATAAAAGTTCACAAGGATGATGGAATTCAATCATAAGACTTTATAACTCTTAAAAGTCTAATAAAACTACAAGATAAAGAAGTTTTCAGATGTTCTTTTCATTAGATCAATCCAGTCCATCATGGCCATTAATTCCACAAGGTATATTAGGAAGGAAAAATATGCAGGTACTTGAAAAATCATCATATATTACTAGGATTAGTAATAATTTAGTATCTTCACATAACGATAGTACTCAATTGAATTTTCTATTTGTTTTGATGAAAAAATTCTCTTTTGTGTTATAACTACTATTGTACCCTTAAATTATAGAAAATTTAAAAATTAACTTCACATAAATTACGATATATGTTCGGGTCCGGCTATATTGGAACCGTTTTAAGGTAGAACAATATTTTATAACTACACAATTAAAGTTATAATGAGTTTTGTACTATTTATCACTTTGCATGTGTGACTATAATTCATGCTCTACCTTAGAGCAGCTTCAAATTAGCTATAATCATATGTTATAGGAGTTGGCACATATCATTGATGATCAAAAGTTGTAAGAGTCTGATAAGTCAACATTGAGATTTGGGATATCAAATGCATTAGTCATACAATTGGACGCTATTTTTTTTTTTTTTTTATATCTAACTAATAGTAAGACTACATTCCCGAATATGAAACTAAAGGAGCAACATGCACTATATCAACCACTAATAGGTTAAGAACTTAAGATATAGGGACATGCACTTGATAAGGGAAATTCTAGAGTGCTTCTATTATATTACATCAACTTTATACATATATAATATGTGTGTATTTATTTTAAAAAATCATCGTAGTCTCCAGCAGGAAAGCCTCCAGGACAAAAGGGCGACAGTTAACAACCCACTCTCGAGTTCATATTGATCAATCGATCTCCGTATCCTACCAGTTTGCTAAGTAGACTCACTCTAACAAGGGGCTCTAGAGAGGCTTGTTCTCAAATACTTACAAATGAGTCAAATTTAATTCATATATACACGTCATACATGCATTGAATTGGTGTAGTGTAATAGAGATACTCTAAATTCTTTCACTCGATTACCAGCAAACTCGACACCTGAACTAGTGGCTCTTCCAATTCTCCATTTGGGAAAGCAATCTCGTTATAGTATAAATCCAAAAATTCATTCTCATGGTATATCATTTTTTAAAGTAAAAAACGAAGTAATTTTGATTTTTACTTGTTAGGACACACAAGTAGAACACTAAGTTCCAGCAAACTAGTGTTCGTTTTCTAAATGCCTTTGGTACAATGGTAATATGGTAACGCTAGAGCTGATAAAATTTGACAAGACCTAATTACTTGACACGAACAAACGGTTTTGTGTCATCATATTTGACACAATTATCAAATGGACTGGGTCTAGGTCGACACAATTTTTTTTTTTTTTAATGTTGAGTTAGGGTTAAAGTTCTTGATCGATTTATCCGACCAATGACACAATTATAGTTTCTATTCTAAATTAATTCATAAGTTCTTGTTATCAAAACTCAAATAGTATGTAATTTTTTTTTTTTTTAAGGATGAACACATACATAGTTCTTCATTTATAAAATTTTATATAAATTTAGAACTTTAATGGTTTAAATTTGTAAAATATTAGTAGATATATATTTTTTATAATATCGATATATAATATTATTTATATATATAAGTAAAACTTTAATAGTGTAATTGTATAATATTTGAATAAATATATATATTTTAATATATCTCAAGATATTAACTGAATTATTAAGTAACTCAATAATTTTTTATATCAGATAGGATCTTAATATTTTAATTATATTATTAAATGAGTTAATTTAATATGATACAAAAGTACAAAACTAACACAAATACGATCTCCCTGGTCCCTGCCCTAGGGCCTAGGCAAAGCACCTCAAATTGGGGTCTTGTTTTTTTTTTTGGGTATTTTTGTTCGTATATTTCTCTCTCAAGTGAAAGGACAAAACGTATTTAAGTAGGCATGTACTGATCGCATTTGCAGGCGCATCATCTCTCCAAATCCCGAATATCCAAATATTGTTCTGACCCGCAAAGCAGAATCAAAGGAATTATCATCACACTTCGCCTTCATTTCCTCGGTGCACGCGCCACTTGTACGTACCTACTCTGCTCCACTTTCTCTCACGCGCATTCATTGTTGTTATTCTTGCTTTCTAAATGCTAACTGCTGCTTCCCAAAATAAAAATAAAAATAAAAATTGTTAATTCTGCTGTCGTAACTGATTCCTTCATCTATATTAAACCAACCAAAAAAAAAAAACAGTAATTCATGCATCTGCCTTTACGCAACCCTACTCCCTAGCCTAGCGCGTGCACTAATAATAATAATAATAATAATACTTTTATTCGTTTTCAAGTAGAACTGAAATTTTAGCTTGGGATTTCTTGGAGATTAAAAATTAGCTAAGCCTTAATGAAAATAATTTTCACTAGTGAAGGGATTCAAGTTTTCATGCGTAGTTGTGGACTTGTACAAGTGGTCTATCTATCTTCTTTCGCAATAAAATAGAATATATCAAGACAGGTTCGATAGACTTCTAATTTTATCAAAGTGGAGTATATTTCTAATATCAGTAGAACTATTTTGTGATATTTAAAATGTATCAGATATTCAATATAATTGAATTGTAATATTTAAAATGGAGCATCTATATTTTTTAGCTAAGTATAAAGTTGGATTGTATATTAAAAATGAAGCAGATTTATGTATTGAGCTTCAAATTACAATATCAATGTGAATGTATTGTAATATTAAAAAAAATAAAAGATAACAACTTACTACAATACTACTACTTCAATAATATAATGAAAAGATTTTTAAATAGAACATAATTTAACATTATACTTTATATATGAATAAAACATTATATCACAAACAAAAATCACTTTCCATGAACATGGTCATAATAGCCGTAGGGATTGACAAACTGGTGGCATCAAAATTCTGGCGTTTGGGCCAAATGTAAAAAAAAAAAAAAAAAAAACAGATTCCGATTGGCAAACAACAATGAATTAAATAAGAGAGATAAATGGGGGGAGAAGAAGTACGGTCGAAAATCATAAATGAAAAATTAAATGAAATTTGAGAAGTAGCGAGCACTCTTGTACAACACAAAAAACAAATAATTTAAAACCCTATGTAAAAAATAAATCGAGAAGAAATAATAACAAAATTTAATAATGATGTAGGTGGCAGCGGAAACTGCATGCAGGTTTTGGGGCTAATTTTTTTTTGTTTTTTTGTTTCCCCTGAAAATCTCTGAAGGTGGCATTATGATGACACTATTTTGCCTTTTTGCATGGACAAATGAAATAATAATGGGGGGGCAAAGAGAATGATGAGAAATTCCTGCTGCCATGCTGCAGCAAATGGAATGATTCATCTTCCGCTAAAAAGCCAAAAGAGTTGTCACAATAAAGTCCAAAAAGAACCCCAAAACCCTAACCCTAAATTTATTTCTTTTCTGAAATCTGAAAATGAGAGCATTTTCTTGCCACATATTTTTTTGTTTCCGAGTTGGAAGTGAAGACACACCCAAGTTAAAACTCGTGCTGCTACCTCTGCCCTGCGTACAGTACCCATTTTTTTTAAATTTTTTTTTAAAAATTTTGCCTCGATAATTGTGTAAGAAAATTTAACAAAAATCTGCATTGATTCTAATGAATGTTTGATTGTTTGGATTGGCTGCCATTTGGGACGGCCTTTTGACTACTGAGCGATGATGTGGAGAGGGAGAGAGGAATATGGAGGGAGAATTATTATTTACCGTTGAATTGTTTTGATTTGATTTTTGATATGATATTTAAATAAAATGAAATAACAAATAAATATTGATGATAAGTCTCGTCAAATCGCCGAGCTAGAGAACAAAGTGACGTAGACTACGTGTTTCTGTTTCAGTATCTCTCTCTATTCTTTCTTTTGCCTTTGGCTGCTGTATCTATTCCAATTTCCACAGCCTATAGCTATTTGATATATTGTGTCTCTATTTTATGACTACTCATCATCATCCTTTTGTACCCTTTCTTGTGTCACAAAACTCAACTGCGGCAATAAAACCAGCCCTTGGTATAAATTTGACCCTACAATTATGTTTTGACCACTATTACTTCTCATTTCCCTTCCTACTATATTAACCCCATAAGCTTTTCAATTAAAGGCTAATGGTGACATTTACTTTCTATTTTGTTTGAAATTTAAATATATATGATTTAACTAAACTTCAAGTACACCGATTTTGATGTAAACGTCTTAATAACATATTTATTTCTTTCTTAATATTTGAAAACGAGTCATATACCCATTCATACTTTCTCTATCAAGACGTGAAAAAAAGAAAAAAAGAAAGCGATTTACATATTATAAGACCCTTGAATGGTTTCATAGGCAGCGCCAATTCCTTAGTGACTTAAAAAATAAATTTAAATTACTTTTGTTTAAACAATTCATTTATCATTAATTGTCATAAAAGCCTCTTCTAAGTTTATGTAATTTATAATGTACAAAGGTAAGTGCATTCTTTATTCTTTTCTTCACTAAACAAATCAGGATTTATCATTTATATATTAAAATAATTTGTCTTATCTTCCTCTTATTTGTTAGTTTCCTTATCAAATATAAGACAATTGACAATATGTTCTTTCTTTTACCTCTCTTTTAATTAAAAACAATTTTATCACCATAACCAAATCCATCAACAAACTATATCTACAAGCTCATATTAGAACTAACATTAAAAGTCTTTGAGATTTTAAATACTAACATATTAATGTGTTTAATATACATCATAGGATAAATAATGAGACATTTGAAAAAAAAAAAAACCTTAATCTACGGCCAAGTATCACTATTAATAGGTACCACTAAAAATTATAAGTGAGCATTAAGAAATTTAATTAAAGACTAACAATGACGTTTATTTTCTTTTGTATCTTAAATTTGAATAAGTATAATTTAATTAGAATCTTAAGTATGTGGGTTCTAATGTGAATATCTTAATGACAAATTTATTTCTTTTTCAACATTTGAAAAAGAATCATATGTTCATCTATACTATCAAATGTGAACCAATCATATGTTCATCTATACTATCTCCATTCACATGTGGAAAAGAAAGTGATTTACACACCATGAGACCGTTGATTGGTTCCTTAGGCAGTGCCATATGGCGCCCACCATGGATTACAGCCCCTATTGACTTAAAAAAATAAATTTAAATTACTTTTTTAAAAACAAAAATTCATCTATCATTAATTGCTTTAAAAGTCTCTTTTAAGTTATTATATTTATAAATTTACCCTATAGTTAAAGTTATTATGTTTTAATCCCATTAGTTTTCATTTACTACTATACTACCCCCATACACTTTTTTTTAAAGATACCCCATACACTTTTTAATTAAAAGCTAATAGTGACATTTATTTTTTTTAACCTGAAATTTAAGTAAGTATAATTTAACTAAAATCTAAGTATACGGGTTTTAATGTAAACTTAATGACATATATATATATATATATTTAACATTTGAAAAAGAGCCATAAATTCATCCATACTTTATGTGAAAAAGAAAGAAAGTCAGATACTACAGGACCCTTGACTGTTTCCATTGGCTATACCATATGGTGAGGAATGGGGATTGAATATTGAAGCCCTGGTGACTGACAAAACAAATTTAAATTGCTTTTGTTTAAATAATTTAATTATCATTAATTGCCCCAAAAGCCCCTTCAAGTTACTATTTTTATAAATTTGCCTTGCAATTGGAGATATTATGTGTTGACAACTAGTTCTCATTTACTACAATATTACCCCCATACACTTGTTAATAAAAGGCTAATGGTGGCGCGTTTATTTTCTCTTTTTGTCTAAAATTTAAATAAGTATGATTTAACTAAAATCTACGTACACGGATTTTAATGTAAATGTCTTAATAACATATTTATCTTTTTTCAACATTTAAAAAAGATTCATATATTCATCTATACTATTTCTATCAACGTGTGAAAAACAAAGAGATTTACGTACCATTCAACCTTTGAACGGTTCCATAGGTGGCGCAATATGATACCGAACATGGATTGAAGTTCCTAGTGACTTAAAAATAAATTTAAATTACATTTATATAAATAATTTATTTATCATTAATTGCCCTCCCTTCTAACTTTATGTAATTATCTATATATATATATATATATATATATAAAGTTGGGACTTAAGGAGGTGACATGGCATCACCATTTCTCATCATCTCATATTATCTATTATCTAATAAATTGATTGAAATTAAAAAATAATTACATTACAAAATATTAAAATAGAAAATAATTATTAGATTATAAATGATTACATGTCTTTTTCTCTTTCTATTTAAATTCAACAATATGTAACCATTAATAATAATTAATTATAAATCTTGAAATATTCATTTATTTTATTATGCCAACAATTAAATTTTAGTGGCTTAAAATACATCAATTAATTAATATTAATATTAATATATGAAGGAATGTTCCTTAATCTTCCCTTAGCAATGCCATTAGAACTTAATTTTAATGTCATAATCTCATATTTAATTATTCAATCTTTTGTTTAGTGCATTTTGGCTTCTTCAAACTCCATAAACATTAAATATTTAAAATTTGTGACGTCATTATTTCTCATCTTTTTATATTCTCTATTATCTAATATATTAGTTGAGATTAAAAAATAATTACATTATAAAATATTAAAAATCTATATCTATCTATCTATCTATCTATCGATCTATATATATATATATATATATATATATATATAAAGTTGGGACTAAAGGAAGTGATGTGGCATCACTATTTCTCTTCTTCTTGTATTCTCTATTATCTAATAAATTGATTGATATTAAAAAAATAATTACATTACAAAATATTAAAAATAAAAAATAATTATTAGATTATAAAAGATTATATGTCTCTTCCTCTTTCTATTTAAATTTAATAATATGCAATCATTAATAATAATAATTATAAGTTTTCAAACATTAATTTATTTTATTATTCCAACAATTAAACTTTAGTGGCTTAAATATATCAATTAATTAATATAGGAAGGAATGTTCCTTCATGTTCCCTCAATAATGCCATTAGGGTCTAATTTTAATGCTATAATATCATATTTAATTATGCAACCTTTTGTTTAGTGCCTTTTAACTTCTTCAAACTCTATAAATATTAAGTAGTTAAGATTTGTGACATTATTATTTCTCATCTTTTTATATTCTCTATAATCTAATATATTGGTTGAGATTAAAAAATAATTACATTACAAAATATTAAAAATAGAAAATAATTAGTAGATTATAAAATATTACATGTCTTTTCTTCTTTCTATTTAAATTCAACAATATGTAACCATTAATAATAAATTAATTATAGTTTTGAAACATTCATTTATTTTATTAAGCCAACAACTAAACTTTAGTGGTTTAAAATACATCAACTAATTAATATAGGAAGAAGGTTCTTTCATCTTCCCTCACCAATACCACTAAGACCTAATTTTAATGTCATAATTTCATAGTTAATTATGCAACCTTTTATTTAGTGTCTTTTGGCTTCTTCAAATTATATAAATATTAAGTATTTAAGATTTGTTATGTTTGGGTTTTTTTTATATTATTTAACCAATTTCCTCTTTAAAAATGTTCTTGTGTTTTTATTTTTTTTTACTTATTTAAATTTTTTCTATTGTGTGCTTCATGAAGTATTCTTTTCTTCATGAGTTAAACAATGATAAAGATAGTTGGATGATAAAAATTAAATTTTGTAAAATGTGAGAGTCTGTTAATACCAAGAAGAATGGATAGTTGATTAGTGTGAACATAATTTTTATTGATAAAAAGGTTGTGTACACTTAACTATACACATTAATATATATTTTTAAAGTTAACAAAAAAATAATTAACTTTCATAAATAACATTAGTTTTATAAGGCTGCGTTATCTTTAAAAAAAAATTTCATATTTTTTATCAATTTTATCAAGTGTAAAGTAATAAAAAAATAATACTAAATTCTTTTTTTAAAGCCGCACGAAGTGCGGTTCTATTTCCTAGTATATATATAAAGTTGGAACTTAAAGAGGTGATGTGACATCACCATTTCTCATCTTTATATATTCTCTATTATCTAATAAATAGAGAAATTTTCTTTTACATTTAACTTTTCATCTTCTCACAATTAATTTGATTGTTATTACACAATTACAATTATGTAAAGGTTTTAATGAGGCATATTCTTTATAATGAACATACAAGAGAGAGTGTTATGAATTTATTAAAATAAATGTAGATGTTCATAACATATGTCTCTTAGTCTCCCCACTATCTCTCATTAGTAACCTTTAGCTTTCCTATAACTCCCACTATCTCACAAGGAATTATAATCCATAATTTTTCATTAATTTCATGGAGTGATTATATAACTATAAAAGGAGAGCTCATCTTTTTATTTTGTACACACACAATTGGAATGAATAAAATCATTCTATAATATATTCTCTCATTTTATTCTTTATCTTACATTGCTTCTTTATTTGTATTGTTGCCTAATAGTTTTTTTTTATTTTTTATAAGGCTACCTTATCTTAAAAAAAATCAATTCATATTTTTTATCAGTTTCATCAAGTGTAAAGTAAGAAAAAAAAATAATACTAAATTTTTTTTTCAAAACTGCGTGACGCGCAATTATATTTTCTAGTTAATATATAAAGCTCATCTCCCCTCAATTCCTCCTTTACTCTTTTCTTCTTTTTTTCTCTCAGAAAAAATAGAAGTTATCATTTATGTATTAAAATAATTTCTCTTATGTTCTTCGAACTTATTATTTTCCTTATCAAATTTAAGACAATTGATAATAATTTCTTTCTTTTATCTCTCTTTTATTATAAAAGAATTTATAACCATAACCAAAGCTCATATAAGAACTAAAATTAAAAGTCTTTAAGATTTTAAATACAAACAATTTAATGGGTTCAATATATAGCATAGGATAAACAATGAAAACATTTAAAAAATTTCAAACTATTACTTCTTATTCTATGACTAGGTATCACTGCTCCCATTATTAATAGATAAACTAGTAAAACACTGAAAGTTGCAACTAGCAAGTAAGCATTATGCAATTTATATTATTTGATGTGTTGAATGAAATTTAAAGAATTTGATATTTATTTTAAAGAAAATTAAAATTATGACGTGGTGTAACTTACTTAGGCATTCTGTATCAAATTCCTGACACTGCCAGTGAATGGCTCCATATCAAAACTCGAAAGGGTACTTTATACGTGGAAGTTATTTTGCTTGTCTCCGTTAGCGGTTAACTGTTGGTAAGACTTATTAATTTATTATCTTTCTCCGCCAGGTCTTCAAATAGCTGTGATTAAGAAGGTTGGCGGACGAAGTGAATGAACTGTTAAAATTTTTTATGGAACCACTCGTGTTTAGTTAATGGAATAACCGAATATATAAGAAATTCAGCTCATAATTAATTAGTTCCATCCATATATAAAATGATCTGAGGTAGGGTTGGTAATGAGACGGAATGAGATGGAATTTATCAATTTTAGTCTCGTTCCGTATATATAAGTGGGATGAAAAAACGTCACACTCCCGTCTTTATATTTTTTTTAGAGATAAAAATATGTCTCGATCCTGTCTCAAAAGAGATGGGATTCTGCGATATCCTATCCTAATTAAAAAAATTTTAATTCTTAGTCGGCAATAAAATGAGATGGAATAAAATTTGTCAATCACACTCCTGTCTCGTATATGTAAGTGAGATAAAAAAATATCTCACTCATGTCCTTAAATTTTTTTATGAAATGAGATCCTACAAAATCCCATCTTATCGGAAAAAATTACCATCTTTAGTCTAAGATCATGTTTAATTGATTTAATTAAATAAAAATAAACGGTTGATTCATTAGGGGAAGGGATTTTACTGTCATTTTCCCTTTATTCAAAGAAGTGAATCAAGCTTCATGTTAATGCATTTTGTGGTGTATAAATAAAGCTAATAATAAAACTTTGTGAGCACATTAATAAGCCAGCTAAGCTTTGCTTTCTGGCGACAAAATATTTTCATTACATTAATTACTTTTATCCCGTCATTTGAGGTCAATTATTTCGTCACTTCACCCACTCTTCATTTTATTAGAAATTGCATCTATATATATATATGAACAAACTTTTTATCAGTTTATCAAGGACCCGACATCCCCCCCACGTGACTTCATTAATAACTTGACCTACTACACCTTGAATTCTTTGACAAAATATTTAGTAATTTCGTCAAAAGGAAGGTCATCTAAAAGCACCTCGTAATACCCATTTTATATATTTATTTTGTTATTTACTTTGTACATCTTACCTGGACTTAAACATTCAACAAATTTGTCAAAAGATAGGAACCTTAATGAAAGAGACAGTAGAATTATAGAATTAACGTTTATACACTACACATCACATATTAATTCCTTAGCTTTTTTCTTAAGTCCAAATGTTAGACTTTAGTTATGTATTTAATTATAGAAAATTTTTACCTACCGTTTATAATTAATAAGCAAAAGTATTTTGACCGACGTCCTTTTTTGTTAAAATTTGACTCAAAATGCAACTCTTTACAAGCTATAAGCATCCAATGTGTTGGGGGTTTTTTGTGGGCACGAAGAGAATTAATTTGAGACTAAACATTTGAACTCAAGACATTCTATCATTAACAATAATAACATATAAACAAAACATTTATTATGGTCGTAAGACTTGATTACAAAACAAAGTTTTTTTTTTTTTTTTGGGTGGACATCCGATTCGAATTCTCAAAGATGCATATAGGGACTAAAAAATAATATTAAAATAAAAAAAAACATAATATTCATTGCCCCAATTCCTCGCAATTAAATGAAATAAATCGACGTATTTGAAATAAAGTAGTTTGTTTATTCTCAATGAATGATTGAGATAGAAATTTTATATTCATGACATAATTCCTTAATCCTACTATCATTTTAGGCAATGATTTGATTTAAAAGTTTAAATTAATTGTTGAGTATATAGTAATCCAACAATTTATAGCAGCCCGTTAGAATATAAATTGCAACTTTTGAATGATATGAAGTAAATCATTATCTAGGAATGAAGAATGATTGAAGAAGAATCAGGATAGCCACTTGTGAGTCCCACCAAGACTTTTGAAGCTCAAGGCAATGAATTAGGTATAAAGTTTGAATAATTGTGCTCGCTTCTGTTGATTGATTAGCTTTTCGTTGTCCAAATACATATTATAATTAATTCATGTCAAACATGATTGCACATATCATTGTGTTACCCTTTTGCTAATTTAGAAAAATAATTATTGAATGTTCGTCGAAATGACCTTTTAAAAAGGAAAAAAAAAAAAGAATTATCGCCTTTTTGCAAAATCTAGAGTTTTTGACATGTTTATTTATGCATGAATTTGACTTGGTTACACGTGCAAATTATTACATATAACACAATTGAAAAATTGATGTAACCACATTATGGCCTAGATTAATATTAATTATTATCGAATTGTAGATGTTAATTTTGACAAAATAAAACCATACGATTAACCACCGTGACGTTTAGCCCACGTACCATTTGCATGCGCTTAAAATTTGGGCTTTAGAATTGTTTAATTCAATTAGTCAATAAATTATAGATCAAATCACAAACTTAATTATTATGCCGGCAAGAATTAAAAGGGGCTTGTTGTTTCTTATATGTACATCTTACGTGAAGCAATCAAAATAATGGTAGATTTTGTCAATTCCAAGGTTTGCATGCTTTTTGTACAATCAAATTTTAAAATGCCTCTTATAAGTACAATCGATTTTTAAAAGGGAATGTTTTTCAGAATTTTCATAATTTATAGTTAGTTGAAATTAAAATGCTTCTAACTCAATATATCGAGTTCTTATGAAATATGAGCAAGTTCGTAAATCATTTAGAATATAAAAAACATTGATAATCATTTCGAGGTTTTGTTAGCTAATGGATTTATGTATTCAATGTTTATAGATCAAGTTAATTAAGAATTAGTCATTTTCACAATGTCTATTTGATTACTAATCGTTATCTTCACCAATTTTTTACTTACAACAAATAAAAAAATATACTGTTTTGTTTTTAAAGTGATTTGCGGTAATGAGGTTGGTAAAGTGATACTTTAGGTATTTTTTTACTAGATACTCGAGTTTGAATTTTGAAAAAGGTAAGAGATTAAAAAATAAATTTGATACTTACTTCCTTTCCTATTTTAGAGAAAAAAAAATCCATATATCTACTACGTCATCAAACTATTATTTAATTGCATTCCAACGTTATATACAATATATTTATAAATAATGATTTAAAATTGGGTGATAAATGTATGCTCGGTGGACAACGGTGTGATAGTTAAGTGTGGAATCCACACCATCTAGACATTTTCATGTGTGAAACCATTAATGCTTTTGAAATTTGACATTCTTATGTCGCTGCTTTCATTTTTAAAAAGTAAAAGAAATTGCATGGAAAATGGAAAGTTTAGTTGGAATTAGTAGACTCAAATTCAATAGGGCAAATCATAAAAATAAAATAATAATAGAACGTCCTACATTCTCAAATGGTCTACTAGGGAATAATATGAATATAATGAAATGATTTAAAGAAATAGGGACCCATTTTGTTTGACTTTTTTAATTTGAATTTGGAAATTAGGTGATTGAAAACTACAAGGCTCTCTCGACTTTAG
This sequence comes from Citrus trifoliata, assembly GCA_018350135.1. Taxonomy (NCBI): domain Eukaryota; kingdom Viridiplantae; phylum Streptophyta; class Magnoliopsida; order Sapindales; family Rutaceae; genus Citrus; species Citrus trifoliata. Next base: position 271,739 of record VKKW01000072.1, read on the forward strand.
TCTTTTGCCCTAATTCTCTGGTTGGTCTTTCACGTACGTAATAATTAATATAAATTAAGCAATTTCATGCAATGTTGACACGTGACAAATTCATAGTTTTAGTTCTTCTAGAATATCTCTCTACAAATCAAAGAGTTAGGTACATTCATCTATTTATTTATATATGTTATCATTTCTACAAAGGGGAGAGTTAATTTGAAGCTTCGGGATAATTAGTTAATTATTTGCTTTCTTGTTGCTATTTTGAGTTTTAATTTGTTTTTTTCTCTCTCTCTTAGTTTATTTCTCAAAAGTCATATTTATATTATATGAATTAATTTGAACATATAAGTTCACACATGGAGCATCTAGCTTGATCTTGACTTCACTAATTAATCATTTATGATTTTCATATAATTAATCGAGACTGCGATTATATATTAATTGAGTTCTTTAAAATTCCTTTCTATTTGATTATAATATATATAATACAATAAGCATCAAATTAATTTATTCTTCTCGTTTAACACGTGTTTGCTTCCATTCGATATCATGTAGTGAAGATGTATTTATTCGAACATTACACAAGGGATCTCGATTAGCTTATCGATTAATAGTAAACTATCTTTCTAGAGCTAGAGTTAACTAATTTAATTGCTTGGATAGTATGTGTGCATAGTAGGATTTTGCACTTTATTAAAATTCGAAATATATTCTTAGAAAACTACTAAGTCTCATAGTTTAATAGTATAATAATATTATACTATTAAACTAGGAGACTTAGTACATTTTTATACTTTAATAAAATCCAAAATCTTGGATTATAATATATATATATGATTTGAATTTTGTTAAAGTTCGAAAAAAATATTAAATCGTGCAGTTTAATATTGTATTGCTAGAACAGTACTATATAAAACAACAACAAACATACTATCACAAATGTAAATTTGAAAAATTGAAGTGTATCACATTAACTGTGAAATCTAACACGAAATGTAGCATAATATGAACTCATATAATTTAACCAATAACATGATTAATCAAGCATAAAATTTTGAAAATTTTAACCGGTTAAAAGAACTCAAATTATATCTTTTTGAAAATATAGTTCATTTGAGTAATTATGGTTCCCCTTAGCTGGCATCTTTTTAGTCACTGCTTCAATTATTTGCATCTTATGACTTTTTGCATACAGTTTTGTTTACTTATATTTTTGCATATAGTTCAAACTTTTTGCATACAATTCAGTTTACTCATACTTTTAGGGAGACTATTGATGTTATTGATGCCCTATTTAAATTTCAGGAGGTTATCAGTTCCCTCTCTACTAAAATTAATATATAGCACTTATTTTCTTACTGTTTTCATAATATTCAAAAACCCTCTGACACTAAAAAATTTAAAGAAAAATAAGGGTGAATGGACTATTTACTTGATAATTTATTTCGGGAATATAAAATATATATTTATTATAAAAAAATTAAAAAATTAACAAAAAGTACAAGAAAAACATCTTTTTGTTAATTTTTTTCACACATAACATATATTTCCTATTTTAATACTTTTATTTTTATTTTTATTTTTATTTCCATTTATATCATTTATTAAATTTATAATAAATATGAATAAAAGTGTATTTGAAAATAAGGATAATACTATAAAATTATGTTATCATGAGCGTTATTAACTATTATAAAAATAATAAAAAAAATAAAATATATATATTAATTTCTGTAAGGAGAAAACTGACAATTCCCTGTAATATTTATTTGTTTTTTTTTTAATCTTTATTTCAATGCCTACATTTGAAAGGTAATAATCACTACATATATTCTTTGATTATGTGCTCGTGGAATACATAATGAAAAAGAACACATTATACAATCGAGGAGTACGCATGATCCTTGGCTGAAACTTTTTACTTTATAGATTCATAATTGTTGGTAATTAGTCATTAATATTGGTGTTTGTTCTCACGTGGAAAATTTTGATCAATTTATAGTCAAACGTTAAATCCAAAAATTTCCTTTATGTTTTACTTGACTTTTGGAATAAATTAAAATGAAAGTAATAAAGCAAATCACGTGCAAAATCAATTGTGTTTATTTATTTGAATTTTGTTTGATTGCGTGTGGGAACATTTGATTGATAATTCAAATTATTTCACACTCGAAGTTGATAATATTTTATGTTAGAATCCAAATTTATAAATAAATTAGCTATTCAATGATATTATATTATATTATATTATGACAAGTAATGCCTAATTCAATAGGCTTATTTCATGTTATAACTGTATGGCATCTTGTCTTTGCTTCTTAATTTTAATATTTTATATAAGAGGCAAAATTTGAGTTCTATATAGGCTTCTCCAAAAAAAGAAAAAAGAAAAAAATTCCATATATGTTAAACAGGCCAAGACTATATCGACAAATATGCATGAAAATGTCTTCATCCAATCGTAGTCGAAAACTTAACTTGCTGAAATATCTTTCTGGACATGATAATGCCAACCAAACTAAACATCTATTGGGCTTGCTAAACCTTTGGTTTTTGGGCCTTCATGTTCCACCAAGTACTTATGTTTGATTTACTATTGCCACCCCATAAAATTCTCATCAAAATCGCCCATTGCAAACTATTGCAAACTTATCAAATATTTAAGTTATTGCAAACTTCAACTCATCCCTATTTTTGTCCAAAAGTTGAGGAAAAAAATTTGATGAATTTTCTCTTTAAACCTTCTTTACATAAATAGACATGCATAATAATTTGACATGTATTTTGAAGATTATTATTTCATGAAAGAGTAACATGAAATTAATTCTTTAACTTATTAAACATTTTTTAGTGAATTCATGATCTTGACTAGTATGCCACTTTAAGAGATTTTACTAATTAAATTTGTCCCAAAAAAATTGATAGACTTAGGTGTTGTTTGTTTTTTTTAGTTTGAAGTCTAAGTTTAACTTCTTCTTCTTCTTCTTCTTTTTTCAGAAATTTATTTATTTTAAACTTTTTTTTAATTTATCACTTATTGTCAGACAATTTTATCTAAATAGAAAAGGTAGAAAAAGTCCACTTTTATCTGGAGTCTGAAGTTTAAATGGAAAATTTTAATTTTTAATTTCAAAAATATCCTTAACAATTCATTATTTCCAATATTATGTATAAACCTAATATTTTTGTATTATTTTTAAGTTATTTTTTAAATTGCTTTAAATTTTTACTCACATGATAACATTAACTAAATTGAAATATTGAACAAATCAAATTATATCCATTGTGATAAATCAAAAATAAAATAACTGTATTGACTTTATAATAAAATTTGATATTATCATTGCATTTTTTATTAAAAAATTAAATTAAGATCAACAATGATAGTATTTTTTTTAATGCTACCAAACTAATCAACATGTGAAAATTATAAATTGTGAAAAACAAATATATGCACCACTTAAAAGGATATTTATGTCAAACTATTAGTTTTTAAGTTTTTCTTTTCAGATGTTGAAAAAGAAAAAACAAACATATTATTTGGACATTTTCATTCAGACATATTCAGACTTTAACTAAATTCAGAGATATTCAAATTTCAGATAAAAAAACAAACGCAACCTTACTAAATAAGTAAAAGAGATATTTTTTCATTGCTTTGACATGTATAAAATAAATGGTTTGCTATTTTATTTCACTTACATTTTCAAGTAAATTATTAATTTTTAAATTAGAAGTAGCCGAGTCCAGCATTTATAGTCGAAAATTGAAGTCACAAGAGGAATTTTAAATCATAATAAATTTTCATTTTCTTTTTTTTTCTTGAAATAATTGAAATATTTCTAATTTCTAATTTTCTTGAAAACGAAAATCTCTCTAAAAAAAACTTATTTGTTTTGTGTTTCATATTATAAAATATAAATTTGTTGAGACAGTGATTGGTGATTGTGCAATTAAATTACAGTTCGTCATTATTATAAATTTTTTGACCTTGAAAGATTCTAATGCTGCTAAAACTTTTGCAGAGGATCATGATTATCTCCTAATTTGATATTCTCTTAAGCAAAAATACATGTCAGTGATTGGTAGTTAATAAATAAAAAAATAAAGAAGTTAAATCTTACCCATATACTATCACTTAAATACACATGGTACAAGATCTTTAAAATATCATGAGAGCTCAGATCAGGAGAGGATTTTTATCCTTTGCAGAGTACACATTCCGCATCTTGGATCAAGTGCGTTCGAGGCACATAAAATCTATCAACGCTAAAACTTTCTACCTTCGCTTACAAATATATGCTGAACCCATTGATGTGTGATCTTTGTGTGATCTTTTTACTACGAGTAGGGGTATTCAGACAACAAAATATTGACAAAATAACAATAAATTGATGTTGCTTTTACTTATTCAAGCACAATCACTATTAACTGATACCATTTTTATAGTTATTTTTGTCAGTATTTTGTTAACCCTTCGTCTCTTCGGCATGCATTCGCATTTTTCCTAACAAACTCAATGCTCCTTTTTCGCTTGCAGATCAATACTGGCTCCAGGCCTCTGGCTATAGCTGGGGTTGGCTGGAAGTAGTCTCATTGAGCGACTTAAATAAACCAGAAACGGCTATCTAGTGAATGACTTTTGCATGAAGGATAATACGGATCGGACGAATTGAAGGGATCGGATTGGATTCTGAACACAATCAGGAAGGAGGGAAGATAACCTCTGAATTGAAATTTTAATTTCTTACTTCCTCATGATTTGATTGCAACCAATTAAATAAAACTACTTACATGAAAACCACTCAACCAGACCCTTGAGAGTTAGCTCTGTTAAAATTGTACGTGCCATACACAATTCAGAGGTCTCGTTTTGTGCTCATGTATTGTTTCAGAGTTCGCTGTTCTTCTCATTGCTATATAGGAAAATTGGAATATCAGTCCGACCTTTATTTTTTTTTCATATTGCACACATCGTTATTCATGGATAATTATAATAAGAGTAGGGTTAATTGTACTCTAAATAATACTTTAAACACTTTAATTCTAACAATATGTAATATTAGTAGAATGTCCTTAGAATAATTTAGTATAAAGTACAACTTACTTGAATTAAATGAAGTGAAATTATTCTTGATAATTGACACCCATTTAACATGAATTGTGGCTTATCGTGATCAAATAAAGAGATTAAAAGCAATCAATCAAGAATTCATTAATAAATCTAAAAAAAATAAAAAAAATTATTTTAGATAGGGTGGGCTAGCAACCTGATCCGACCGACCCCGATGGTAGTAGTTTATTTTAATTTTTATTCATTTGATTTAATCGTAATAATTTTCATTTTTTTGGGTTAAAAATTGGTAAAAATGGATTAAAATTAGATAATTATATTAAGCAATCTTCTAGTATTTAAAATAATTTGTAAAAATACTTGAAATAAACAAAACAATTACACCTAATCCGAACATTATCCAAATCCATTCTAATTGACTTGAATTCAATTTTAACCCAACCTGACCCAATATGCATGCAATCATGAGCTGATCCATCCAAACTCAATTTGATTTTTTGCTTCGATCTGATCCAATCTGAACTATATTCGGATAGGATTACAAGTTCAGTTTTTTTTTTAATCCGAATAATCTGAAACTTGATCTAATTGATCCGAACTCGAATTTATCCATCCCTACAAAAGGAGAATCGAACAAAAGAAAAGGAATTAGATAAAGTGAGTCATTGTAACAAGATTTGTTTAGTTTCGTCTTGATTCAAATCCAACATCACTCAACTCAAATGAATTTTTAGTAAGTGAGGATTTTTTTAGTATTTTAAAAAGTGTACCTAGTAAAAATATTTTTAAAAAATTAATAATAAGTGTACAAAATAATAAAGTGTTCTAAGCATTTTTTAATGTGTAAATAGCTTCACCATTTTCTTTATCATTAAGGGTGTTTATATGTATCTGACAGAGTAATTCTACGTTTTCCTAATAATAGCCTAAGAGATTTTCTCCCAGCTGATGTGTGGGCAGTTTTAATTTGAAGGTGGGTTGATTAATTAAGTAATTTGAAAAAATATACATTAAAATCATACCATCCTAATGGATGAATAAATACCATATTATACGTGAGGATTGTAATATAAAATATATAAATCGAACTTCTTAAATCTCTTCTATGCTAGCTTTTTGTTCAACAAAAGAAACGTTATCTCTCTTTTGTGCTCTCTAAATATTTCTTTGGATCAACTTTACTTGTTGCCAGTGAATAATTTATTTGTTGATCAAGGCGGTATTTATGTTCTATCTTTCTCTTCTTAATTTTGTTATTGAAGAATATTAGCTTATCTTATTATGTGTTAAAATTACTTTATTTTCACATGTGCCACCAGCTTATTACATGCATAGTAAAAAATGTGCAGTAGTATGAGTTGTTTCATAGTCTAATTACCTAATGTTTTCTTGCAATTATGTAAGTTATGAAAAACGTATTATATGTAACGATAATGTTGTTACTATTAAGGAGCAATTTGTTACGGACAATAGAGACTGGCCGCAGATGCAGGGTTAGAAAGAATTCAAAGAAAGTGCCTTCTGTTACAACTTGCCGGCATCCTTAAAAAAAAAAAATGTTGCGGGTGTTTAGACTCTTTCTTTCTGATGAGAAAGTATATGGTACATTAGAAATAATACAATTAATTATTGTATGTGTAATATATGTAATTAAATTTAATAAAACTATCATTTGCTTGTTGTCTTTTTTTTTGTTTTTTGAAGTCTGTTATATACAGATATTACTGACATTACATCAAACATTACAATGAATATTTACAATCATACTATATAACTGGGACCACCACCATACATTGACACACTGAAGTATATGCCCAGATATTTTAAACCCTCTCTAATATTCGAAGGGTACCTGTTCCACTCACATTTCGTAAGGGAGAGACTGTCTCCACTCAATTAATTGATAATTGAGGAAGAACTGAAACTAACCTCCATAATGCTCTTATGGAGGCTCGAACCCTTTCACTCAACATTGTAAGTGTTCTTTTAAAGAGTAATGATAGGTATCCCAATATTTAAGTTTTAATTTAAATCTCAAATGATGTGACATTCATCCACTGAGTGGTAGCTAAATAATTTTACTAACTATTAAATCCATTATTCAACGGATGAAAGACATATAGCATTGAGACTCAAATTGAGATTTAAATGTTGAAATCCTAACATTATTATTTTTTAAAATAAATAAATAAATATTATAATATTATACTTATTTTTATAATTGATGTGACACTTCCAATAAATTCTAAAAGGGAAAAAGCTTTTTTCATCCATAGAGTTTGATATAATAGCTCATTTTATCCTTATTTTTTAAATAATAACTCGTTTCATTCTCATTTTTCAAACAATAGCCTAAAATACTCTTATGTGAATTTATGATTAGTTTACTCTATAATTCATTGGGGGTGAAATAGGATTTTCAATTAAATAAATGCAAAGCTTTTTAAAATAAAAATCTTAAGAATAATTGAATAACATTTGACTTTTTGCAAAAATTTAAAATTTAAGGATAACTTAATAAAATAAAAACTGATATTAAAGAATATGCAACATGTGTGTGTGTTCATTAATTTTTTTTAATGAAGTCAACTAAATAATAATAATTCTTTTCAATCAAGAATTATTATCTATAGTAAGGTCAAGAATAACTAAAAGATTAAAAAAATACAATCCAATATAGTGTATTTTATTATGTAGTATTTTTAAATATATGTTGTAATTATTTTTGATAGAAAAACAATACTAATTAATTATTTATTTATTTATCTCGACCATATTAAAGTTAAGGATAAGCTAAAGAATAAAAAAATTACTCTAGTACCTATGAAATCTATGTTTTCTTTTTATCTTAAATATATATTTTACATATTATTTAATGTTATTATTGTTTATTTATTAAGTTATCCTACCCCTCCCCCCGGTGTTGATGTTTACTTGCACAGTGATAGTTCGGGGGCTGCATTCCCTCGTTTTGTTAAGTTTTAGCTTTTGCTAGGCTCATTTTTCCTTTACCAAAAAAAAAAAAAGCTCATATGAAAGATCCTCAGAGTGTCTTGGTAAATAATTGGTCCATTACATACCCAGTATGCAGTTGGATTGGCATTTCCTGTGGTGCTGGCCGTCATAGAGTCACAGCCTTATATCTTTCAACTATGGGTCTCCAAGGCACCATTCCTCCACACTTGGGAAATCTATCATTTCTAGTGTATCTTAATATTAGCCATAACAAATTTCATGGTCATCTACCGAATGAATTGGGGCAACTACGCCGACTCAGATTCTTTAGTGTCACTAATAACACGTTGAGTGGAAGCTTTCCGCCATGGATAGGTGTCTTATCTAGACTCTGATTGTTGAGTCTTTATCGCAACAACTTCAGAGGTCCCATCCCAGATTCACTCTTCAACTTGTCAATGCTAGAGTTCTTGGACTTGGGGCACAACTTATTGTGGGAACATTCCTTCCAAGATAGGCGAGCAGTCGAATTTGAATAAGCTCTTAGTGGAGAACACATATCTTTCAGGCTCCATACCTTGGAGCTTGTACAACATTTCCTCCTTGGAAAGGATTGATTTAAGTTCCAATAGCCTGTCTGGTACTCTGCCGAATGATATGTGTATTCGTCTGCCAAAGCTTGAGGCACTATACTTGGGTGCAAACCAATTCTTCGGCCATATTCCGTCAAGTTTAAGTGAGTGCACTCGACTTCAAACTTTGTGGCTGTCGGATAATCAATTCACAGGAAGGCTGCCAGAAAATATTGGAAACTTGAGTAAGCTTATGGTTCTAGGTCTTGGCAAAAACAACCTACAAGGTACGTCCTACACCTCATCTTTAATTTTTAAGCAGATCTGCGTTTGTATTTCATCATTTTATACAAGTAATTTTGGTTTAAGAAAAAAAAAAAGCTAAAAACTAGACATGTCAAAGTCCAGCCCCTTTGTGTATGATGCAAAAGATTTCAATTTTTATTCAGTCATGGTTTAAATTCAAACTATTATATTTAGCCTAATGCGACTCAATTTTCTCTCCACTTATGTACTGGCGTTCAAAACTTATAACTTTTCAAGTAAATGGGTACTATATGCTGAGGGCATTTCCATTTTTATAGCATACAAATAGCCCACTCCTAAAACTTTACATTTAATGCATATTTCCTAGAAAATGTTACAAAGAAGCAGTCATTAATTGCTACAAGCGTAATCCGTAATTTCTTGAAAACAATTGATGCATATCCTTGATAGTCATATCCCGGATCCTGTGTTCTTTCCGAATAAAATTTCTTCTTCTAATAAAATTAAAAAAAAATCGTTTTGATTAATATTTTTCCCGTATGGAGTAAATGAAATGAACGTGTTTAAAGTAACTTTAAACTCTGATGTATTTGACCAATATTCACTTGAAAAATGATAAACAGATAAAGTGCTCACAAAATAACTCAAGCTCATTTTACCATGTAGAAAAATTAAATAAATAAACCAAACCTATTTTAACTTTGTTTTTATTCACTTTTTTGTTTGGAGTACCAGTGATTTCATTTGCTTTCGTAACTTAATTTCAACTGAACTAGAAAATTGAAAACCTTAATATCTCCTTACCTCAATCTTGACATTCTGACAGGTGAAATTCCGAAGGAGATTGGCAATCTACAAAGTCTGGAGAATCTTGATCTTGGTCCCAATAACTTAAGTGGTTCCATTCCACCCACCATCTTCAATATTTCAACCATATCACTCATTAATCTATTCAACAATCAACTCTCTGGCCATCTACCATCGACAACTGGCCACTCGCTGCCAAACTTGGAGCTATTTTCTTTGGCAAAGAATAAACTTACAGGGATGATGAGCATAATTTATATACATATTTTATCTTTAATTATATAATTACTAGTTATTCTTATTTGTTATTTTTAATTAATTAAATTATTTTATTGAATAGGGAATTAATTGGAGATTATGGATAAAAAAGGATATAAGGGAGCTCAATTTTGGAAGCGTTAATTAATTGATTTCAGAAGCAATTAGACATACATGCTTGTGGAAGTGAAGCCGAGGAAATCGAAGCTAGTAAATTAATTGATCTAGCACATGAAGAAGAATTTAAGCATAACATTGGCTTTAGCTTACTTAAGTTACACGTGCATGGTTTTGTAATATTTGGAAAGCAATTTAAATGGGATCCACACTTGATTTTCAAAAGTGGAATTAATGGCTTATGGTGGCATTATTATGACATAATTGGAAAAGGAATCCTAAAGCAATTCTAAGGGTGATCACTAGTGAGAGCTAAGGCAAATAAAAGGGCAAGCCTTTTGGCTTTAGGATTTAAGAGGTGGGGCCCATTTCAAAGACTATAAAAGGAACTTTTGGCTTTTGGAGAAGGGAGAGCCGCCAGGGAGGAGAGCTGCAGACGCAAGGCAGAAGAGGAAAGCTAGGACGAGTGCAGCAATATTTTGGCTTTTATGGCTGATTTTATTTCTCGTGTTGCTCTCAATTCAAGTATGTCTAGCTAATTTTCTTATACTGAGGTTAATGATGAAACCCTATTCAATAAAATAATTATTTTTTTATTTAATTAATTCCCTATATATATTCTTTGATGATTATGGTTTTTTATTTCACATGATTAATTGGATGTTAATAAAATCTTTTCATCAATTCTGTCATGCATTATTGATTGTTAGGATTAATATTCAATTAAATCTATGCTTGGATTTATAAAGTTTATACATGATTATCTCTGATTCTATGTCTTTCATTAAATTATTTACATAGAGTGGTTAGGAAACTTTGACTCTTTGTTATTCAATATGTTTACATGAGATTCTTAGATGTCATATTATCAAGCAGAAAAAGAAGCTACATTAGATTTAATTACTTGGGCTTAATTGTTATATCTATGAGATGACATAGATTGATTTTGAGTTGTCACTCTAAAATTGGGGGTTAATTAATAATTAGATAATTATTAGTTGAATAGTGGTGGATTCTGAAACCTTGGTAATTCTTATCTTATTGAATTCTCTTTTATTTTAATTGCTTCCTTAGTTTAATTAGTTTAATTTCTCTTAAAACTCAATTTGATCAACTAGGTTAGAATTAATATTAATTTTAGATTTAAATTAGACTTTTCAATTTATAACAATCTCTGTGGGATCGACCTCGTTATCACTATTCTATTTCTAGATTCGTGCGCTTGCGAGTATATTAAAATTTTCACAATAAGTTTTTGGCGCCGTTGCCGGGATTGTACTAGAAAGTCGGTTTAATCTAGATTGATTTGATTTTTCCACTAGTTATAATTTAGGTTGTCTTTTATTTTTTATTTTTTTAATTAAAAAAACACAAAAAAAACTTTTATTTGTCTTTAAATTCATTGTTTGATTGTTTGATTTCTTTTATTTTTAAATTTTGTTTATTCTCATTATTGTTGGTTTATTTTATTTTATTTTTCTTTCTTTCCTTGTCTGGTTAGTTTATGAGTGTTTGGGAACGTGATTCAACAAATCGTTTGGTTAAAAGAGAGTCGAAAATTGATAGTAGTCAAACCAGTTCTTTAGAAGTGATGGATGACCCAAATAGACTATTGCCAATAGTTCCACCAGTGCAAGCAGAGAAAACCCTTAGAGAATATTTTTCACCACTTGCAGCCAACCAACCATCTTGTATTGTGTTGCCACAAACTACAGTAACACACTTTGAACTTAAGCCCTCAGTCATTCAGCTTTTACCATCTTTCCATGGGTTAGAGAGAGAGGATCCATATTTGCACATTAAGGAATTTCTTGACATATGCTCTACATTTCGTTTTCAAAATTTTAATGATGAGTCAATTAGGCCTCGTATGTTCCCTTTCTCATTAAAAGACAAAGCGAAAGCTTGGTTGAATTCACTTCCTGCTGGGTCTATTAGTACATGGGATGAATTGAGTAATAAGTTTCTCACCAAGTTTTTCCCTATGTCTAAAACAAATGCCCTTAGGAGAGAGATAAATGATTTTTATCAAAAAGAGGGTGAACAATTTTACGAGTGTTCGGAAAGATTCAATGATTTACTCCTCAAGTGTCCCCACCATGGTTTTGAAAAATGGAGACTTATACAATGCTTATATAATGGTTTAACCATGTCAAATCGTCATATGGTAGAGTCTATGAATGGTGGGAGATTTTTGAACTTACATGAAGGGGCCGCATGAGATTTCTTTAATTCACTTTCTGAAAATTCTCAACAGTGGGATTTTTCAAATCAAAGGGAAAAATCATCTCAAATTTCTAGAAAGGGGTTATATGAAGTTAATGATGATTTAGATATGAAATCCACTCTAGCTACACTTTTTAGGAAAGTAGATGCCCTAGTTATGAACCAATCCATAAATCATCATCCTAGTGTAGCTAATGAGGTTTGTGCTATTTGTTTTAACTTGTCTCATACAACACAGAATTGTCCATCATTACCAGTCTATCCAGATGCTTATTCTGAGCAAGTACATGCCTTACAATCATATGAGAAAACCTCTAATAGTCCATATTCATCCACATATAATCCTAATTGGAGGAATCACCCTAATTTTTCTTGGAAACAAAATCAACCTTTGTCAAACCAAGGAGGGCAACAATTTAACATGCCCAATCAACAATTTGTCCCTCCTAACCAAGTATATCCTCCTGCCCAGCAACCTATGTCTCAATTTGTTGCACCCCAACAAAGAAAGCCTTCTTTAGAGGATACACTTCAAAGTTTCATTCAGTCAACCCAATAGGCTTTTCAGTCAAACACTCAAGCTATTCTAAAGCTTGAACATCAATTTGGTCAATTAGCAACTACTGTAGCGGAGAGAGAAAAAGGAAAATTTCCAAGTCAACCAGTTCCTAATCCTAAAGGAGTGCACGAAGTTGGATCGAGTTCAAGTCATCAGCATGAACAAGCAAAATCTGTTATGACCTTGAGAAGAGGAAAATTATTTGACAACAAGGTGGAGGTTCAAACAAGAAAGACATATGCGCATACTTCTTCAGATACAGTTCCATCACAAGACTCATCACCAAATGATTTGGAAGAGAGTAGCTCGCCAGCTTACATTCCCAAGGCTCCTTTTCCTCAAAGGTTAACAAAGGTAAAGAAATGGACTTCAACAGGTGAGATTATGGAAATCTTCAAGCATGTAAGTATAAACATCCATTTACTCGATGCTATTAAGCAAGTTCCTTCCTATGCCAAGTTTTTGAAAGATTTATGCACTAAAAAGAGAAATTTGCATGTCACCAAAAAAGCATTTTTAACTGAACAAACTAGCAATTTACTTCAATGTAAAATGCCACCAAAATTTAAGGATCCAGGTTCTCCTACTATCTCATGTGTTATAGGGAACCAATGTTTTGATAAAGCATTATTGGATTTGGGTGCTAGTGTTAATCTCTTGCCTTATTCTGTTTACATGCAGCTTGGACTAGGTGAGTTAAAATCAACTCCTATTATTTTGCAACTTGCTGATAGATCAATGAAAATACCTCGTGGTATTATAGAGGATGTGTTAATACAGATTGATAAATTTTATTATCCTGTTGATTTTATCGTTATTGATACTCAACATGTACAGGATCATAAGAAACACACTCCAATTATTCTACGTCGTCCTTTCTTAGCTACAGCTGATGCTCTTATTAATTGCAGGAATGGAAACATGCAGCTATCTTTTGGTAATATGACCATGGAATTGAATATTTTTAATGTTACCAAGCAGCCACAAGAAGAAGATGAATTTGTTGAAGCAAATATGATAGAGGAATTAGTAGAAGATTCATTCATTTCTAACCATACTGATGATCCATTAGAAGCATGGCTAACTCATTCTGATTTATCTTTTAATGATGACAGTGTAATTGCAGAAGTCAGCGCTTTACTTGATGCACCTCCAAGTACGAACACAACTAAATGGAAGATAAAGTCAGAACCACTGCCTTATTCTGAGAAAAAGATTAGCTCCTCTGCAGAGACGCCACCAAAATTGGAGCTTAAAGCACTGCCTAACACTCTGGAATATGCATTCTTGGGAGATTCTGATACTCTACCTATTATCATTTCTTCTTCCCTCGATCTTGAGCAAAAAAGTAAGTTGTTAGGTATTCTAAAAAAGCATAAAGAGGCAATAGGATGGACCATCGCTGATATTAAAGGTATTAATCCAGTAGATTGCATGCATCGTATTCATCTTGAAGAAAATGCTAAACCTATTAGGGAGATGCAACGTAGGCTAAATCCTAACATGAAAGAAGTGGTAAGAGCTGAAGTAATCAAATTATTAGATGCAGGAATTATTTATCCTATTTCAGATAGCTCTTGGGTTAGCCCTGTGCAAGTTGTTCCTAAGAAATCTGGTGTTACAGTAGTTACTAATACTAATAATGAATTAATTCCCACTAGAGTAACTACAGGTTGGCGTGTTTGCATTGATTATAGAAAATTGAATTCGTTCACAAGAAAAGATCATTTTCCTCTTCCATTTATTGATCAAATGCTTGATAGACTTGCAGGTCATGATTTTTATTGTTTTCTAGATGGATATTCAAGTTATAATCAGATTCCTATAGCTCCAGAGGACCAGGAGAAAACTACAGGAGAAAACTACTTTTACTTGTCCCTTTGGAACTTTTGCATATAGGAGAATGTCATTTGGTTTATGCAATGCACCTGCTACATTTCAAAGATGCATGCTTAGTATTTTTTCTGATATGGTTGAAAGATTTCTTGAAGTATTCATGGATGATTTTTCTGTTTATGGAGATTCTTTTGATGAATGTTTGCAGCATCTAACATTAGTTTTGTAGAGATGTAAAGAAAAGAACTTGGTTCTAAATTGGAAAAAATATCACTTCATGGTAAAATAAGGTATTGTCCTTGGTCATATAATTTCCAGTAAAGGTATAGAAGTCGACAAAGCTAAGGTGAATTTAATTTCTAATCTTCCATATCCCAAATCCGTAAAAGAAGTAAGATCTTTCCTTGGACATGCTGGTTTTTATAGAATATTCATTAAAGATTTTAGTAAAATTTCTAGACCCTTATGCAATTTACTTGGTAAGGATGCACCTTTTATCTTTGATGAATCTTGTCTTGATGCTTTTGCAAAGCTTAAGAAATTGTTGACTTCTTCACCTATCAGTCAGCCACCTAATTGGGATTTGCCTTTTGAAATTATGTGTGATGCATCTGATTATTCTGTTGGAGCAGTTTTAGGACAAAGATTAGATCGTGCGCCTTATGTGATTTATTATGCTAGTATGACACTCAATGATGCACAGTTGAACAATTCAACTGCATAAAAAGAAATGCTAGCAGTGGTATTTGCACTTGATAAATTCAGATATTATCTTATAGGTTGTAAAGTGATTATTTTTACTGATCATGCTGCTTTAAAATATTTACTTACTAAGAAAGATGCTAAGGCAAGATTGATTCGTTGGGTGTTACTTTTACAAGAATTTGACATTGAATTTAGAGATAAAAAAGGTTCTGAAAATATTGTGGCGGATCATTTATCTCGCCTTGATCTTAAATTTATTCCAGAATCTTTACCTTTGAATGAGTCTTTCCCAGATGAGCAACTTATGAGTGTAAATGTTGTACCATGGTTTGCTGATATAGTTAATTACCTTGTCACAGGTCAAATCCCTGAGCACTGGACTAAGCAAGATAGAACAAAGTTCTTATCTAAAGTGAAAGACTTCTTTTGGGATGATCCCTATTTATTTAAATATTGTGCTGATCAGATTATTAGGCGATGTGTTCCCAATAATGAAATTCAAAGTGTTATCTCATTTTGCCATGAACAAGCTTGTGGAGGCCACTTCAGTGCTAAAAAGACAGCAACAAAAATTTTACAGTGTGGTTTTTATTGGCCTACTCTTTTTCATGACGCTTATGTTTTCTGTTATTTGTGTGATAGGTGCCAACATATGGGTAACATTTCAAAGAGGAACATGATGCCACTCAATCCTATTCTTGTGGTTGAGATTTTTGATGTATGAGGTATTGATTTCATGGGACATTTTCCTTCATCTTTTGGTTATCAGTATATATTGGTTGCAGTAGATTATGTGTCGAAGTGGGTTGAAGCTATTCCATGCAAAACCAATGATCATAGGGTTGTAGTGAAATTCTTGAAGAGTAATATTTTGTCTCGTTTTGGTTTCCCTAGAACAATCATTAGTGATGGTGGTACCCATTTTTGCAATAAACCTTTCAAAACTCTTTTGGACAAATATTCCATTACACATAAGGTTACCACCCCATACCATCCTCAAACCAGTGGCCAAGTAGAGATTTCTAATAGAGAGATCAAGCAGATTCTAGAGAAAACAGTTAGGCCAGATAGAAAGGATTGGTCTTTGAGACTTGATGATGCATTATGGGCATATAGGACTGCTTTTAAAACACCAATTGGGATGTCACCTTATCGACTTGTGTATGGAAAAGCATGTCATCTGCCAGTAGAGTTGGAGCATCGTGCATATTGGGCTATCAAGAAATTCAATTTTGACATGCAGCAGGCTGGGTCCAAGAGAAGATTACAACTAGTAGAACTTGAAGAGATCAGGAATGATGCATATGAGAATGCCAAGATCTATAAACAGCGAATGAAAGTCTTTCATGACAAACATATTTTGAGAAAAGCCTTTACACCAGGTCAGAAAGTACTTTTATATAATTCCCGATTGCATCTCTTTCCAGGTAAATTACGTTCTCGATGGTCTGATCCTTTTATAGTTCGTATTGTCTTCCCTTATGGGGCAATTGAGATTGAAAATCCTAAAAATGGTGATTTATTTAAGGTGAATGGTCAAAGATTAAAACCATTTTTAGAGTTAAGAACACTAGAAGTTGATGAGATACTTTTAGATGATCTTGTTTATCAGGATTAATTAAGTTCATCTTTGCACTCTTGTTTTATTTTAATAGTAGGTTTTCGTTTCTTTGTTTGTTTTTCTGTTCTAGTACTTTTCTTTTTTAATGTTTTCTTTTTAGTTGTCATTTTTTTAGCTTTCCCAGCCCATCCAGGTCTGTTCTCTCCAACTTTCTTTTTATTATTTATGTTTTATTATCATTAATTTTTTTTCTTTCATTTGTTTGCATGCATACCTTTTATTGGTGAAACATTGAGGACAATGTTCCGAATAAGTTTGGGGGTGAGAATAATGTGTGCTTTGTTTGTTTAAAAACAAAAAAAAAACAAAAAACAAAAAAAATCAAAAATTCAAAAAAAAATTGTTGTTTTTTTTTGTTTTTATGTGAAAAGCCAATGATAAGAATTTGATTGACAATGGATATGGTTTTTAGAAAGGGTTGAATATTGTCTTAGTTTATACTTGATTCTTCTGTTAGTTCCTATTAATTGAGATTCTTTAAACCATGAGCACTAATATCAATTCTTTCATAATTTTGACTTGAAATTTGATATTGACGCAGCCTGAGTTGAGAATTTTAGATAGAGTAAATGACTGTTTGTCTTGATTCTTATCTCCACAATACAAAATAGTATACACGGGCGCCAAAGTCAGAAATAGCTACCTATAACCCTTAAGAGTGAAGCTATCCTTGAGTAATTTGGGCTTATGTACCACAAGTATGTAGAGGATAATCTACCATGAGAAGAAGGCTACCATAAGGGGTAGAGTGAAAGTTCCTGACTATGGTTGAAAAAAAAAAATCAAATCAAGTGCATGTGCTAAAAAAAATTCAAAAAAAAAATGCACATAAAAGCCTGTGAGAGAAAAAAAATTGGAGATCAAGATGATAAGATTAGTTTGACCTACTCTGTTCTTTGTTTGAGGCGAAGACTGTTGATGTTGAGGATTTTGGGAATGGGTTTGATTGAATTGATTTCACACACACACTACAAGAATCGAAAGAGAGATGAGATTGATTATTGAATTAAAGTTAGAACTTTGCCAATATTTGAAATTTTCTTTGAGCTATATAATTTATGCAATCTTTGAGGCTAACTTTATGTTTTGTTTAAAGTTGGTTATTCTTTTCATTTTATTTTTATTTTAATTCTTTGAAAAATGTCATAAATTATTTAATTATGCACCATTTTCCGCTTTTAACAATTAGGTGTCACAAAATATTGATATTAATGTGTCAATAAATTAAATATCAAAGATCACTGATACTAATGTATCAGAGATTAAAAAAAAATAATTATAATTTGTTTTGATTTCAACTTGAACTGGAACTTCTAAACTTTAAAAGTTCTAAATATAGACTATAAACCACTGAACCATGTAGATTTAAGTTAAAGACATGATGTTATATAAAAACTTAACATATAAAAAACAAAACCCTAATTCCCCTTCTTTATTGTGCAAGAAAGCCCGCGCCGCAGCAGCCTAATTTCCCTTCCCTTGCTTGAATTCTTCTTCTATATCGTGAAAGACGGAGAATGACCATGTTGTCGCTGCTACGAAACGTCCACACCCTCCCCGCCGCCGCTATCACTTCCGTTCCAACGTACCGACACTGCAGCTTCTAGCCGTTCTCCATTTGCTTTGTTTGCTGCCTCTGGTTTCGTTCTCCTTCCAGCTTCGTTTGCTGTCGTCAACCGCACAAGGTAAAAGGCGTAATTCAATCTTCTTTTAGGCATGGGTAAGTGGCATTACAGGCATTGAAACTGCTGAGAGAAAAGTTTCATACTAGTACAGGCACTTTGCTCTCTTCAATCTTTGTACTTTTCATTTTTCGTTTGAATTTCATTTCTGGTTATTCAAAATTTTTGAGTTTCTTTTTTATTTCCACCCTTTACACAAACTCATCTCCAAATTTCTGGCCTTCTCCTTTTGGCCATTTTGCTTTCGGATTTTACACCAGTGGCAATGGCTTCAAGGTTGGAATATGGCTCATTGACAGCAGCAACCTAGTACGACGCGAAAACTCGTGGTCTCATCCGGTGCTGCTCTGCAGTTCTCTGTAGATGGTAGCATAGTCCTACTTCGCAACTCCAATGGCGAAGTCCAGTTGATAGCTGAACCTACTCAAAGAGTTGTGGCTGCTGCAATGCTTGATTTTGGTAACTTTGTTTTATTTTTTATTTAAAAAAATAAAAAGAAGATACTTTGATTTTTATTTACATGAAACAATAGCAATAAATTGAAAAAGGGGAGTTTTCTCCTTGTGAAACCCTAACTAGGCTTGATTCAAGAGAGTCTTCTGACCTTCCACTTGGTAAGAATTAAGAAACCAAAAGAAAAAAAAAACTCATTTTCATTCATTTCATTCCAATACCAAATCAAATTTTCTTGAATTTATGGCTTTTGTTGGTCTTTGTAACGTAAGAATGTTCAATAATAATACTCAGGACATGCTGTGAAGGGGAAAAATAGAGGAGCAAGCTGATTTGCAACAAGCCCTCGAGCTTCAAAGTAGAAGATTAGTGGGGCTGCAACTTCTTGATGTTCAGAAGCATCATCCTCACAGGGCTCTTTCTACTGGCAGCCCAATTCCTTCCCCCACTCACTCTCCCAGTATTTTCTATCAAACTTTTCTCTTTCCTCTGCTTCACAATAGCAGTACAGAGCCTTTACTAGGTACTAATCTTCATTTGTTTAATTTTTAATCAAACTAAAGAGACTAAGACTTTCATTGATTTTTTTAACAGAGAATGGTTAAAGTCCTTGACCACACAAATGCATGTTTTACTTCTTAGAAGGATGATTATATTTGATTTGACAAGTGTTATTGCGCATGAATGCATGTACAAGTTTGCTAGAATTTGTGTTGAAATAAGATCAGAAAAAAACTTAGGAATGTAAGGTCTGATAGTTGAATTCGTGGAAAGCTGATTATTAGGATCAATAAATGTTGTCATACTGTCAAGGAGTTTGCATTGTTTCTTAACAAGCTCTTATTTCCACTATACATCAAATTTTTAATATCATCTTGTAACTATCTGGCTCTTTATAATATTGTATGTGTTTTCTTACTGGCCTTTACATGGGTAGGCTACTATGTATTAAGCATGTATGTGGTTGTTTTCTATATATATTATGTTCATATAAAAATAAATATTAGCCATGATAACAGAAGTAGAAAGAAGGCATGGGGCTTACTGTTGAAAGTTTTATGAATTTGTCTCCACCTCAGGCTTCCGAAATTGGGTTGTTCAGTGAAAATAATAAGGTTGATTGGTCTTTCTTTTATTTAGTTATTTATTTCTATCTTTTTCATGCTGAATCATTTATTTTGTGCAAATGTAAAAATCATAATAAAATTATTAAGTTTTTGTGCTGATTTTGGGAGTTGGTATGCATGGATTGAATGGAGAAAAAAGAAAGAGAAATGATGATAAAGTGGTGGAGAAGTCAAGAGAAGTGATTCATGTGAGAACAAAAAAGGCAGAGTAATGGCCAGTCTATATGGGAATCTCTAAATTGGAAGCCTGGATGGTATGAAAAGGATAAGAGGCTTCTAATAATTTTTCTTAATTTTCAAGTGTTTCTACTAATTTTTATTATAATACTTTTTGCAGGATGTTCTGGAAAGCACTTGTCATATATCTTTAATTCTTGTGACAGATTATATTTCTAGAGACAATTTGCAATGAGGGAGACATAATTGAAAGAAATATGCATCTTAAAATTTAGCAAAGCCCCTACCATGCTAAAGCATATGGCTACTTTCTAGAACTGCCAATGTCCTGTTTAAATTTAATTATATTTATTTATTACTTAATATGGTTGTAACGCCCCAAATCTAACACATGCGGAGCACGTGGAGAAGGGAGTTACTAACAAATCATAATCTTTACTTATAAGTTTTAAACTGAAATACCTTCAATTCTTATTTAAAACAAACCACAAATTTAAACATCTAATACTAAATAATCTCTCTCGAGGACATAAAAATAATAACAAAAGTCTCAAACTCCAAATTATACGTTCATAATATAAATAACTAAATATAAACACGAGTCTATTCCTCTTATTCAACGGCAAACGGAAACTGAAAATTACTAACTCCAAAGCTAAGCGCACCTCTCAAAAGAAACTTAATCTGCAAAAAGTAATGACGAGGGGTGAGCCGCCAACTCGGTAAGTAAAATAATTCCTAACACACTAGGCCTATCAATACCAAAAACATATTACAAGCCTTAATTTAATGAAAACATATATCATAATACATAATTTTCATAAAGTGATATATCACGATAACATAAGATAAATTTTTAATAATTCAGAATATTCAAAAGCACGTTTACTTACGAAGCAAATCATGTATTACATATACAGAAAACGAAAAAGTTAGCTCATGTCACATAGTGTCACCTATAGTCCCAGTAACCCGGCCAGAAATAGAATCAGAATATCGTGTGCACACTCAGAACAGAAACCCAGTACTGGTCCAGACAGATATATCGTATATTACGATCAGAATCAAAATCAGAATAACTATGGACAATGAGCCAAAACATTAGGAATCTCATTCAATCATCAATAATTGAAATCAACAATGGGTACAAAACATTCGTAACAGATTCATAAAAGTTCATATCAATAATTTAGGCTTGCATAACATTTTATAAATAAAATCATAAAAGTAGGCATGTAACAAAATAACTTACATATTCAAAACCATTTATAAAATACTTATTTAGTTTTAAAACATTTACAAAAAACTAATTTTATTATCAAAATCAATTAATCCTTTAAGTAAAATAAAAATATTTATACTTATAATAATAATATTAAAATACTTATACATATCCAGTATACTAAGAATGAAGTTACTTACTTCAACAAATGAATTTGAATTAACAAATCTCTAAGCTTCTAAGGGCCTCAATCACCTTCAATACCTTAAACAAATACAAGATATGCCAATTAATAACTTATTCTAAGAATTTGATTTTCTAATTTATACCCGTACAGGTCTGATTCTCAGAATTTTAACTCTTAATCTAAAACTCAGAATGATATAATATTCTATGGAATTATTCTGGACATCCATGAGTACCCCATGTAAAATTTACAAGAGGATCCGATATCAAAAATATTTTAAAAACTATTTACTTCTCAGCAAATTCGAAACCGTTTTCACATAATTTAAACCAAACAGAATGGGTTCCGTGATTTTTATAAATTAAACTACTAATCCGAAAATCATGAAATTCAAACTGGAAATCCTAGACACATATATTAACCTACATATAAACTTTCAGAATTTTCAGAGTTCATTTGATGGTACAAATAATCTTGTGAATCCGATCACAATGTTGGAATCGCAGTTTTCCAGTGCAGTGGCTTCTATTTCGAAAATACATATAAAATTGAAAACGAAGTCAAATTTAATGAAATAAAATTTAATCAAGAAGCCCTACATGTCTAGTTTCCAGAAATATAAATTTTATAAAAAAATTCGTTCAGAAAATATGGCTTTAAATTCGAGATACTCATGCTGTCCAGAATTATCGTGTGCTTAATACATCAAGGATTGATTAACTAAACTCATAATAAATCAAAACCCTAAACAAAGCCTAAATATATTCTAAATCATGCATTATGATCTACAACCATTAAGAATCGTGCTAGTATAAACCCTAGCTAGATAGAGTGATTAGAAATCTGTTGAGAATAGGGAGAATAACTTACCCGTCGCTTTGATTCTCTCCTAAACAAAGGTTTGAATCATAAGATTTGGGTAAGAGTGTAAAGAGCAGCAGAAAAAACTTAGGATAATGGAAGAGAAAAAGTATGAATTTATATGGAGTCTTAAGAAACCCTATTTAATTAGGAAAGAAAAAATAACCATTTTCCAAAATTATCTCATAAATAACCCTAGTGAAGGTACGATGGATGAATCATTCTATTGAGGAAGCCACATGAGAGCGAGAAGCAGAAATGTTGGAGAAGTATCCTCAACTCTTCCATGCATAAGGTAACCTTTTAATTTCGAGGACAAAATTTTTGTTAGGAGGGGAGAAATTGTAACGCCACAAATTGTGGTATCAGAGCAACTAGGTTAGGATTCTGTAGACTTTCTTTTACGGTTTAATTAAATTGTCTAATTAAATCGATTACATTTGTTTTGTAGACCTAAAGAAGGACAATATGGGTATGAAAAGTGTTAAGAATAAAAGATGGACAAAAATTGACAGGACCGAACAATTTATCTTAGGAGGAGTTCTTGTCAAATATCTTAAGAGACTTCATAAGCAGCGAATGGATGATAGACTAAGACGGACTATAGAGGTCTACATCGATACTCCTCCAGGACTTGGAGCTTCAAGAAAGAAGCTCAATGAGGCTATACGTGGACTACGTGTTTATGGCAAGGGAGCTAACAAGAATAAGCTTGTAATACGTCGCGTATTTTGGACATGACCTCGATTTAAGCCTTACTATAGCAAATGATGGGTATCTCCAGGTCTAAATAAACTACCTTATAGAACTTCTAAGGAAATCGAGACAGCTGGAGTCACAACTAAGGAAAGAAAAGTAAAGATAGATCCTTTTCCTATCTGGTTGAGTACACCTATGAACTTTGCACCTGTAGGACATGAGACTCTGTAGACTTTATTATGGTTAATAGAGAGAATAGATATTTTATGGTGAGGGGTAATCACTTATGACTAGTAATTCTATTTTGGTCTTTTTGATTTTCGACGTTGCTTGCGACTTTGTAATAACTCTTGATATAGGATTTTTGGTATTAGTGGAGAATGAAATATTTTGCTCTTGTTGTCAATCACTAAATTTTCTTAGTTATACTACTTATTCAGTATTCTGCGCGCTTGCACGACCTTTAGCTATGAATTATTTACCCTTATAATTATTTATTTATTTTTATTTTTATTCTCCATGTTATAGTCAAAAGATGTCATGTAGGCACGCCTCTAGCTCGAGAGATGTTTTAGGTATTGCTGATGACGCTGACCCAACCTTGCGTGAGATGGCTAACGAAGGAAATCCTATGATGTGCGCAATGCTTAGATTGATGGAACAACAAAGTAAGTTAATTCAAGATATGGCAAGAGGTAGAGTTGGAGCACAAGAGAATGTGCCAATTAAAAGGCAAGGTGGCGCAAGGGATCAAGGAGCTATGGTGAACTTAGAACAATTTAAGAAATTGGGACTACCTACCTTTCAGGGGAGTGCCGATCCCATGGTTGCAGAGGCATGGCTAAAACAGATGGAGAAGATATTTGTGGCTATGGGTTGTAATGATGATCAAAGGATAATATTGGCCTCATTTGTCCTTCAGGGTGAGGCAGACCACTGGTGGGATGCCAAATCTCGTCTTTTAAGGGCTGGCTTGCAAGATGCACCCATTACTTGGGAGTTATTTCTGGAGGCTTTTCATGAAAAGTATTTTCCTGAACAAGTTCGACATCAGATGGAGGCTTATTTCCTAAGGTTGACTCAAGGAACAAAGTCTGTTGCGGAGTATGAGGAACAATTTACTGCCCTCTCTCGTTTTGCTCCTACTTTAGTTGCTAATGAGGGTAGTAAGTGTATGAAGTTCCTGAAAGGGTTACGTCCTAACATTAAAGGGCGATTGATCCTAACATTAAAGGGCGATTGACCATCCTTAAGAGTACCAATTATGCCGATTTGGTGGATTGAGCAATTCTTGCGGAGAAGGATATTCTTGAAGCTCAAGTTACAAGGGATTAGAGAAATAAGAAGAATCGACAAGGTGGACCGCGAAATGGAAGTTCTTATAGGCAGGGCACTCACTCCCAGAAGTATAATGGTGGAGGTAACAAATGGGATAATAAGGGTATTCTTGATGACACCGCTCGAAGGAACTACCCCATTTGTCGACATTGTGAAAGGAGGCACCCTGGTGAATGCCATTGGAAAACTGGAGCCTGTTTTGCTTGTAGAGAATCTGGGCATAGGATTATGAATTGTCCAAAGAGACGTAGCGAGACTACAAATACTCCGACTAACGAAGGGCAGAGGAAGAAACCGAAGGTGCAAGGGCGTGTTTTTGCGCTGACGGAGAAAGATGCTGAGGTGTTCAATGATGTAGTATCAGGTACATTGTCCTTATTCTCTAGAGAAGCCAAGGTTCTTTTTTATCCTGGTGCTACACATTCATTTGTATCTTGTGCGTTTGCCCGTTATGCTGATGTGCCTATTTCACCACTAAATGTTCACGTGACAATTAGTACCCCTATGGGGGATTGCCAGTTAATAGATCATGTCTATAAGTCATGTGTGATCAGATTGTGTGATATAGAATTCCTTGTGGATCTCCTACCTTTAGAGATGCACGATTTTGATTTGATTTTGGGGATGGATTGGTTAGGACCTTACCATGTTTCAATAGATTGTTTTGCTAAGGAAATTATTTTTCGCCTACCCGGCGAGGAAGAATTTCATTTTCATGGGAATCATAAGAGTCATAAAGCCTTGATTTCTATGGTTAAGGCAATGAAAATGCTAAAGAAGGGGTGTGAAGGATTTTTAGCGTATGTAGTTGCTGACCATCCCGATGGGGCATGCTTGGAAGACATACTTATTGTAAGGGAGTTTATTGATGTATTTCCTGAAGATCTTCCTGGACTACCCCCAAATCGAGAGGTTGAGTTTACTATAGAATTAATCCCCGGTATTACACCTATATCCAAGGCGCCATATAGGATGGCACCCGTTGAGTTAAAAGAACTGAAGGTCCAGCTACAAAAGTTACTAGATAAGGGTTTCATCCGTCCTAGTGTGTCGCCTTGGGGTGCTCCCGTTTTGTTCGTAAAGAAGAAAGATGGTTTAATGAGGTTGTGTATTGATTACCGACAGTTGAATATGGTTATTGTCAAGAATAAATACCCTCTTCTTCGAATTGATGACCTCTTTGATCAATTACGAGGTGCAGGGGTATTCTCTAAAATTGATTTACGATCTGGCTACCATCAATTGAAAATAAGAAGTGAGGATGTATCGAAGACAGCTTTTCGAACTCGTTATGGACACTATGAGTTCTTAGTTATGCCTTTTGGATTAACTAATGCTCCTGCAACGTTCATGGATTTGATGAATAGGATCTTCCAACCTTATCTTGACCAGTTTGTCATCATCTTTATTGATGACATATTGATTTACTCTAAGAGTAAGGAGGAGCATGAGACGCACCTGAGGATTGTATTAGAAACATTGCGGGAGAAGAAGTTGTATGAAAAATTTAAGAAATGTGAGTTTTGGCTTGATCGTGTGCTGTTTTTGGGGCATATAGTGACGAAGGATGGTATTTCAGTAGATC
Source organism: Citrus trifoliata (assembly GCA_018350135.1). NCBI lineage: Eukaryota > Viridiplantae > Streptophyta > Magnoliopsida > Sapindales > Rutaceae > Citrus > Citrus trifoliata. The sequence goes on from VKKW01000072.1 coordinate 298,049, forward strand.
CAGCCAAAGTGGAGGTAATTGTGAATTGGGAAAGGCCTTTTAGTGTGACCGAAGTAAGGAGTTTCTTAGGATTGGCAGGTTATTATAGGCGCTTTGTGAAAGGATTTTCTAGCATCGTAACACCATTGACTAATTTAACTAACAAGCATGTGAAGTTCAATTGGGATGAGGCATGTGAAAAGAGCTTCCAAGAGCTCAAGAGTCATTTGGTAACTGCCCCCATTTTAACTCTTCCTTCTGAGGGTGGAGGTTTTGTGATTTACAGTGATGCTTCTAAAAAAGGTTTGGGTTGTGTTTTAATGCAATATGGTAAGGTTATAGCATATGCTTCTAGGCAGTTAAAGAGCCATGAACAAAACTATCCAACTCACGATTTGGAGTTGGCTGCTATAGTGTTTGCTCTAAAAATCTAGAGACACTATTTGTATGGGGAGACTTGTGAGATCTTCACCGATCATAAGAGTTTCAAGTACTTGTTTACTCAGAAGGAATTGAATTTGAGGTAGAGAAGATGGTTGGAGTTGGTGAAAGATTTTGATTGTTCTATTAATTACCATCCAGGCAAGGACAAATGTGGTAGCAGATGCCTTGAGTAGGAAATCATCTAGGTGCATGACTCATCTTATCACCATGCAATCTCATTTGGTAAAAGACTTGAGGAGATGTAGGATTGAGGTAGTAACTCATGGGCAAGTAGACTTGTTAGCACATTTAACAGTCCAACCCACTCTAATTGATAAAGTTAAGGTAGCTCAGAAGAACGACATAGAACTCAATAAAATCCGTGAAGATGTGAGCAAAGGACATAAGTCCGGATTTAGACTTGATAATGAGGATGCATTATGGTTGGGCCAAAGGCTATGCGTGCCAGCAGACGAAGAGTTGAAGGCAGAGATATTAAGAGAAGCGCATGAATCATCTTGCAGTATGCATCCTGGTAGTACTAAGATGTATCGTGATCTAAAGCAGAGTTTTTGGTGCAGGAATATGAAGAGAGATATTGCTACTTTTGTGTCTCGATGTTTAGTCTGCCAACAAGTAAAGATTGAACATCAAAGACCAGCAGGAACTTTACAAACGCTTCCTATTCCTCAGTGGAAATGGGAACACATAACAATGGATTTCGTCTCTGGATTACCTCGTTCTAGGAGGGGATGTGATTGCATTTGGGTAATTGTTGATCGATTGACGAAATCAGCTCATTTCTTGGTAAGGAAGAGTACAGACAATGTAGGGCAATTAGCTAAGTTGTTCATTAAGGAGATAGTAAGGCTTCATGGAGTTCCAGTGTCAATAGTGTCTAATAGAGATCCACTGTTCACTTCAAGATTTTGGGCTAGCTTACATAAAGAGTTGGGGATGAAATTGAGATTTAGCACTGCCTTTCATCCTCAGACAGATGGACAATCCGAAAGGACTATTCAAACCCTTGAGGATATGCTTTGAGCTTGTGTAGTCGATTTGAGTGGTGGTTGGGAAGAGCACCTAATGTTGATCGAATTTGCTTATAACAATAGCTTCCATTCGAGTATTGGCATGACACCATTTGAGGCATTATATGGAAGAAAGTATAGGTCCCCAATCTACTGGGATGAGGTTGCTGAAAGAAAACTTTTGGGTCCAGAATTAATATAGATTACGGTTGATAAAATCAAATTCATTAGAGAACGTCTTCAAACAGCTCAGAGCAGACATAAGAGTTATGTAGATCGTCGTAGACGTGAGTTGAATTTGAAAAAGGAGATTTTGTTTTCTTGAAAGTATCGCCATGGAAAGGGGTGTTTCGGTTCGGGAAGAAAGGGAAACTTAGCCCTAGATTTATTGGACCATTTGAGATTTTAGAGAGAATTGGTTCGGTGGCCTATTGCATAGCTTTACCACCAAGTCTGTCTAGGCTTCACAATGTATTTCATGTGTTTGTGTTAAGAAAGTACATTGTAGACCCTTCACATGTGCTAGACTATCAACTGATTCAGATAACTGAAGACATGTCGTATGAGGAACAGCCTATTGAGATTGTCGATCGAAACGAACAAGTATTAAGGAATAGAGTTATTTCACCTAATGAAGGTACGATGGATGAATCATTCTATTGAGGAAGCCACATGGGAGCGAGAAGCAGAAATGTTGGAGAAGTATCCTCAACTCTTCCATGCATAAGGTAACCTTTTAATTTCGAGGACGAAATTTTTGTTAGGAGGGGAGAAATTATAACGCCACAAATTCCCATATATATTAAATTATGGAAATTGGACTTTCATTGAGAATTATGGGTGGCCTAAAACCCTTATTAAGAGGTTATTTATGAGATAATTTTGGAAAAGGGTTATTTTTCCTTTCCTAATTAAATAGGGTTTCTTAAGACTCCCTATAAATTCATACTTTTTCTCTTCCATTACCCTAAGTTTTCTCTGCTTCTCTTTACGCTCTTACCCAAATCTTAGGATTCAAACCTTTGTTTAGGAGAGAATCAAAGCGACGGGTAAGTTATTCTCCCTATTCTCAACAGATTTTTAATAACTCTATCTAGCTAGGGTTTATACTGGCACGATTCTTAATGGTTGTAGATCATAATGCATGATTTAGAATATATTTAGGCTTTGTTTATGGTTTTGATTTATTATGAGTTTAGTTAATCAATCCTTGATGTATTAAGCACACGATAATTCTGGACAGCATGAGTATCTCGAATTTAAAGCCATATTTTCTGAACGAATTTTTTTATAAAATTTATATTTCTGGAAACTAGACATGTAGGGCTTCTTGATTAAATTTTATTTCATTAAATTCGACTTTGTTTTCAATTTTATATGTATTTTATAAATAGAAGCCACTGCACTGGAAAACTGCGATTCCAGCATTGTGATCGGATTCACAAGATTATTTGTACCATCAAATGAACTCGGAAAATTCTGAAAGTTTATATGTAGGTTAATATATGTGTCTAGGATTCCCAGTTTGAATTTCATGATTTTATAATTAGTATTTTAGTTTATAAAAATCACGGAACCCGTTCTGTTTGGTTTAGATTATGTGAAAAAGGTTTCGAATTTGCTGAGAAGTAAATAGTTTTTAAAATATTTTTGATATCGGATCCTCTTGTAAATTTTACATGGGGTACTCATGGATGTCCAGAATAATTCCATAGGATATTATATCATTCTGAGTTTTAGATTAAGAGTTAAAATTCTGAGAATCAGACCTGTACGGGTATGAATTAGAAAATCAGATTCTTAGAATAAGTTATTAATTGTCATATCTTGTATTTGTTTAAGGTATTGAAGGTGATTGAGGCCCTTAGAAGCTTAGAGGTTTGTTAATTCAAATTCATTTGTTGAGGTAAGTAACTTCATTCCTAGTATACTGGATATGTATAAGTATTTTAATATTATTATTATAAGTATAAATGTTTTTATTCTACTTAAAGGATTAATTGATTTTGATAATAAAATTAGTTTTTTGTAAATGTTTTAAAGCTAAATAAGTATTTTATAAATGGTTTTGAATATGTAAGTTATTTTGTTACATGGCTACTTTTATGATTTTATTTATAAAATGTTATGCAAGCCTAAATTATTGATATGAACTTTTATGAATCTGATACGAATGTTTTGTACCCATGGTTGATTTCAATTATTGATGATTGTATGAGATTCTTAATGTTTTGGCTCATTGTCCATAGTTATTCTGATTCTGATCGTAATATACGATATATCTGTCTGGACCAGTACTGAGTTTCTGTTATGAGTGTGCACACGATATTCTGATTCTATTTCTGGCCGGGTCACCGGGACTATAGGTGACACTATGTGACACGAGCTAATCTTTTTGTTTTCTGTATACGTAATACATGATTTGCTTCCTAAGTAAACGTGCTTTTGAATATTCTGAATTATTAAGAATTTATCTTATGTTATCGTGATATATCGTTTTATGAAAATTATGGATTATGATATATGTTTTAATTAAACGAAGGCTTGCAATATTTTTTTGGTATTGATAGGCCTAGTGTGTTAGGAATGGTTTTACTTACCGAGTTGGCGGCTCACCCCTCGTCATTACTTTTTGCAGATTAAGTTTCTTTTGAGAGGTGCGCTTAGCTTTGGAGTTAGTAATTTTCAGTTTCCGTTTGCCGTTGAATAAAAGGAGGAATAGACTCGTGTTTCTATTTAGTTATTTCTATTATGAATGTGTAATTTGAAGTTTGAGACTTTTGTTATTATTTTTATGTCCTCGAGAGAGATTATTTAGTATTAGATATTTGAATTTGTGGTTTTGTTTTGAATAAGAATTGGAGGTATTTCAGTTTGAAATTTATGAGTAAAGATTATGATTTGTGAGTAACCCCCTTCTCCACGTGCTCCGCACGTGTTAGATTTGGGGCGTTACAATGTTGCACCAATTGCTGGTGTCGTTCATGCCTAATTTTAAAGCTGGATTACAATATAGTATATTTATTTATTTAGAAAGCTTGAAAGAATTTCCTCATTGACTTTAATCTTGGCTATTACTTTAGCTTACTTTATATACTTTATTTATTTATTTAAAAGAGGGATTGACAAAATAGTGGATGAAACTATAACATTCATCTTTGTTTAATTATCTTTAAGCTAAAGTTTTAAAATATGGAAAGAATCGCTAAAAATATGCACATGATAGATACATATTAATTTGATATAGCGAGTTAATAAATATGGATTGTCTTTATATACAATTTTGAATTTACCCTTTTTTTTTAAAGATTGCACAGTTTCTTATAAATATTTCTCTAATTTATAGGAGGACTACCAGTTGCTGATCAATTAGAAGACATTCCAGCGATTTAGGATTGATCAAGATTAATTGTGAGTGGAATGTTTGCAAATTAATACATACGTTATTATTAATTTATAAGTTTTTCATATAAGAACAAAATACTGAGTTTACATGTATTTTATTTATTTCTTGCATAAATTTGAATAAAATATTTGCTAGAGTAGTTCTATGAAATTGTGATACTTGTCAAACTAAATTCATGATTAATAATTTAGTCTTGGCATGCCATAGACGACCAAATCCATTGAGTTAGATAAATAGACCTGGCTTAAAATATTAAAATAAGCTTAAATTACCACTACATTGACAATGTGAAAGCGTTCGATATAATTAGCGTTTGGTCGCTAGACTATTAAATTGGAAGAGTAATAGTGCAGTTTCTAATATTTTATTTTATTATTGGTTGTAGATGCATATAATCCATTTTAGTTTTTAGAAATATAATTGTTGAGTCAAATATATTTTGTGTTGACTATTCATGGCATCTAGTAGTTTTTATAGCTATGGTTAATATTGTTAAATATAAGTGTACTGGAAAAATTATTTCACTTTATAGGAATCCATTGATTTATAGGACTTGTTGATTACAGGAGCTGGAAGTGATTTTTCCAGAATTATGAATTTATTATTGGAGCTATAATTATAATAATTGATGTTTTGGTGTACTAATTGATTTTATGTACTTGCAGATGAGGAAAAAATGAAGCCGCAGATTGATATTGAGTGACCTTGAGCTTGTTTTTTGTTGGATAATGTTTATTGAAACTAATTTAATAATTTGTTGTCAAAAACTTAGTTTGGTACTTATTATTTTTTTTCTCCAAACAGTGTAATTGAATTATGTTAATTTAAGTGATGAGTTTGATATATTTATTATGTGAATTGTTTAGCGAGACTTGGTATACGTAATAGGTTTTGAGTTTTTTTAATTGTAAAACAAATAAGAAAATATAATTAAAACAAAAATATCCTATTAACCAAAACTAGCATAACAACACTTGATTCTGAAGTACTGTAGTCACATAAATTATTGACATGTAAATTATATCATTAAATACTAACACTATAGTGTTACTATTTTGACGATACTATAGTAACACGAATTACTGACATGTAAAATAGTATTATCAAATACTAATACTATAGTGTCATTAGTTTTGTGATTCTCTAATGACACGAATTACTGACACCAAAATCACTGACACTAAAAATTAGTGTCAGTGCATTCTGGCTTGAGCATTATTGACACAATTAACAAGTGTCAGTAAAAATGATTACTGACACTAAGTTGGTGTCAGTAAAACTCATTTTTGTAGTAGTGCTCTTGGATGAAAATATGGTTGCACATGTGAGTGATTTTGGTATTTCTAAACTCTTAGGCGAAGGAGATGATTCTCTGATACAAACCAAGACAATGGCTACCATTGGTTATATGGCACCAGGTAAATTTTCAATTTTCAAATTATGTTCTTTATTATTTCAAGAACATGCAAATTTTTGGTCCATTATTATGATAAGATTACTAGTTTGGTATTTGTTTCATAAAAAAAATGCAGAGTTTGAGTCAGAGGGAATTGTTTCAACCAAATATGATGTCTATAGTTATGGTATTTTATTGTTGGAAACTTTCTCAAGAAAGAAGCCTACAGATGATATGTTTACGGGAGAAATAAGTTTAAAGCATTGGGTAAATCAATCATTACCTCATAAATTGGCTGAAGTTGTTGACTCAAATTTGGTGCGACAAGAGCATTCTTTTTCTGCCAAAATGGATTGTTTATTAAGCATCATGAATTTGGCATTGGATTGTTGTATCTTGTATGGAGTCACCTGATGAGAGGATACATATGATAAATGCTGCAGCAAAGCTCAGGAAGATTAAAGTGCAGTTTCTCGATGATGTTGCAAAAACTAATTAATGTAACATTTGTTGTATATGTTTGTTAACTTTGTGAGTACCATAAGAATTTATTATGGTACTCACAAATAGTGTCCCCTATATTGTCAAGTGTACTTCTATTAATCCAACTAGAATAGATTATATTATGTTAGAATTGTGACTTGTACTCCCAATGACCCAGTCAAAACATGTCACCAATAACTACAAAAAATAAGTTAAAATATTAAAAAATGCATTCATTAATACAAACTTGAAACTCATGCTTTCTCTAAAATTAAAGCAAAGATCATTTAAACATTTATTCAGTTACACAAATATATTTGCAAAACATATTTAAAGCAAAAAGAAAAAAAATATTTGGAAAACATTTAGAAAACAAAAGAGTTCATCATAGATGAGTCTACTTACATGGATCCAAAAGTAAATCTTAATCTTTCACTTACTAATCTGAAACATCACCTAACACGTTTGAAGCAAAGGAACGTAAGAAAATGCAAAAGCTTTTCAAAGAGTTTTAATCGTGAAAAGAGAGAGTAAATATGTATTGAGTTTTAAAAACTTGTGGTTTGTTTTCTATTAGACACATAAGTTATAGTAAGCTACTAATGGTAGTTAAAAAAACAACTAAAGTAAATATTGGTATTTTTTAATCTTTTAAAGGGTAATTTTTAGGGACTTCCCCTAAGGTTTGGGTCTTGACACTTAGATAAAAAGTATAATTATAATTACAGAGACCTCTGGTTGCTCTTTGCACTCAGTTTCCTTAACTGTCAGTTAAGCGGCAATAGCTCAAAACTACCCTTAGAACCAAATATCAAATTAGTCATTATATTTTAACATTGTTAGCAAGTAAAAATTTGACATCAAACATTCATCCACTGTAAAATAAAATTTAAAAAATTTAACATAATACAACAGTTCAAAATCAAATTTGATATTTATAATACATAAAAACCCATTCTTAACATTTGTTTAGTTCCATTGATCTTTAAAGTACTTCTAGTTACATGATATTTTTCAACCATCTCCTTTGGCTTAAGAATTTATTTTCCACCAGTAACTTCAATCTTTGCTCTTTCCTCTTCTACTTGTTTATGAAGTTTACCTACCTTATTTTTTAAAATTTTCAGCTATTTTGCCTTCCAATTATTCCTACCAATTACTAAATGTGCGGAAGATGAAAATGGGAAATAGCACAAAGAAAGAAAAAAATCTCGAACAAGAAGAGTCAGGTTACCACAATCTTTTTTAGCTGGGCTTATAAATTCCTTCTTACTATTTTCACATGCAGCAATGGCCGAGAGCTTTTTTGCCTTGATCAACATTTTCAACATAATGGATTCAATTCACATATGATCAATAGGAAAAGTATTTAAAAAATTATATTTTTACTCATTCATGGTTAAATTATTTAGTCAATAAAGTTGACTTGTGCACACCAATTCTGACATACATGTTAAAAGAAAGACAATTAGAGAAATGCATACTTGTTCTCTGCTTTTGTTTATTCATAAAGACTCTGTTTCCTTTTCGACTTCCACAAGGGCATCATCTTAAAAAATGTAACATGAGACCACAAGTTATTTGCTTGGGAACTTATGTATATTCAATGCAAATTGAATTATGTCATTGTGCTCAACATAAGATTTTGACAAAAACCCGCACCAACTTCCATTTGAAGCATTATTATAGTCACTTCAAAAAGGAAATGATGTCATTTTACATCTTAAAAACAACATTAACTAAGCTTTTAGAAAATTTAGGATCCATAGTCACTTCAATTTAAAGCAAAAACATAATTAAAAATCAAGAATGGCACTACTGCTTACTTTATAAAAAGAGTAGATGTAGTCTTTAATCTACGTTACAGAATCATTTTAGTGGTAAAATAACAAATAAAAACACAAGACAACTTCAATAAAACAAAAAACTTACATCTTTTACACAAACATCATCCGACATTTCTTCATTGTATTTGTCGCTAATGCTTTTCTTATCAGGTGACATAGAATTCTCCATATTAAGAAGCTCAGGCAATATCCTTTTCAACTATTCAAAACATCACAAACAAACCCATATTTTCCAACATTATTAATACATACAACTTCACTAATTCCTAACGTACATTGGTATATTTATTTCAAGTACATGTTAGGAAGTCAGTTCTTCCAAACAACATCAATATTCTTCATAACAACGCTAATTTCTAACATCATATGTTTTGATTAGCTCATAACTTGACAAATTAGATAATAAAGTCTGAAAGTCACAAACAACATGCATCTTCTTTAACACTACATAAACAAACTAATTTCATTAATGAATAACTCAATGCTATCAGTTTCTCCAACACTTCAACAAGCCTATTTTCATTTTCAAACAATATAAAATGCCCAATTTATGATTAAAGTAAATAAAATTCCAATTTTATTTAAAATAAAATACATATTAAAAAAATCAAGCCCATTCTAACCTTTTTTCGATTCAATTTAATGACAATCATGTCTAACGCTGGACGCCAAATTCTCACCTGCCGTCATCTTTAAGCCACCACTGATGCTTTTCTCATTAATAAATCGAAGCTAAACTTGTAGGATATGGCGATCAAAATTTGATTTTTTTTTTCATTTTCAAAGCATTTAGTGACAGAGAAGCATTTTTTGTGCTTCGTTTGATTGAAAGAGAAAATGGTTTTATGATGAGTTAGGTTGATGAAAGAAAATAAGCATTCTAATATTCAGTGGTAACTAATTTTCATTAAGAGTTTTTAGTCTTTTAGTGGAATGTATCTTCAAAGGCCTTTGCTATAATACATGCATGTATCACATACATGCAAGGAATAAAAAAAATAAAAAAGGATTGCCATTGTTTGGCTACCACTTGGCAGCCAAACATTTAAAAAAGGAAAAAAATACTTGGGCCAACAGTAAAAAGCAACCAATTGCTCCTTAAACCATTTAAAAATTATGAAATAATATAATAAATAAAGTAATAACTATTTTAATAATAAAGGCCAGATAACAATACAAAATTAGTTTTATAATAATAAAAAAATAGCTTCAAGTTTAATGGTACTAGTATCAAGTTAATGGTATGTATTTCGTGTTTATTGATCCATTAATTGTATGATTTTCATAATTGCAAGTTAATGATCCCAAGTTTCACACTCATTGTCCTCAATTTTAAGTTCATTTGGTTTCAAGTTTAATGGTTATAATATCAAGTTAACGGTAGGTGTTTCGTGTTTATTGGTCTATTAATTATAGGATTTTCAAGATTGCAAATTAATAATCCTAGGGATGGCAATGGGGAGGGGAGGGGAGGGGATCGATCTCCCCGTACCCATCCCCGATATTTTGCGTATGTCCCCGTCCCCTCCCCGTCCCCGTCAGAATTACTTGAGAGAATCCCCATCCCCTCCCCGAATAATAACAGGGGATCCCCGAGGATCCCCGATCCCCGAATAACTAATACATTTTTTTTCGATTTTGAGTTAATCATATTAAAATAAAAAATTCAAATAAAAGTAAAGTTCGAAATATATCTTACATTAATATCTATTACAAAAGTCACATACATTAAATTAGTAAGTAACGCAACATGCAAGGGATACAAACTTCTTTTACAAACTATCATGAACAAATTAATAGTTTAATACAAAATTGTTACAAATAAAATCAAATTTAGATTCAAAATTAACTTTTTCAATGGTGGCGTAGGCATTTTATAAATGTGGACTATTCCCTTTACAACACAATAGTTAAATCGGAGCAAATCAAAAGTAAATATTAGATTAGATTAGATTAGATATTAAAATTGTGATTCATTGTGGGCAATTATAACATCTAAAAATAAATAAAAAATAGATTTAAGTTTAAAATATTTAAAGAATATTAAAATTAAAAAAAATGTTTGGCTATTAGAATCTACTCGGTCTTTTTAATGTCCTAAATAAAAATTTAAGACTTTAATTAGTTAATTAGGCCTAAAAGTTTAATAATATAAATATTTTGATATTTTTTATTTTTACCAATATTTATAATTTTATAATTTAAATTTTATTATTTATTTACTAGTAATTTTAAAAAATTAAAATGGGGAAATAGGTAGGGGATGGGGATTCCACCTCATCCCCGTCCCCTCCCCAAATAAGAAATTGGGTAAAAAATTTCCCCGTCCCCTCCCCGAATAAAAAATTGGGTATGAAATTATCCTCATACCCTCCCCGAATAGGGAAAATCCCCGAGGGTACCCGTCCCCGTGGGGATTTTTGCCATTCCTAAATAATCCCAGGTTTCATGTTCATATCCTAAATTTCAAGTTTTCTTTGGTTTCACGTATAATAGTCTCAATATCAAGTTAATGTTCGGTGTTTCGTTTTTATTAGTCCATTAATTGCATGATTTTTAAGGTTTCAAGTTAATGAACCAAAGCTTCATGTTCATTACTCTCAGTTTCAAGTTACTTTAGTTTCAAGTTTAATGGTCTTAATATCAAGATTGATGGTAGCTGTTTCATATTTATTGGTCCATAATTTGTATGATTCTTAGGATTGCAAGTTTATGATCCCAAGTTTTATATTCATTTTCCTCAGTTTCAAGTTTCTTTGGTTTCAAGTTTAATGGTCCTAATATCAATTTAACGATAGATGTTTTATGTTTATTGGTCTATTAATTGCATGATTTCCAGGATTGCAAGTTAATGATTCCAAGTTTCATGTTCATTGCCCTCATTTTAAAGTTCATTTAGTTTCAAGTTTAATGGTCCTATTATCAAGTTAATGATAGGTGTTTCATATTTATTGGTTCATTAATTGCATGATTTCCAGGGTTGCAAGTTAATGATCCCAAGTTTCATTTTCATTACTTTCAGTTTTAAGTTCCTTTAATTTCAAGTTTAATGGTCCCAGTATCAAGTTAACGATAGGTGTTTCACATTTTTGGTCTATTAATTGCACGATTTCCAAGGTTGCAAGTTAATGATCCCAAGTTTCATGTTTATTGTTCTCAGTTTCAAGCTTAATGGTCCCACAATTAAGTTAACGGTAGGTGTTTTGTGTTTATTGATACATTAATTACAGGATTTTCAAGGTTGTAAGTTAATGATCCCAAGTTTCATGTTCATTGTCCTCAATTTCAAATTCCTTTAGTTTCAAGTTTAATGGTTCCAATATCAAATTAGCGGTAGGTGTTTCGTGTTTATTGGTCCATTAATTGCAGGATTTTCAAGGTCGCAAGTTGATGATCCCAAGTTTCATGTTCATTGTCCTAAGCTTCAAGTTCCTTTAGTTTTAAGTTTAATGGTCCCAATATCAAGTTAATGTTAGGTGTTTCCTGTTTATCGGTCCATTACTTGCATGATTTTCAGGTTTTCAAGTTAATGAACCCAAGTTTCATGTTCATTGCCCAAAGTTTCAAGTTACTTTGATTTCACGTTTAATGGTCCTAATATTAAGATTAATAGTATGTGTTTCATATTTATTAGTCCAAAGTTTTAAGTTATCAATTTTACAGGTTTCCATTTCTTGTAATTTTTTATTATTATTTAACACTAAGATGAATCTCAGCTATTGGATCCACTCTATTTAATCCAACAGTAAATTTTTATGCATGTACTATAGTTGCCCCCATCTTCAAAGCATCTCTTTGCTTACTTTAATTTTAAATGCACTTTTACTAATTTACCCTCTTATATTGACTATATACGAAACTGTGTACAGATGGTAGGGGATGTCTCTGTAATTAGGGTCATACTTTCTATTAAAATGTTAATAAACGAAACCTCAGGGGAGATCTCTAAAAATTACTCATCTTTTAAAGTTAAATTCTTCTTTTAGAATTGCAAATAACTAAATAATTAAAATGAAATGAAGCAAACTTAATTTTTTCATCCAAAACAATATAATCAAGTAATTAAAACTATGTAGGTGTTGCATAATACTTTCAAAATGTGCAGGTGTTACAAAATACCTTCATAAACATCCACAATTTCCCTCCAAGAGCAAATATTTAAGCAAGATTAAAAGTGTTTCAAAACCCTTTCTAACAAATGAATGGACAAGTAGATTTATAATTGCATCAATTGTTATTCATCAAGGTCTTGTTTGTTTAAAGTTGTGTGGCAACTTGACCGTCAAAACTCAATTACAAAAGTGTTTGGTAACACCTACTAGTTGGGATTTGGTAGCCTGACTACTTTTTTTAAATTGTTCTACATTCTCCTTGTACACATTAAAGGCAAAAGAATAATAATAATCTTCTAATAAAGAATCCCTAATTTTAATAAAATAAAGACCAAATTGAAGAGTAGAGAAAATCTAAATTTCAATATAATGATATTTGTGGTTAAGTAAATCAAATTTTTTTTAATCTTTTATTTTGGTTATTATTTTAATAAAACGAGGACTATCTCACTAGAAGGAGACTAAATAAATAGAGTTTTACATCAAATAAAAAATATTAGAGTTAATTAAGGGGGAGTCCCATCACAACTTTCTAATTTAGTGATCGAAATTTATAATATTTAGGAATAATTTAATTAATTTTCTATTTGATTTAATTTGGTTGCCTATTTAGAGTTTAATTTTTTAAAAATAGCTTATTTAAGTTGCGTTCATAATTTAGGTATCAGTCTTATTAAAATAAGTTTTCTGATCAAATTAAGATAAACCATAGTTAATATAAATAAGTTTCTTTTATAGCTTTTACAAAGATGCCTTGATTATTTGTTATTCATTATTTCTTAAAATAAACTCTTGATTAGTTCTAGTCTTATTATTTCTCGACATTATGGGGAATCAACAAATTTTAACACCTAAATTCATGGGTATTCTTAGAATTAACATGAATTTATTTATTTATTTATTATGATATTACCAAGAATCAATGGAGTATTGAAAATATTCCTATCTATTTATTATGATATTCTCAAGAATTAATGGAGCATTGAAAATATACCCATCTATCTATCACCCTACATCTTTTATCCCTCTACTAAAGTATTTTATCCTTCCACTATGTCAATTTCACTGTAGAGCATTCGTTTGTAAAACCGCGTTGCATCAATTCAATATCAGAGTTAAAAGCTCGGATCATAATTGTTTGTACTTTTGGTGTTTTCGATTTGTTTTATTTCATTAAAAAAAAGTCAAGGGATTTGCTTTATTTCATTAAAAAAAAAAAGAGTCAAGGTCCAATCGAACCCTAGCTACCCCAAGCCCACCACAATCCCTGCCATTCGCATCCAAGCCTTCTTTGGAATTAACTCTTTGTTTGAGTTTTAGTCTTGTTATTTCTCGGTATTTTGCGGGTTAACAAGTTTTTACCACTTAAATTTGCATGTATTCTTAAAATCAATATAGATTTAGATTATTTCTTTATTTCGATGTTCTCAAGAATTAATGAAGTTTTGAAAATATTCTTAACTATTTATTACTCTACATCTTTTATCCTTCTACTATATTATTTTATCCTTTCGCTACGTTAATTTCACTAAAGTGCCTTTTTTTTCTAAAACTACGTTGCATCATTTAGAGTATAATTTTATGCTTTTAATACTATATTTGCAACAAGCGATCCAAAGTAGCTTGAAGAAGATGATTAAAGAACTTTTTCAATAAAAATGGATCTTGTAATAAAATATGATCCAAGCAGCAAAATTCTATGGTCATAGGCTCACAGCGTAGAGAATGAAATTTTCCAACAAGTGATCCAAACCAGTTTGAGAATTTTTTTTAATAAACAGGGATATTGACATACAGTAGGATCCTCAAATATTGACAAAAATAACAAAACTTTTATGATTGCATTCACAATGATGAAAGTTCCAACAGGTGATTTGATAGTAGCTTCATGCAGATGCTAGAAAAGAAATTTCAATACAACAGGAGCATCATCATAAAATAGGGATACCCTTAAATACAGATTTCTTAAAGATTAATCTCAGTAATTTGGTCAATAAATCAATTCAGGGTACCAAACCCTACAGTGATTGTAGATATGTGCCATGCTAACATGGTGAGCTGTTCAATCAAATCAGTAATGGTACTGTATCAGTAATTAACTATGGGTAGTGAACACCTTAAACACAGATTTCAGGATGATTCAATAATATTTCAATAGGAAGCCTTCTTATAAGACATTAAATTAATTACTTTTAAATGATTTTATTAACAGAACATTTTCAAATATTTTACTTAAAACAATTAGTGGAAAACAAGTATTTTTCTGTACATAAACAATTGTAAGAAAACATTGGTTTAAATAAAATATGTTTTTAACCGAAATGTGGACGCTATGGTGCCTGGGTGCATCCTACCCTCATTTTTGGCTAATTACATTGCTGTCCAACTTATTTACTGAAAATTAAAAATATTAGAGGCTTCAAATTTAGCATATAAGTCGTATATATTTCTATTATTTACATTTGGGTCCTAGACCATAGTTAATTATTATGAAATTTTTGATGTTATTATTTGATCATTTACCAATATTATTGGTGAATCAATATATTTTTTAACCTATTTAAATCATTTATTGTCAGTTAGATTTTATGTTGTTTCCCCAAAAAAATGGATTGATATTATTAGTAAATTAATATATGTTTATTACATATTTAAATTACTTATTATATACTAAATAAGTAATTTTTAAACTAAAATGGGTTTTTCAATCATTTAATCATATAAATTAAGGGTATAATTATATTTTTACATGGTGAAAGTGATCAATGGTTAAATTAATAAAAAAACTAACAGATGAGATTGGACACTGAGTTTTTCAAAATATTGAGAGTAGAGTAGAAGCAAATACCAATTTAGTATACAACTTTATAGCTGATAGCATTACATGCAAGTTCATGTAACTAGCAAATACATTTTGCGCCTATTCATCCTACAAATACGTAATTACACATACTTATGTTTCATATTCAAATCATTGATCCAAGGGTGAACCTATTCTCTCTTCGATATTTGCTATATTGGGAAAATTTCATGCTTTTAAGGATAGGCTTGCACACCAGAGACGTAAGTTGCTTCGATAGATGCAGACGCTTCAGCTGCAAAGTCTTCCCATGAAGAAGTGGACAAGATGACAAAATCTGCAATTTTCCCAGGAGACAATGATCCCACATCATTTTCAAGAAAGCATGCACGAGCAGCCGAAAGAGTATGCCTGTCATGCCAAAACTGTTAGCAGGTGGAACTAAACTAATGATGACAGAAACAATAAGTTGAAACAAAGGAAAGCGCAGTAATAATAGCATAAAAATGGTGAAAAGAGAAAACGATAGGAGTATAGCAGAAAGAACCAGTCAATCAACAGGAAAACGTAGGTTTACAATTGATTTCGTGCACAGAGTACCCTAAACTTGAGCCACGTATTTCTTTTCACCACTTGTTATCTCTTTTCATCCCAAAATTTTAACCAAGAAACAAGAAATGAGATTAAAAACACAATAGAGTGTTCGCAACTTCCCAAAGTTTCCCATTTCATAACATATGCAAACAACTTCCCAAGGCTTCAAATATGTAAAACTGAAGTACAAGCTTGAAGCAAATGAAGAAGTAACATCTCAATAATATGCATTACAAAATTCTTACGCAATCAAAGCATCAGTCAATGAAATTCTCTCTGATGGAATCCAAGCATTGTCCCAACCAGGAGGTATTCTTTTCATTGCCGTCCTGATAGCACATAAAGGATTGATATCTGCAACCTAAAAATAACAACGGTTATTTATATTATCCAAAGGTTATGCATCCTAAACCACAAGTTAACAACAAATATCATAGTCAGCTATATTATACATACTGGCCAGTCAGATCCTAGTGCCAATAGTGCATTGTTAGCTAAAAGTGACTGAAACAAGTAAGATTCTCTTTCAGCCCTATCCACTCCCAGCTTTTTTCTTGCAGAATCAGCATCATCTAAAAGGTGCTGCGGCTGTTCAGAATTGGCATTACTTCATGTTATCACTGTAAATATTTTTATTTACAGAAGGATGAACATAAACACAAAACAAGGGGAAACATCATTCATCAGAGTGACACGAAAAGCCACACACTGTCGGGGTAAATTATGCATCTACAGTCTCTTTTTTTAATTCTTTTCATAAAGATTGTAAAGATATATGAAAAATTGTTTCTGGGTCTACATGTAACCAACATATAACAAAATAGCCCGTCAAAGATAGAAACAAGAACAGCAATGATATGGATAGGCCCAACCGTGTACCTAAAATTCCAAACATCAGTAGAGATAAGCAAGGGATTAACAATTGACCGCCAAAAGGTAGTCCAAACCTGTATCGAAGCAACAATCCCTTGATCGCCGAATCGGGCAGCTGTTCCAGAAGCCAGATGTTGGGCATGCTCAATCTGAAAAAAAAATTTCCAATCATGAAAAATATTGATGCATAAGTACTATATTGATGAATAAATATTAGCTTTTTCAAACACAAGTTTGTCATCCTATAATATGAAAATCATAAACAGTGAAAAATTACTGATCTGTCTTTTCATGTAGTACCAACAAACTTTACCCTAAATCTTTGGTCTCTCTTTCCAGTTGTTGCAACAACTGATTTATACATATCCAGAACCAAATCATTTGCTCTATCACCTATAGCATGAATAGCAACCTGCAAGAATTAACAATAAAGCCATTAATTGAACTGCAAAGTACGATTGACAGACTTGTATGTGTGTGTTTTGAGTAGGGATCTACAAGAAGTCAAGGAAATACCTGAAGCCCAGATTTATCCGATGCCATGGTCATGCTCAAAAGACTTTCAAGTTCCATTACTTGTAGGCCATAATTATGAGGCTCATCGGCATATGGCTACAGAAATAGAAACCTATATTTCTCTTAGTACCTATATTTATCTTAGTAAAATAGATGCACATGTGTCCCAAAGGGACAGCCTAGTTGGTTTGGCCTCTTGTGGAAGCAAGCAAGAAATCAAGGGTTTGAAAGCCTCTCATATCAACCTTTGGAAGGGAGTTAATTTTACTAACGTCTTAATGCTAAAAACTTAATTTCACAATACACTTTCTCCTTTAAAATCATGATGATGTTCCATTATTATATTAAATTTTGAATTACAAAATCTCATGCAAATATTTTAATCTACACCTTGCATTATCAAAACTTTTTGGCCCTCGGTCAGTAAGATTACGAACAGAGAAAAAAAAAATCTATCACTTAATTCAGGAGGAACTTATGTCCCCTGAAATAAAAAATTGAACTCATATGTTAAATTTCTGTGGTGATATAACATCTGCTCTAATTCACAAATGGAACAGGGTTATTATATTTTTCTTATCATTTCTTTTCAGCTCATATTTTGCACCCACTTGGCGACATCAGTTCTATTTTATTAAATAAAGACATTTTCACGTTATATTGAATAAGGGCGTAGTATACAATACTTATTAAATAATTACCTACTGTTAATTACTATGAAGCAGGGGGAAAAATTCAGATTCAGAGCTTAAGATTCATTG
This sequence comes from Citrus trifoliata, assembly GCA_018350135.1. NCBI lineage: Eukaryota > Viridiplantae > Streptophyta > Magnoliopsida > Sapindales > Rutaceae > Citrus > Citrus trifoliata. The sequence continues at coordinate 316,270 of VKKW01000072.1, forward strand.
TAAAATAGCTTTTACCATTGATCTAAGGAAAATTAATGACAGGATTTATTTAGAGATGCAGGGAAACGCAAAATTTTCTGGTTTTTAAACAACTGACTACGACCTTCTTTTCACAATAAACTAAGAGTTAAAATAAAGAAGGGATATTATCATTTTACCACTTAATATTTTCTGACATATCACTTTACCACCAAAATTTTCTGACAATTACTTTTTCCTACTTAATGTTTCAGTTTTTATCATTTGACCACCAAACCGTTAATAGAATTTTTAATAGAAATTATACTAAAAGTCTATTTTATCCCTAACCTTTAAATTAAAAAAAAAAATTAATTACGTACAAAGAAATAATATTTTTACCAACTGATTATTTTATATATATAAAATAACTAATCGATAAAATTGTAAATATTATACCTTGTGAAATTCCTAAAATACCCACGTGACATTAGAAATTTATTAATGGAGTTAAGGATTTGGTGGTTAAATGATAATCAGAAAATTTTGGTGGTGAATTGATATGTCAGAAAACATTAAGTGGTAATGATAATAGCCCAATAAAGAACGACATTATTGATGCTTATACTCTAAAGTTTATTCTTAGCCTCTGCTACTTCTCAGCCACTGGTTTGTTTTCAGCAACAAGGTTCTCTGGATTGATGCTTTTAGTTTGAAAGAGCTTATTCTGAACTATAAATTGTGCCGAAATGGTAGGCAGCACAGGAAGAAGTTTTAAACTTCAATAAATGAATGCAATATAAGAAATGAAATAAATAAATAAAAATTCCAAATTACTAATATTCAGTAAACCCAAAAAAAAAAAAAAGGCTGTTACATCTAACCTCATGAAAGAGAGCACTATTAGAACCTAAAGATCCATCAGCAAAAGCCTTAACACCGCCCAAGTAAACCCAATCACTTAGGACATGACCTGTTTTGTTAATAAGATCCTGAGAAGGTAAATTTATATATAAGTGATTATATATATATATATAGGTAGATAGATAAATAGACAGATAGATAGACAGATAGATAGGCAGATAGAGGAAAAGAAAGATTAACTTGAGCTGTCAGCTAGATCAAGTAAGGCAATCATGACATGAAAAACAGCACTGCCAAAGTATGTCATGCACTGTTGTAAATAAAAGAATAGCAGACATACATGCACACTAGAAAAGTACTTTATGGTTCATTACTTTTGCATACTGAAGGGTAAGATGGCAGAAAAGCCTAATCACTAAGCTACACTTATTTTGTCCACTACAATTTCTATCAAGCTAAAGCATATCAAACTACAATTTAATTGAGAACCAGTAGAATCTGAATCCAGCAAATAACCATCATCTTTTACTAATCAAATACAAAACTAGTGTTACCATGCAGGTACTTCCTCAGCTAGGTTCGTGATGCATTTTGTTTTATTATTTTTCGAATGTATTCATTAATCTTATTTGGGGAACAGACATGATGAACTTCTGCTTTGACAAAATTAGAAAAATACAAAATAATCAAATAGGTATATCTCAAAAATTTGTAGAAGTCATACAGCTAAACTTGACCATGTCTCCAGTGGAAAGAACAAGCAAACCCTGATCTTCATCTTCTCCGAATAAGACGCCCATTGGTAGACATCTGTTAAAAATCAGGAAGAGAAGGACCAAGTAACTAAAAGTTCAGAAAATAATAACACAATGTTAAAAGATTACATTTAGGATCAGTGCAGAAATTTCAATTTTTGGAAAGATCTTATCAACTTTAATTCTTATTTGATTAAACTAGATGGTCAAGAAGGGTTGCAGTCATATCCCTGGGCCGGATCTGAATTTATTTAATAATGTATGGATGGCACTTGAACTTAATCCATTGAGTTTTCTCAAAGCAGTAGCATGAATTATTGAGGTTTTGTTGAAACATTTTTGACAACGAACTCTAGTCTACATGAATGCTACATTCAAGTGATGCCCAAACCATTAAATGCAATGAAAAAGTTGACTTCTGCAGGTCACTCAAGAATTCCAAGTCATAAGTTTGGTGCAACCTGCAAAATCTTCCCAGGAGAGTTGAACTGATTCCCCGGGAAAATATCTTCCAAAATCAACAACAGTTGTCACTCCCCTCGACAGGGCGAGATTGCTAGCTCTAAGTAATGCTTCCCTTCTTTCATCGACCGAGACCTCTGGAATCCATGGGAGAATAAGTTTCATTGCAGCATCAATCAGCAGTCCGGTAGGTTCTGCATGAGGTCAATGTTGTGACTTATACTACCTCAATAACTTAACAAATACAGAACCTTAACAAAATTCAGATTCATATGCAGATATAACTATTAGGATTGGGGTCTGAAGACTTAATCAATATTAGCTTTTAAAAATAAAAATAATCAAATTAGAAAAATCACATCATACAACTTATGTACAGGATTCTAGGTACCATTAACACTATACCTCCAGTAGGATATTGACCCTACTTTTTATTCATAAATTGATGTAGTTTCCTAATTCTCAAAATGTAAACAATTGAAAAGCAACATTAAAGAAACTTTGCAGAGCTGAACAATTTGAAGGAGACCAAAAAGAAGGGGCTCTATAAAAAAATAAAATTCTGAAAAGGGGTTTAAATTAAAAGGTTGAATCCAGTTTGTGGAACTAGAATGAACCTCAACTTGATACCTAAGTCAAATCTTGATATTCTATATAGATCCTCATTTTTCTAACAAGAAAACTAACTAATTCTGGCCTGGGGAAATGTGTTGTACACTTACATGAATACTAGTTGGCTTGGACTTACAGTAACAAACAAGTCAAGCAACTTTCAGTATAGGTAGAAGTCATTTTAGTACTAAGTTCATATATGAAAAACAAATTTAAACCTCATCATTGATTTGGAAAGCTACAATCCACGAGTTCTGTAAAACAACCCAACAGTTCTCTAACTAGAAGCCCAGAAAAGTGCCAAAACCAGCCCCAACAAAAGTCTATGCAAAAGGCCACCAAAAAGAATCTACTCCATTCTATATTCCTATATGCAGTAGTTATTAAAAAAAAAAAAAATACTAATACTGAGTTTGAAAAAAGTCGCAACATATACAAACATGACCAAGACCCTTGACAATTTAAATGAAGGTAAATGAAGCAATTCAGAAAGCCCCAGAATTTGAGGCCTATAAAGAAGCAATAATATCTCCATTCTATCTTCAAACGTACAGCTAATCCTTTCTTTCTAAATTCCTCTCTTTGATTGCATTTACAATCTGATTTATGTATTAATCTAGTCATCACTTGAACAAGAAAACTTATAGTAAATTTTAAGGTGCTCTGGCAGGTTCTGCACAACCTAGGCTCAAAACTTGACAGTCAACCAAGCAGAGCAACCCAAACATTCAACTTAAAGCCTCTACCATCACATAAATGATTATAGTCCTGCTTAAAGCACTGTCAGAAGTGAACCTTATCAAATTACAGGTAGTTCTTTGAATCATAATAATATTGTCATTGAAACATCTTACCAAATATCACACACACACACACACACACACTTGAGGGAGCAAAGACAGAGAGAGTTGGCCACCTTGCCTTCTGACATCATTTAAAATCTAGATACATAAATAGATATTACATCCATTCATCTCTCCTGTTCTGTTCAATTACTAATGTGGCATACCAAAGCATAAATAAAGATATTGCAAGTATAAATCATTTCAGAACTCTATCAAAACCAAAAGTTACCTCCACTAGATGTCTTCATTATAGTTCCACCATTTGGATCTTCAGATAAATTAGTAATCCCAACAAGCTGTAGGGCCACTGAATTGGCCAAGCCCATATGACCATCCATCCTTGATAACCAAACCTGCAGAACTATGCACTAAAACTGTGAATCCCAATCCTCTTAAATGCACCAATTTCAAATAGCTTAGGATTTCTTACCGGATTGTGAGGTGTAATATCATCAATCCATGATGCCATTGGCAGGTCTCCTCCCCAGAGGTCATTGTTCCATCCACCCCCCAAAATCCAGGAGCCCTTTTTCGAGTCTGCATATATTTGGACAACAGTATCCACTTCCATAAAATGTGATGCTGCCTAAAACAAGCAATGTAATGCAAAGAAACTGTATAGAAATATCATAAATTTGATTCTGTCACTAGCTGATAATGTTTCACTCTTCAGAACCAGTGCTGTGCTCAGTGGAGTAAGCAATCGATTAACAAGTGATAACTTGTATGTCATTGAGGCAGAACTGTTTTCGAGTTTTCAAACTCAGGGTACTGTTATTGATACTTTATTCTCATCCTAGGAATCAGTTTAGGCATCTAAAATGATGATAAAACATAAAGCAGACACAAAATAATACCACCAATCTATCTATTGAAGATTCAACTCTCCTTAAGTACCTGTTACGCCGAAACAAACTTTTCATATCCTATTCAGGGAAAGCAGTCAAAACAAAACTTAACTTTTAAACTTACAACAAAATACATCCAAACAGAACACCAAGTAACTATTTATGTTATTTGGAAAAGAATAATATCCATCATGTCTAAAAATTATAATATTAGAACAAAGGAGCACGAGAACTACTTTTCACTGCTTCTTTGACCCTTCTCACAAATTCATCCTTATGATTAACACCTCGCAATTTCACCCGCGCCATCTGTTTTCATTGTTAGAAGTTCAGGCCAATATATGGGTAACAACAGCTTAAACATACAATAACTTAAGCATTGAAACAGAGAGTAAAGCCAGAACTTTTAATCAATGGACACCATCTAACATGCAAAGATGATGTTTACTCATCACTTCAACTATATTTCACAAATTGGTCCCCAAAGTATAGTCTCCAAAGCTCATAATAAGACTCAAATTGACACTCAAATTAATAGGATTTGCAACATTGTTACTAGTTAAACATTGAAGCATCTATGATCTATCTAAACTTTTCAATCTTGAGCATAACAAACACGTTAGTCACTCTCAATCAAACTTCATCCAGTTGATAAAAAAACAGTGGAAAGAATATTTTTGAGATAAGGTTACAAATAAATTTGCATCATGCTTGAGAGAGTACTTTTATAGCAAACGGTTATGAGCAAAAGCACATCCCCCAAAACCATCTAAAACACTTTATAGCAAGATACTTTCTTATACAAAAAGCCCATTTCAATAAAGCATCAATCAATTACTTAGTCAAGAGAACTCATTAAGTTTTTTCTAATACCAAAAAGCACTTCTATCTGTATCAAGCAAACACTTTAAGACACAAAAAAAAGTTTTTTTTTTTTTAATTTTACTTTATAATACTGCTTTCGATGATTCCAAAATCACTACCAAAGGTAGGGTATTTATACAACCGTCAAGGCTCCACTTAATTTTATAAGCACAACTGCAAAAAATTATATTACAAAATACAAATCGAATGATAGGTGCATTAGAAGTAAATACCCTATTGACTAACCGTCTAGCTATGTGTCTTAAAAGCAAATTAGCAGTCAAACGCTTACAAAGTTGGGATAATAAAAAGCCCGTATCCCGAGTAGTGTATCATCCATAGAAATTCACCACTTGGATAAGAAATGATAAAGTTTAGTAACTAGTCATTATATGGCCCTAAAAGACCCCATCATCAGACACGTCAATTGGTGCACAAATAAAATTTTTATTCAGAGAAATAACAAGAAAGCAGAAACCTGAAGTCCTCCAGGGATGAAGTGAACATGAGAATCGATAAAGCCAGGAACCACAACTTTCCCTTGAAGATTCAACACGTTTGTTCCATCAGCATCCAATTGCTGAACAGCAGAGTAATTGCCAACGCTGACAATCCTGCCGTTTTTTATGGCCATGGAATCAGCAAACAGCAGAGAGTCATCACCCGTGAATATAACTCCATTGGTTACAACTAAGTCGGCTTCTAAGTTTGTTGTTGTTGTTGTTGTTGCTGGTGTCAATTTCAGCAAATCTATGTAACCAGAAAAACCAAAAGAAAAAAAATTAAAAAAAAATCGTGGGATATATAATAAAGTGGAAAATTAATTGATTTGATGCTTACAAAAGTTGTTGAGAAGAGGAAATGAGAAGATTGAAAGAGCGAGGGCGATGGTGGCTGAGATGGCTACGTAAATATTCATGCTGCAACTGGTGAAGCGCAAGCAGTGATTCTGAATAGAGTTTAAAAATTGTTGTTAGATTCTTTTATTTAAGGGAAATTATCATTTGACCATCTTAAAATTACACCATTATCAAAATTATTATAAAATATTACAAGTGTGGTATGAAGGTCAACTACATTGTAAAATCTTAATGCATTATTTTGGTCATGCAGATAGAAATATTGTGGAGTGAAGCACTATAATTTTTGAAAATAGTTTACTATGAAATCTCTTATATATCCGACTACTAATGATAAGATGGCATACGAGCAAAACCTGAAGCTAAATGATGATGTGGTGAAAAAAAAAAAAAGCTGAAACTCATTGAAGGAAGGCTTAAATATATCTTAATTCTGTTAATGTGTGTATTTGTAACTGTCTTTATGAGAAAGTAATATGGTTTGTAATAAAGTTTCAATAGTAATGGTTTAGCTCATGTAATGTTCCTAACAAAATATATCCTTAACAATAATATTGTCAATAATCAATCGAAACAGTGATAGTGTAATTAATTAACATCCAAACCGTGCAAATAACATATCTTCTTCAAATTATTGTTCAATAAAAATCCAAAACATGGTTTACCTCATGCAAGAGCATAGTTAAGTTTAGGAAACTGAAATTGACAAAATGAAATAACATAACCAACATAAGAGTTTAGGAATCTGAAATTGACAAAATGAAATAACATAACCAACATAAGTGTTTAAGAAATTGAAATTGATAACATGTTTCCCAACAAATTGAGTATCAAACTCATTTTAAAGCATCTGTTACAGTTGACGACTGTGATGGATTCTGGAATTAGTTAGCTTGGGATGTGTTGACATCTGTTTTCCTTTTCCTTCCTAAATTACAAAAGAAAAAATTAATTAAACTCTTATGTATGCATTATGAACTGTGAATTATATATTAAAACAAATTAATGAAACTCAACCTCTTTTTCTGGTTGTTCCAGCAACTGCAGTAGTACTTTTATTTTTTCTTTTCTTTGATCCAATATTGGAACCCTCGCCTGGACCACTTGCTTGTACTGTCTGCTGAGATGGCTGGCCTGAAAGACTTGCTGGCTGGCTTGAAAAACTTGCTGGCTGGGCTGAAAAAGTTACTGGTTGGCTTGAAAAACTTGTTGGCTGGGATGAAGCATTTCCAGCTGAGAACTGTAAACAATATAAACAGTCAAGTTAAGCATTTGCATACTGCTAATCAGCATGCTTAGTTAGCGTGACCTTTAGAAAAATGCAATGACTATTATGTTAAATAACAATGAAAATAATATAAACAACATACTTAAGAATTAGTACTCCTTGCTCGTGCTGCCCATGCAACAGAAGGCCTCAATGGATAAGATCTTACATTGTGGTTGGAGCCAGTACAAACTGAACAATTGACAAAGAATCTCCTACTGTGTTTCTAAGGTTCAATTGCTGCTCTCTTCCTACATTTCTTTGGCCTCCCAATCTTTTTTTGCACAATTGGGGGATCAATTAGTGGCCTTTCACCACGGTCCCATGTACGCTCATCAGGAATTGGACTAAACATAACCTAGTACGTATTAATGTAAGCTTGCTTGGTGAAGCAAAATGGTATGTACTCCTCAATTTCGTGTCTCGCATAACCTATGTAAGCCATGGCGTGAGAGCAAGGTAAATCGGCAATTTCCGAATACCCACAGTCACACGTTCTGTCATCTAATTTCACAACAAACTTCCTAGCTGGATAATAAGATTTATCCATGACTTGAAAATTCAAGTCTCCCGAAGGGTGCACGGTCATTTTCTCTCATTTCTTGTAAGATGTATCCAGCTCTTTATAAATCCTCGGAGCAACAGATTTTGCCCAAGCTTTTGCTTCATTTTTTCTCTTTGTGAATCTTTTCATAAGTCTACACCTAATCTCCTCAAGCATCGATAGCACAGACCTATCTCTATAAGGTGAAATCCAGCTGTTGAAACACTCAGATGCATTATTGTCAGTTCTCTCAACTTTACAATTTCTGTCATATACATGCATAGACCAAGTGTACCCTTGCAGTTCTCTTTCTAGCCAATTATAAGCCGTTATCTTTTCTTCCTTAATCAATGCCATTGCCTCATTAAAGTCGTGCCTGTTACTGCTCTTGGCTGCCCTCCAAAAAAGATTTCGTAACTTGACACCAGCATAGTCTTTAGCAAAGTTAGCATACATATGCCCACAACATGCCCTATAATAGGCAGAAGGCCATGTGTTTGGAATCACATTCAACATTCTCTTTTGCCTATCACTAATGAATGTGACATGCCTTCCATCATTTAAATAATTGTGCAAATGTTCAAGAAACCAGGTCCATGTTTTAGTATTTTCAATTTCGCACACGTATACAGCCAATGGGACAATTCCTTTGTTAGCATTTGTAGCAATAGCAACCAATAACACTCCTCCATATTTCCCCTTCAGGTGGCAGCCATCAATTCCAATGAAGGGTCGGCAACCATTGAGGAAAGCATTCTTTTGTGCAAGAAATGCGACAAAGAATCTTTTAAATAAACATTTCTCGGGATAACTCACTGCATCACATAACACCTTGCAAATAGCTCCTGGATTAGCTTGATGAATGGCTGTAGCATACTAAAATAGCTTCTCATAGCCCTTAGAATGATCACCGTACACCAAAACCCTTGTTTTTTCTCTAGCCCTATACATTGTTAGCTTCTCAATTTTCAATCTAAATTTTCCCTGCATATAAGTCCTAAGAACAGATATCTTGACATTAACATCAATAGCAACATGCCCTTTTATCATTTCAGCAATCCATGTAGAAGTCACCTTCACAGATTTCTTAGTAAGCCTGCACTCATGCTTTTTGTGGTATCCTCGCAACCAAAATCCATTTCGGTCATTCAATCTCGCACCATTAACAAATCATGGACAATCAAGCTCTTTACAAGTTGCATAATATCTCATCGGTTCACTGTATTTGATGTTAATATTGAACTCTTTCCTAACCATCACCTCATGCAGCACTTCTCTGAAATGACCTACATCCCTGAACACATCACCCACCTTAAGCCTATGTACTCCATCAGCATCTAACTTATACTCATGCTTTTCTAAATAATTTCTAAACTGCACACTGCCTAAATTCATGTCCTAATCTGAAGAATTAACAACCATTTGGAACTCCCTAGCATCATCATCTAAAAAAATATCTACATCGCTATCACTGTCATGTTGGTTTCCCTCACTGCCATCACTGTTATCACTGTCCTCTACAGGCGTGGTATCATCAACAGACACAGTAGGTGGTGGTTGCTCACCATCACCCTCTTCGCCATCATCATCATCATTACTGCCAACCCCTTTGTCTGACTATTCTGATAGCAAATCATCTTCAACAGGCACAGTAGGTTCCTCACCATCACCCTCATCATCATCACCACCGTCTAACCTCTTGCTTGACCAATTTGATAATAAGTCATCTTCATCTTTAGTTGGATGCCTAACTTTGGAAGTAATCTGATGCTCTGCTCTATTAAACTGATCATTCAATGTAGTTATAGCTTCTGAAGGCAGATGTATCCCTAAGTTAAACATCAATGATTGCAGTAATGGAGAATCTGGATATTGAGGGTATAACACTGGCACCACTTCAACTTCAAATGTGTTTAAACCCATTGAGTTATGAATCCCGAATAATCTGTTTAACCAAAATCAGAATCCACCACAACCTTCGCTTTGTTATCTGGATTCATAATAGTTAATAAGATTTGTCCAGCTTCATTTAACCCATGTACTCCTGTTATCTTTAATGCTTCAACCCTTATTTTATCAACAAAACAGCTTTCAGGGTAAATCAAACCTACACAACGTTTTTCTCCTTTGAAATGAATCACTAACTTTATTGGAGACATATGCTGTGCATATCAAATGCAACAAAGAATAACCTAATTAAATCCAAACTCAAGCTTTTTCAAAAAAAAAAAGGGAAATTAGCGAGATTCTACAAGCAAAAAGGACTTCAATTAACATACAAAACTTTCCTCACCATTTCGTTAGTTTCTACAGTCTAGGGTTTCTAACATTAGTTAAAAAATGACAAATTCAAATAATTTCTTACAAGTTCTTACATCTATTGATTAAATAATAAATGCATTGCAAGAAACAAGTATCATATATGAACATACCTAACAACCCGATCCTTCACTTGTTGTCTTCAAGCGTTATCAGCTTACGCTTTGATTCAAACTCCAATTCAACCTCCACAGACGTCAGCTACACTTGTTTGATGGTTAAATATTGAACGTATTTGGTGAAAAGAGAACAAAAATAAGTAGGAATGGTTGGTATGCGTGCAAGCTATCTCTCGATGAAGGAACAAATTGGGTGCGTGGCTGCAATGAAGCTTTTTGATGCGCCAATGTGAAACGTCGTCGATCTTTTTTTCCCCCTAAAACGACGTCGTTTTGTACGGATGAAACAACGTGTCATCCCATAAAACGACGTGTCGTCCAATAAAACATTCAGTCGTCTGGTAAATGGCTGACATGTCATATTTTCCCATAGCTGCTTCTATTTTAAAAGACCATATTACCCTTATGACGTCAGCGCTTGTAAACGGCAGTTGACGGAATGGTGGTTGGGAGATATGTTTTGTCATCTAAGGGTGGACGGCTGATACACTGTCAAAATTTTGTAGTAATTTTGATAATGATGTAATCTTAGGGCGGACGAATGATAATTTTTCTTTATTTAATTTTTAAAACCATGTATATATATATGTGGGTGTGTGATTTCCGATTTCTAATTTCCAGGTAATAATTTTTTTATTAATAAAGGTAAATAAAAAAAATTATTAATAATTTTTTATTAATAAATTTAAAATATTATTAATATAATACAAGCAAAAAATAATATTATAAAATATTAAAATATATACAATTTCGTCCATGTAGGGTAATCATCAATCAACCACTCAATTTATATTTTATAGCAAAAGTGCACACAATTACGGGCTTAACTACCTTGTAAGAGTTGTAAGGTAACATTTGATTTTGTTTTTTATGGTTTCAATTATTAATCATTGGATTCAATGAAAAGATTGATTCAACGATAGATATTTATTTTTTGAATATTAACATTATACTCCTGCTATTTATCAAAAACGCAAAAGGGTTAAAGAATTAAAACTTTTAGCACATAAGTCCAAATTATTTAAATTTTATGTTGTTTAATTAGTAGTGAGTCTTAAAAAGTAAATTTTAATTTAATATTATATATTTTATTTAAAAATTAATTTTTAATATCATTTATTTATTAAAAATATTATTTAATATTATTTATTCTCATTTCCTTTAATATTATTTAGTTCCAGGCTTATTTATATTTAATCTTTCAAAAAATAAATATTTTTAAATAAAATAAAATAATCAGTAGTGAGCATTAAAAATAAATATAATTTTTAATATTAATTATTTTTTATTTAATATTATTTATAGTATTTATTTTTTATTAATTTTATTTAGTTATAGACTTATTATTATATTTATTCTCTAAAAAATAAATAATATTAAATAAAATAAATAATTAGTTGTGACTTGTGAGTCTTAAAAAAATATAATTTTTAATTAATATTATTTATTTTATTCAAAAGGATAAATTTTTAATATTCTTTATTTTATTAAAAATAAATATTTTTAATATTATTTATTTGATTTTATTTAACGTTATATAGTCATAGGCTTATTATTATATTTATTCCTTCATGAAACTAAATAATGTTAAATAAAATGAAATAATCAGTAATGAGTCTAAAAAAATTCATATTATTTTTATTAATTTTAATTTAATTTAATTTAATATTATTTAGTCATAGATTATTATATTTATTTTTTAAAATTAAATAATATAAATAAAATAAAATTATATTTTAAAAAGTCACCTATCAAAACACATAAGGTTATAAATAAATTGTAAATAAAAAAAGACAAGGGGTTAAATAAATTATTAAATATAAGAGTTTATGTTTCTTAAGGTAGTTTGATCGTTTCATAATATTAGGATCAAATAGTTAAATAAATTTTATCTTAAAGCAAATAATAAAAATAATTATAAGAAGGATGACCCATTTTCTATCGTTGTAATTGATGTAGTTGGTTGATTAGGAATATTTCGATCTCACCTCTAGAAAATAATTATGACAAATTTACATTATTTTTAGAATATACAAATCAACGAAAAGTTTATTTGCTTTACAAATATTAATTTGAGTAATTATATAAGATAAATGATACATAATTCATAGTGAATTTTTTGGGAAAAAGAAATTCATTTGAATTACTATGAATTAGAAAATTTTAATATATTTTATATTTAATTATTGTTTCTTATTTTTTATAGAATATATATTAAACTTTACAAATATTACTAAAATTATAAGTGGTTCATACTAGGGGTGGGCACGGTTCGATTCAGTTTGAAATTAAGTAGAACCGATTTAAATCGGTTACTTTATAAAAAGAATCGAATAAGAACCGAACTCAAACGGTTCTTTTTGGATCGGTTCGGTTCGGTTCGGTTTTTTCGGTTCTAGGCCTATTGGGTCTATTTTGAATTTTTAAATTTTTAGCCCATTGGGCCTCATGAATGTAATAATTTTTTTCAATAATTAATTTATCCTAATTTTATTACAAATATTAACAATAAATACAAAGTATTGAAAACACATTTTATCACTAATATCTTACTAACTATTAATAAGACTCTCAAAATATGAAATATTAAAATATCAAAATACATAACCAAACTCCAATACTCCATTTATATAAACATAATCATAATGTTATAAACAGAAATAACACATGTTTGATTTGAATAAAATCATGTTTGATTTGAATAAAATTATTAACACATGTTTAATTTGAATAAAATAAAAAAATAATTCAATTTTTCAGTTCAGCTAAGTGAACTAAATACCAAATCGACATTTCAATTTTTTTTACAAACAGTATATTCAGTTTTTAAAAAAAATAAAAACCGAACTGAATTAAAAAATACCATCGGTTCGGTTCAATTTTGTTAACACTACGATTTTTTTGCCCACCCCTAGTTCATACAGAATCCCGCTGGTTTCACGCAAAATTCAAAAGCTATTTTTGTTCCTTCCCCTTCACATTTTTTGTAGGGTCATTGTGGTCATTTTACCTAGATTTTCTAATCAAGATGTGGATGAACCGAGCTCTCAATCTCAATCTCCCATTGCACATATAAAATTAAATCCATCAGTAATATTTTAGCTCAACCTAAAAAATCCCCAACACATTCAGTTTTCCAGATGGGAAGAGAGCAATAAGGCAACAATTGAAACAACTAACTACATCATCTATTACTCTAAAATGAAAAACAATGTGGATGTTGAACCGCTATTAACATCAAACACGATTGATTATGAACTGCACCCACATTCAAAAAACTGGCAGTTCATAAAAAGGCATGCCATAATTGTCATCAGACACCTGCTTTTTATATACAAATGAAAATAGCCGATGATATAAAGGTTTGAATCAGAAGTACCAACTCCTCTTCCACCCCACAAGATAAGAGACGGGGTCTAAAATGCCTAATCTTGGTCCACGGTTTTTTCTTCCGGAACTGGAGGAAGACTTGGTTCCCGGTTCCCTCCAGAACGAGGTCTTCTGAAATACTTTCCAATGAATTCATCAACAAGATCGGGATACTTTCCTCTAATGAAGCTTTCTAGGCATTTCCGGTAGGAGAAGTCTTGTTGGCTGCCATCAGTCGAGACAACAAACAAGCATCTGCTATCTTGGAAACTGCCGTGCTTGTCGACCTGTCACACATCCAAGTACTTAGGTCAATTACTGGAAATATACAGTTCACTGAATGCATAAATTGTTGACAAAATCATGGAATTTTATGATCAGACGGAGGTTAATACTAGGCCAATAAAGAAAATAGCCTTACAATAAAAGGACCAAATGCCATTACACAATTGCATGTTTCTCTCGGCTTGTTCAAGGTATAACTATTCAAGATCTGTTGTTTCATGCCCACAAACATTACATATTTTCATTGAAAGCCCATAATGAACTTAGAACAAAAGCCACCGAATGGAAAGGTGTCCATCATACCTTGAAATGATCGATGCCAGCACCCATTTTCATTGCTTTATCTGGATGGTAATTAAAAACATTATCAAATATGAATGATTTATCATCAGCTGACAATTGATCCCCATCATTGTACCTTCACAAACAATTTCAATTGAGGAAATTAGATAAGTCAGGAGCGCCGCAGAATAGAAGACAAAATATTGAATGCAAAATAAAATCTATGGACTTGGAAGAAAAAGAAAGTCAAAGTCCGACAAAGGATCACAGCATGCCATAAAATTACAAACAATGAGGACAAACTAAAGACAATGTGATAAAAGTATAAAAGATTCCCCAACATAGCGCGGTCAATGATACTGTCAAAAAAGTTAAATTAAGCTCATACGCTACCATGACCAACTATTAACTTGCTGCTATCGAAACCAGAACTGCCAAGGCCACATAAAACTGAAATAGGCCACAGGTACAGCAAAGCAGCTTCACAGAATGTGAGTACAGTGGCCAGATCAACATAATAAGCTTTGACTTGCAATGCAATAGTAGCATATACCATTAATTAAACAAGGGTGAAAAAAAATTTATATACATGTATAGCTTAAAACCTACCCAGACTGATGCATTATTCTCCTGATAGACCGCATAATTGGTTCAACGTCTGAGAGAATATCTTGTTCTTCAGAAGTGAACATGTCTAACCGCTGTCGGGTCACTGTGTACATCGCATTCACAGTAGAATCGTCGACCACCCCAGGTGACCTAGGAGGACGATTCTTCTTGCCTTTCCATTCCCCTGAACTTGAAGCCCAACCACGGTTTTTCTTGAAAGGTTCTTTCCTTGACTGTCCCCACACTTGCATCTCAGTTTCACTGCCACCTGTTGCATCTGGCAGATCCCAAGCATTTGAACTTGCTGGCTGGGGAGACTCATTCTCAGTGTGTTTCTGTTTCCCCCAGGAACTATCATCCGTACCTTTGGCATTCTCAGTGAGTTTCTGTTTTCCCCAGGAACTATCATCCGTACCTTTGGCATCTGGCACATTCCAACCACCTATTTGATGAACAGTGGACTTTTCATTAGCACTTGATTTAGATGAATCCTCCCAACCTTTTGTTGAAAAGTCTTCTCGAGCACCCCAAACTGAAGATGAATTTTCCACAGCAGATCCAACATCGTCAAGTTTATGTAGAGCCTTTGTCTTCAACGAAGCCTTGGTATCCCATCCGGAATTTTCTTCTGATCCATTTCTCCCCCAAGAAGCAGTAGCATTGGCATGGTCCTTCCACTCACTCCAGTCACTGGATTTGCCACTATCTTGAGCTTCAGTCCCCCAACCTGACAATGGGTTTTCAGCAGGAGCTGCCACTTTTTCCAATGTAACTTCAGAGCTTTTATCCCAAGAAGCCTCAGTCCCCCATGCCGATGATGGCTTTGCAACAGTAGTCTCAACCTCTTCCAATTTATCTTCAGAACTTTTTTCCCAAGAAGCTTTTGACCCCCATCCTGACAAAGGCTTTGAAGCAGACCTCCCCACATTTTCCTGTCTATCTCCGGAGCTTTTCCCCCAAGAAGCTTCTGAACCCCATCCTGAAGAAGTTTTGGCAGCAGGACTCCTCACATTTTCCGGTTTATCCCCAAAGCTCTTCCCCAAAGAAGCTTCAGTCCCCCATTCTGAAAAAGACTTTGCTGCAGGACTACCCACATTTTCCCATTTATCACTGGAGCTTTCCCCCCAGGAAGCTTCTGTCCCCCATCCAGAAGGCTTTCTACTGGGACTACCTGCCTTTTCCAATTTATCATCACTGCTTTTCCCCCATGCACCTTCTGTCCTCCATCCTGATGATGGCTTTTCAAGAGAAGTCCCCAATTTTTCCCATTTATCTTCAGAGCTTTTCCTGCAATCAGCCTCAGAATCCCAATTTGCATTTTCTTGCTTATTTTCTAACCAACTGTGGTCTTCCACAAGGTCCTCGAAGACTGGCTTGTCAGAACATAAGTTATGCTCTGGGGACAGGCTCCAATCAAACTCATCTTCTAACCCATCAACTTCTTCACCGAGACAACCAGTATCCGATTCTTCAATGCCAGTACTACTTCTCACCATGTGAAGGAAGTCATATACATCTACCCCGTCATCCTGATTAAATTCCTCCTGGAAAAGCAAAACGATCGCATTAAAATAACATTTCAGGAAAATTGTAAATCTTTGGATATATGCCATAAGCACATGAAGTTATGAATCTTTTTTTGAGAAAAAGTTTAAGTAGATTGATAACAAGATGACCAGTAGCCCCAAAAATACCCTAAGAATTTACAAATAAGAGAGCATCTCGAAAATAAAGTTTCTATCTTGAAATTCCTTTGAAACTGAGGCCCAAAGAGAAGCTCGAAACAGAGCTCTAACCCACATACATTCTCTGTTTGCCATAGGAGGTCAAATCTTGATCCTGTACCAACAGCCACGTGTTTACCCCAGGAGCAAGCAGCTACCACACTTGATAAGTTATCAGTATGACATTTCTCAGCAGCTTTCTCAAAACATTTCCGAGGCGTCTGCACAACCATAATACAAGCAGAGATCAATTTAGAAAGATATTGTAATTCATCTTAGAGGACGATAAAGATGAGAAATCTCATAGAAAAAAAAATCACTTACAAACAATGTTGCTTCTGTGAATGGTACTTGGACATTCAACGAACGGGATAGTGCTTTGTAACCACCAGAGTTGAAGCCAACTAAATCACCAGCACATGTCATACTGTTTGCCAATAGAATAAGATGTTCTTTAAGAACACCTTTTGCCACCATAGTCACTGAAGCTGAGAGGCGCTGCAAAATCAGCCAAAGGATTAAGCCCTTCATAAATCCTCATGAAAATTTAAAAAAGAAATCAGTTCTGCATCTAGTGTCATACTAGCAGTCATTTTTCTGCCTAATTGAATAGTTTAGAAAGGATTAAGAAAATATAAGAACCTAAGAGTGGAGGAGGGGGATGACATTGTAGGTCCATTTGCAAGAATAAACAGCCACGCAGGTTTTCTATTTTAGGAAAAAAAAGAAAATTCTTTCTGCAGTATACTTATTAAGCAAGATAACATAAACCATTAATTACAAAAGCTGCCAACAATTAGAATAGGTGACCAAATGGAATTAAAAACACGGGCACAATATCTACAGAAATTCTGCAGGATACAAGGCCAGTTATTATAGAGAGGAGGTTAAAAAAATAAAACAATTTATCACACGAAATTAATAGAAAATATAACAAGCCGGATGTAGAAATGGCTTTCAACATACCATAGAGAGAAGCAAAGGCCCAAACTACTAACTCTTAACAAAACAGGAAATATCATGGATGCTAAATACTAACAATATACAAGTGAATCAAATGATGTTACGTCTTCAAACTGACTGGAAATACTAACCTCACTAGAAGAAATTTAAGAATAGCAGATTCAGAAAGTGAGAATTTGCGCATAAGAAAAAGAGAAAGAAGAGTTTCCTTGATACCTGAACTGCCTGTTCAAAAGCACAAGAAACCCCCAGGAGTTCCTGAACTTGTTTAATTGCATAGGGTACAGAACGCCTGGTGTCAATTAAATGAAATACAGGAAGACAAGAATCAAGGACAGTCCTCCAGGCGTCCCCACTTTGTTTAACTACTGATTTCTCAAGAACCACGTCCAGGGCCAATTCACCCTTCCGATTCTTGCTAGGATTTCTAATCCATGCTGTTGTGTCCGGACTGATCCAGATAATATTTGCTGAGCAAATCCGAGGGTCACCTATCCATTAAAGAGAAGGAATAATCTATCACATTGAAATTGCTGACACCATGTAAAAATAAACAGTCAAGAAATAAAAGAAAACATTCGAAATTTTATTAATGTCATACAGTCAGGGAATTACCCAAAATAATTATTGACCCATCTATGAAAGAAAAAAATTTTAGCATCTGAATACAAGTTGTTACAAAGTGTTTAGAGCTCAGAATATCAAAGCGTTTAGAGCTCAGAATATCAAGAAAACAATTTGGTGGTTGGTTAATTGAGTCCCAGAATCAGTGATTTTTACTGCAAAAATGCAATTGTAAACACTCCACACTAAGTTTTCAAGGCATCCAGCATATTAACTCAAAAACCAAATTCTCATTACCTGTCTAACCCACCAATTTTCTGCATAGGCAATGGAAATCAGAATACTTTATAATGCATTCAGTAATTGAAGTACCTTTGATTATTGTTTCCAACAGAACTGGGTAAATCATGTTGGCAAGAACACCTGAAAGTTTATCTAAATAACTATCACTTGCTCCTCGCAAAACAAACATCAAGCATGGCATGTTGGAACGTTTATCCGCACAGGATTGCTGAAAAGAGCAACATTCACTGCCAAGGAGCAAGCACAAATCAACTGGTGTAAGTCACTTTAAATATTAAAGCAATTTCAAGTGCTTAGTAGAAGAGCAACACACCCGAGAACAGAAAATCTTGTACCAAATCATGGTGTCGCATCATATAAACAATCAAGACGTGTCCAAATCAAAACTAATCCAACAGAGATAATGTTTATTTCAATAGCATCTCTTTTCAATTTGAAATATCATTATCTAGGGGGTTCCTCAACCACAACAGCATAAGTGAACTTCTGACAGGAAAAAGAAAAGAGCTATAGGGACAGATGCTAATGGGATGCTAAAACACCAATAAAGAAAGTGAATGATGAGTGCGGCAAATCCACATTTGTTCCATTACTAAGTACTCACTAATGGAATCCAAATAAGATCAGGCAGTTGAGAAAAATTACTTGAGTGCTTCATACAACATCTTCTCTCCTTAGCTTCATGAATAGCACTAAAAGAAATTTGATTTGTAGCAGGATTCTTAAAATGTGAGTAACTTCTTTCACAAATTTAAAACACGAATCAACTATAATAATTTAACTATTACATTATAAATTTGTTCATCCTATAAACTTCAATAGGAGTCCTCAAGTAGCTGAACTGAAGGCAGATTGTTCTAATATGTATATCTTATATTGATACATATGTATATAGAAGGGGCTAATGGTAGATAATACCAAAGAATTGCAAACTGACAAAACCAACCTGACAGACAAACTTGTATTCTTAAAAAACTGGACAACTTTTTTCATCTTTTTCTTCTTGCAGAAAGATTTGAGGGTCTCTTGGCACTTGGGAAGAATGTCATGCATGCTGATACGCAAATCTTCCAACAAAATCTGTTTCACAAAGTATCAATCAGTCACAGAAACAACATTCTTGACAACCAAGTAACAAAATTCTTGCCTTGTTGAGATGAATATGACCAACAAGGCCTTCATCATCTGATATAATTTCGGGTTTCTTGTATCTGTACAGAAAGAAACTAAGCTATTAGATCTTAGAAGTATAATGTCAACCATTCACAATAATATCCCGTTATTTTGCATATAGAATAAACTAAAGAAATATAAAACATAATCCTAAGTACTACAAATAAGGCATAAAAATTGTAGATCTTAACAGTTTTAGCATGTATGTGCATGTGTGCACATATAAAACATAAAAATAAAACCAAACTAGAAACAGCGAATTCAAAGCAACTACAAGACTAGCATCGTAATGGAAAAAAAGCATAACTGCTTAATAAAGACAAGTTCGAAAGAAGAAAAACATATTGATTAAACATACTCAATCAAGAACTCAACAGCAGCATCTTTAAGACTGACTCTTTTCAACTGATTCTTAACCATGTAAGCAGCACGTTCTTGACAGTACTTTCTCCCACAGCCACAGTCATTCAGATATAGAATTACACGGCGATCAATTGGGTCATTATTGAAACTTACTCTACAAAGTAGTATTTCCTGGGGGGAAAAAAAGCATGTAAAAGCCCTTAATTAGAAGAAAATCTTTTGGGTAGAATTCGTGGCTCATTTTCATCATAAGAATGCCATCTACCTTCATCAGCTCCCATGAATTGTTGCTACTAGGAGAAGAATCAAGAACAGCCTTATATGCAGGGTTCGACATTGCAGTTGCAGCAAGGACACCAACAGGCTCACCGGCAGGGAATAAACTATGAGACTTCCTAGCATTCACCGCATAGTCAAATTGGATTATGGAATTGCTACAAACATTTCTAACGGTGCCATCATAGCAAATCACAACATCACGAAGAACAGCCATTAAGTTCTTAAACAAGGTACCAGGTTCAGACAATCCCCTGGACGAACGGACAATAACTTCCCGGGTAGAAATTGAATGAGTCATCTCCTCATATGGATCTAAGCCATGAAAAAAACACCCCTTGATTAATCCATATTTTGCAGTAGGGTAATTTAGATCCATGGGATATATCCTCTCAAAATGAGAAGCAATATCCTCAACCAGGGTCTTTGAATAAAATTTTCCCCTATCTGAAAGCTGCAGGCCTAGGAAGCCAGCCTGCTGCACAACCTTGCTGACAGCTGAATCACTCTTGGAGTCGATTAAATAACCCAGTGTAGATGACTTTAAAATGAATTTTGCAACCAGCATTTTCACATGTCGGATGTGGTTTTCAATTTGCAAATCCACCAGCTCATTTTGAGTAGACATCCGATGATAAAGCAAAGAATAAAGAGCTTGAATCTCCTTCTGAATATTCCATAGAGCAGCTTTGGACAAGGAGAAATCCTCCAAACTAACACTAAAACCATCAGCAAACAAATTCTCCATAAGCAAAGGCTGCAAAGAATCAAAGAATTCTAGAACCTCTTCAGGGCCCTTCTCGAAGAAAATAGATGTTACAATCTCATTAATCACTGACGGTATAGTGTCCCTATCAAAATCACCTTTTAAAACTTCACTTTTCTTGATCAGGTATCTGTCCCCGCAACTGTCAAACCCAGGAGGCAAAACAGACTGTAGAATCTGCAAAGCAGTCCAACGAGGGCCAGAGCAGTGAGCCTTCGATAAAGCAGGTCGTGGCAAAGGGGACAAGGCAAACATAGCTAATTGCTGCGCAAATGCTTTGTCCAGGAAATACTTCTTGAACATGACCTTAAGAGACAACAATGCATCAGTGGCCAATTGCAAATTGAGATTGCCATTATGAGAGCTAAGCAACTGCTTCTCCACTGAGAAAAGCTCCAGAACCTCCGCTTTTGCAGCCAGGGACTGAGGATAGAATAAGTGAATACAATCACCATCAAAATCAGCACTTAAGGGGCCACAGATAAGAGGATTTATCTTGACAGTGTGATCATCATGAACATACACAGAGAGTGCTTGCAGTGAATGCTTATGTGTAGTAGGCGGCCTATTAATGAAAACAGTATCCCCATCCATGATCCTCCGATGTACCACTTGACCAGGTCTTAGAAAAGTGTGCCCCTTAGAACCCTCTCTCAGTGAATATGAGGAAGAGCCATCACTGTAGGTTAAGCACAACTTGTTATCCACCAGCTCTTGTAAATAATTAATATTGTGCACATTAACCCTCTCCTCGAACGTAATACGTTGAGCAATTTCAAATGGCACACCAATTTCATTTACCCTTTTGTATGCATCACCAGTAATCACACTGCGGGAAGAAAAACCCGATCCTTTTCTGATAAACAATGTCCTCATCTTTTCCAGCCATGCTTTTGTTGTTGA
Organism: Citrus trifoliata; assembly: GCA_018350135.1. Lineage (NCBI taxonomy): Eukaryota > Viridiplantae > Streptophyta > Magnoliopsida > Sapindales > Rutaceae > Citrus > Citrus trifoliata. The sequence continues at coordinate 338,167 of VKKW01000072.1, forward strand.
ATTAGGATCCTGGCTAACCCCAAAACGTGCATCAACATCACGTGACGATTTTGCAGTACCCCGAACTTCCAGATATTGACCAACTGCAAGCTGTAAATCATTAGATTCAACTTCCTGAGATTCAAAATTCGGAGTTCCGGACCTGGAACTTCTAATAATCTCAACTTGCTTTAGAACTTTTTTCAGCATTGCTATTGAGAGATCCTGGAGTACAAGATGGATCGGAAGTACATAATCAGGTTAGCAGTGAACATCTAACAAGCAACAAAGACAAACTGATTCACTTACCGATGACATAGTGCTAACACCATCAGAAATGTCAGGCACAGACAAACAGTTTGGAGGGACAGGCAGATATTCCAGAATATATCCATCTTGAGGGAAATACCCTTTTCCACCCAACTTTTTTCTAGTCTCCTCAGGAATTCTTTTGAGCATTTCCTTCACCTGTCAGTTATTGTCCCCCACACCAATAAATAATCAATTAATTGAAGAAAAAGCAATCAAATGAAGAGTGTACAAAGAAGCAATTTTTTATGTTGGCAAAACTACAATAGTGCACTGATAATATCACCAATAAATGAAAGCTCACACCAAAATATTTTCTGAAATCTAACTGTTTTGTATGACGTGGTAACATCTGTTATGTTTGAGCGCTTCATAAGATATCATTTTCTGAAATCCACATTAGCTAACAGATGATTCAATCAAAGACATATGCCGCTTCTCACTGATGCCATCTAATAATTCAAGCATTACAAGTCCGTAGCAACCAAATGGCATCACTGAATACAGAATTTGAATCTAAACATTGATCTAAGCAAAAGAAACAGAGAAACAAGTGCTGCAATAGCACAAAAACAAGTATAAAGAATAAAGAAAGAAACATAGAACAATCAGATCATATGTACAAGGCCATCAATTAAATAAACCAGACAAGTAAGAGAAACTATTCAACTTATGTACAATGATTTCAATAAAAAATATCCAAAAAAAGAAGCCTCATAATTCATCATAATAGCAAAAATCAAGCTTGAAACAGGAGAGCAATAAATTCCAAACCTCGGAAGAAAGTAGAGTTCTAGTTAGACTGTCACCATAACGGAAACCGTATCTCTCTAAGAAGTTCCAAAAGCCAGCACACAGTCTAAACTTTGATGGAAGCTTTAATTCCAAGTAAAAAGCACCATCTGTTGTCTTGACGTCTACAATAGAAACTTGTGAGGCTTCCTGGACAGGTGGGGAGAAAGCATAAATAGAAAGGTAAACCTTGTAACTGAAAATACAAAGAAATAATACTATACAAATTCTTCCAAATATATGCAATATTAGAGCCTTAAGTAGCTGGAACTCTTGACCAATATTATAAGCAAATATAGTCCTGGCAGAAAGGCTATTATCAAAATTAGGGCACATCTCAAATTTAAGTAATCATGAACAAAACTACCTAATCTATGAGCGCAAAAATTAACACGTCTATGATTGTATCCTTCCTTTTATCTCCAACACTTATCCAAGGAAAACATATATACATGGTTTTCAATGAATTAAAAGAGCCAAAAGGTCATAATATCCTTCCAGATGTCCAAAAACAATCAATCTCTACCTTCACTTCCTATAGTTGGACAAAAAATTATAATATGTGCAATTATAGATCTAAGAACTGCCCTTGTATTGAAACTTCTTTCAGGCCCCCAGTAATTCTAACATGCATGAACCAATATGGCCAAAAGGCACTGTATATGTTGTACGATACAGAGGATTTTTATGAGAATTTACTCAAAAGGTACACAACTTTAGAGTGTCAAGTAAACCCAACGTTAATTAAAAGCTCGTCAGCCATTTTAAAATCAATCCCTTTAGCAGAATCCTCTCAGTTATAAAGTGCTTCTGGAACTAGCAGATATTCTTTCTAATAGAAGAAAAAGAAACTTTTGAGATTATACATTAAGGGACTTGGACACCAAAGGAAATCATTGAAAGATTCTTTTCGAAGTCTAACAAAAACTAGTACACCCATCATCCTTTCCTTTCTGTAAGTTATAAATTCTACACTCTTAAAATAAAGTACCACTAACAGTATTTGGGGATATGTAGGATGGGCTGGTTTTTCTATAGAATTTCAAAATTTTAAAGGGGCTTTTCCTGGATGCCTGTGTGGATTTATAGTCCACCTTCTACTATTTTTATCATTCTAAGTTTCTCATAAAAATAGTGTTGAGACATTTTAAGACACACGGGAAATGGCCGATAAGCAGTCACTTTGAATCACCTCCAGCATTGTCAAGGCACACAACATGTTTTTAAGTTGTGGACCATGTCATGAATAAAATAACTGCTTAAGTATTTTTATATTGGATTTTCTCACACATAAATTCAATCATCTCTCCCTATTCAATGTAAGCTGATAAACACAGATGTCCCCATCCATCCAAACCCAGCAAATTGTGGGACAAATCAGAAAGAAACCCCGTCATAAGGACGATAATTTGTATGTAATTTAAATTGGTAAAGGACCTTAAAAAAATGCAAAATAGAAGTGGTATTTTATCAGTAATTTTGGCGCATGCACATCGCCTTGGTTTTGCAGCTCCTCTACTCCTAGTTAATTATTCAAATAGTTCAACGTACAGAAAAGTAAGGCGAAAAAGAGTTATTGACAAACACGTCAAAAACACTGAACTGAAAAAATATATACTAGTGAGAATACATAACATATTAAAGGTAGATCATCAAACAAGAGTTATATACCTCACAGCAAGAAGACAATAATCTTTGAGCAACGCCATCATTCTTGATCTGAAACTGAAAGGCATACATTGTAACTATTAAGCAAATAAAGTGGAAGCTCATAATAGGGTGGGAACAAGAAATTAAACCACAAATTTTCACAAAATAAACAGAAATTAAAAGCAATGACTATTGTAAACTAAAAGAATATTACCATAGGCATTTTCACATGAAAAAATAGTACAAGTATAAAATAAATGATTGTCAACTCAAACATGCATTACGCTAATATATCTGGTGATTTCATACTGCATGGTGAATACGTGCGTAGACTAAAATTACCAAACTACCTGCATTATAAGAGTATAAGACTATAACAAAAATTAGAAAAAGATCGGGTAACACTAAGAAGTAATTTTAATTAGTCACTAATTACAAGAGTTTCATCATATAGTTTCTGCAGGGGTTTTAGAAGCAACCCTTGAAGACGTCAACTTGAGGCATAAGAGATTTATCTACTTTATTTAAGCTCATGGAACATATACCTCATTTCACACTTCAGTCGATTGAAAGATAAGCTCCAAAATATATATTTTTTTTTTTTGAAAAAAAAAAGGATAATGAAACCTTCCTCGGTCAATATAAAATAAAGCCAGAGCAAACACGTGGAGCTGAGATTCTATTACCTTGGTACTCTTCATTTTCAAGCATTTCAAGCACAATAAGCTCAACATACGCTTCAGCTCACTAATATGGCTAGGATGATATATTGGTATTGGTAACTCGATATATCCAAAATGACCTGAAATGGACAAAGGTCCACATTTACTTTTCCAGTCATGTACAATGATATAAATTTTGGATTATATATTAGCATCAACTTTATACACAAAAAACAGATACGAAACAAAAACTTACTCACCTTCACATTTACCAGGTTCAGAAGTACCACAAGATTCACATTTACCGAATTCAAGTGGCAAGCCAAGGAAGGGATTTGCAAGCTGACTTGCATGACTAATAGAACAATCACTGATTGATGCTGTACACTGGGCGGGAGGGTAAGAATAACAAATGGCACATCAATAAAACTTCCAGAATGGTTGCTTACAAATAAATGACAAGATTTTTTATTTTGATAATCCCTTTAGTTTACTCATTATCAAGAATCATTCATTAATAACCAAAAAAAAAGCAGATGCTCATTTTGATAAAAAAACAGTGAAAGTTGTATCAATAGAGGAAAAATATAGAAATGAGTGAACAAGCTGTCCGCAAAACTCAGGACATTCTGAGAGAACAAGGGAACTTTCCGATATGTTTACTCCACCAAAACAAGCCATATATACCCAAAAGGTTCACAGAAAATTAACAATTCCAAGATCTAAAAATTTAAGCAAAATCTCCACGAAATGTAGGCATACAAAGAAACAACTATCTTGAAATTATCTTGAGATAAAAAGTCAAAAGATAGGCAAATAACTAATTACATCCCACAAAGAGTTGATGTTTTCACTGCCTTTAGCTTCAAAAATCATACGATTAGTCCCAGGTCAAAGACCAGAAAAATACAGAAACAGCACACTTCCAGAAGAATCTTACCAAGTATACTTTACTAAAAGCATCTATAAACTCTGTGAATAAGGATCTACAGGAGGCTGGAACCACCAATATTACCTCTTCTGAAATCAACATCGACATGGTTTTTAGGAAAAGCATCTATATGTAATTTAAATTTGTATCAATCTCATTGATACAGAAAAGACAAACCACTGTTTGGTAAACCATAAAATTTGTCATCCCCATAGCAATTCCAGTGATGAGTCACTATCTCACCCATTGGTCAAATAGGTCATAAGGCTACTACCACCAGTTTAAACTCCTCCAGCTAATGGATTAAGCTTTTGGGTAGCCTTTGCCAACATTCTTCACAGCTACCCCCATTTGCTATCTTGGTTCATATGCGAGGCCAATTGGTTAAGTTCTTAACAGGGTTATCATATTAACAAGTCCCACACTGGTCAAATATTTACTATGGCAACTTACTTGAGTGATTACAAAACATTAGAGTTTTCAAGAATAACAAATATAAATAACATAATAAATTATGCAAAACTTTCCCTGCAAAAAAAAAAAAGACATAAATCCACTTACAATTTCCTTTTGAGTTGCCAAACCAAATCTGATTCCAACTATTTGCCCCTCCAAAATTGTTGATGATGTGTTTTCTTCCATCTCCTTTTACAATAAACTTTTTAGAAAAACTGCACCAAAAACGCCTAATTAAGTGCCAAGAAAAGTAAAATTTAACAACAAATACACACATACATACACTTTGACTAAAAACCCATCAAATAAACTACATAGAAAATGGATTTACTCCAAGAGAGAGAATGGGTAACAGTTACAACTCTGTTTGTATCCCGAGAGGGGGAAAAGGCAAAAAAAAACAGTGACCCGCATTTCTTCAAAACCACCAAACCGCCGCAAAACCCAGAACTTTGTATGATATTTTCAACGTTTTGTGAAAAAACTAAACACCCAAAACGTAATGTCACTACTTTCCCTCATGTTCGTTCATTTTCCTTCACTATCTCGGCAACCAAACACTAAAAAACACAAATGCAAACACAAAGAGAATTAAAAAAAATTACCAAATTTCTGTCAACTCCCTTGCTTCCTTCTGTACTTTGACTCTGACTGTTACCCCAAAAATACAAAAAGAAACACAAATTAACTGCAAAATTGAGATAAAGAAATGGACTTTTTACCGTAGCATCTAGCAAGACAAAAAAATCAAAGTATTCTTACTCAAAATAATTCGAAGAAGACAGAGAGAGTGACTTTTGATTTGCTCTATCTCTCTCTCTCTTCTCAGCGACTGAAATATGAGCTCTCTGCATGTAAGTGAAAAATGTTTCTGTTTTTACTTTTATTTTTTTTATTTTTCTTGCTACGGGTTTTAACTTTGTCGTACCGTACAGCTCGTGGGGTTTTTGTGGGATTGAGATGGCTAGAATAGCCTTATGACCATTTAGTTTGTGTGAAATATTCCTTGGTTTTGGTACTGATAGAAGGGTAATACAGGAATTTAGGTACTATTATTTTTATAAAAAAAACGAGTCGGTGAAACAGTGACTCACTGACTGTACCGCTAAACTCATTTCCTCAGTTAATATTAACCGTGGTTGAAAGCGCGCAGCTGGTGGTGTGGTTAGGTTAAGGTGTGGTACTCACAGTTTTTACGTTTGTTAAAAGGTTTGCATTCTACCTTAATTTGTGTGTGTGTATTATTTTTAAGAAAATGATAACTCCGGGTAAATCCTGAAACCGTATTAAACGATGTCAGTTTCGTCCATCATTTTTTTTTTGTTTTGATTCGTTTTGAAATGACACCGTTTCTGTTTTTATTTCTTTTTTTCTTTGTTCGATTGGCCTCACATTTACACCCTCTTTGGCTTTCTCTTCGTTCAACCCAATTCCAGACCCCTTTCTTCTTCCTCTTCGTTCTCTTAATGACAATGTTTCTGCTTTAATTTTTTTTCTTTGAATGAGATATTCCGAATTGCATCTCAATCGTGCCTTAAATGTGAAGTCAATCAGGAGACTAGAAAAAAATGAGGTGATAGGAAATCAATGGGTTCTAAGATCTTGATGATATTGGCTTCCATATCTCTACTTCTGCAAAGTATCTCCTCATTTCAGCATTTCTTACTTCAAGAAACCCTGCCACTTTGGATGTTTCACTTTTTTATTCAACTGGGATTTTTGATAGTCACAAACGAAAAAGGAAGTGAGTGCTGTGATAATCTATTCCAAATCTATGTCATATTAGCTCTACAATCAAGTTATGATGCTACTTATTCATGTGTTAGGATGTTCCTCACAAATTTATCAAGCTGTGGAAAGGGCAATTGAGCTCTGTGGAAGCTTTTGATCAATGAAGGAAATGGCTTTTGCTTTGCCATTTACTCTAAGCCCTAAACGTCGTCGTTTCATGGCAAATAAAAACCAAAAAAAAATGATGGACGAAATGACGTCGTTTGACGCGGTTTCAGGGTTTGACCCAAGGCAAACATCAACACTCTTTTTTTATATTAGTGTGTGTGTGTTTGAACACAATCCATCGGGTTAACAAGTATTCCATTCCATCGAATTTGGTGCTGAATTTAAATACCATTAATTTTTGATAATTTAAGGATCAGACCACTTTAGAATTACTCTAAAGTAAAGCACGAATCATAACCACAAGATCAAAATTATAATTTTTTTTATTATTTATCACTTTACGTATGTGGTTATATTCGTTCTCTAATTTAAAGTAACTCCAAGATAACCATGGCCAACAACTAATTTAGGATCTTGTAAAATTCAATAGTCATGACATTTTGGTCATGCTATAAGCCTATAAAAACAAATTAAGATGATCCTAGGATGTCGTTGTTCGAATTAATGAGTTGTTTGTGCTTATTACTAAATAATCTATATGATTTATTTTTAGGATTTACATCTATGTTCTCCATTAAAAAAAATGTATTCTCCATGTAATACTTAAAGTAAGTATTTTTTTATCGAAATAAAATAAAATTAAAAAGTTTAACTTAACACTTAAATGAGTGTTGAATGGATTATTTAAGTTTCAACTTCCAAAATTTCTCATATACAATTAGTAATATATTTAGTTACATGAAAGCTATTTTTTTCTTATATAAAACCAATTATCTAAAAATAAAAAATTGGGTAAAATCTCGTTTAGTCCCTATATTTTGAGATTAGTACATGTTTACTCTCTAACGTTTTAAAAATATCTCAAAACATCCCCGACATTAAATTATTAGCACCTTTCTCTTACTTGTTGTTGCTTTTGGCTTAATTTTTACAATATTACCCTCTTACAATAATTTTTTTGGGCATTAGTATAAAGAAAAATATTAATTATCAATTGAATCTCAAAAAATAAAAATAGAAACAAAATTAATATATGTTACTTTTTTGGAACACATTGCTGAGGAGTTAATATATTAATTTTTTCAATAATGTCAAAAAAAAGGTAATTTAATTATTTTACAATAAATTTTTTTTGACACATGTAAGCTTTCACAAAAATTAATAAATATTCTTTTTATTTTTATTTTATTTTTGGGGTTAAATTGATAATTTAATTTTTTTTCTTTTTATTAATTTCATAAAAAGAAACATTATTGTACGATGGTAATATTGTAAAAGTAAGTCAAAAGAAACAAAAAATAACAGAAGGGATGTCAATAATTTAAGAGTAAAGATGTTTTGAGGTATTTTAAAAAAGATAGGGACTAAATGTGCACTAATCTTAAAATATCGAGATGAAACGAACTTTTACCCTAAAAAATTATTAATGTTTTTAAATTACATTTCATAAAGTAAAAGAAATTTATGGTGTGTTTACTTTTAAGATCCACGAATCAAAATTCTAACAGCGTTTACTTCACATTTTATCGGTGAATAGGAAGGTCAATATTGTGGAGCTCACGAAAATTTGGTACTAAGGAATGGAAATTTAATTCCCAAGGGGGTTAGAAATCAAACTCTCACTCCCAATATTAAAAAAGTACCCACTTAATTTACAATATTCCCGATATGTGTGTGTGTGTGTGTGTGAAGTAACGAAAATCTGCAAATACCTAACTCTCTCACCCATAAGCCCATCACCTCGAACTAAAGCCAACGATCATCGGTTGGGCAACAACGTCACTAGCTCTTCGTTAAAGAATGAAGCTGCTGTCATGCCACTATCTTGCTATCACGGTCAGCCTCTCAGATTATCTCTAGTGATGATGATTGATTAAACTGCTCATGATGATGAATATTGATGATGTGATTGCGATGATGAAGACGAAGAAGAAATTAATCGTGATGATGGTGAAGAAGAAGAAACTGATCAAATGACTAATTGATCTAAGAAGAAAAAGCTGTTATTCGAAGACGAAGAAGAAATTAATGTTGTTAACACAAATCTATCAAGATCAATCTCAATTTTTCTTAAAATCAATGATTTTTATATCAAAAAATAGAATAAAAAGGTCAAACTAACCTCACTGTCTTGATCTCCAAATTGATCATTTCAATGTAACAAGCAGTGTACGAAGATTGTAGTAATAAATTTTTTCTTTCCACTGTATATATGTTTTTCAAGATTTTTATTTTTAATACTTGTATCACTTTTCTTTTCTTTTTTTTAAGTAACCACTGTCATTAGCTTTCACTGTGCCTTTTAAATTAATTTTCTTCTCATGATGGTTTATTCTTTGTCATATTTGTGATATGTTGAATACTTTTAAGAGTTAGATTACTTAAGAATAACTTCACTCTTAAGAGTTATAAGTAATAACTATTTCTGACTAAGGAACCTACACATCTTAAAATCTATAGTTGAGATAAAAGTCAAAAGTAAATAGCCAATATCCATTAATCCCAAATCGAAAATCAAGTTAGAATCAAGACCTTGAAGATATAAGTTCATAACAATAAGTTTAAATTAAACCAATAAAAAATTGTATCAAGCTTTCAAGCCCTCAAATCAAGATTTTTATGAGATGGTGATTCGATTAAAGAACACATCATGCAAAAACTCATGTAGATAATGGAATAAACATGTCATGAGAAGCAAACTAATATGAGATATATAAGATATAGTTGAGCAACTAAATAGAACTAATATCTGTTGCTTTTTTTTTTTTTAAGGAATCAAATCCAAATCCATGCAAAGCTTTGGTAAAGAAATTTACAAACCAATTTTCAGTTTTAATGTACTCTAGAGATATAATCTTGCTATCAATTAAGTCATGAATGAAAGAATCAATATGCATAGTTCTAGAATGTTGTTATTATTATTATTGTCGTTGTTGGTGGTGGTGGTGGTGGTATTGTTGTTCTTTTTATTACCAATAATTACTTCATACTTTTATTACAACAACCTGGATCGATTCACTAAACAACAAAAGAAAACCGGTCTTTCAAGTTGAATCTATCTATGACATTATGAAGGAATATTACTATTCGACTCACCACAACTATCATAATGATTTGTTGGTCCCTTAATTCAGTCAACCACCAACCTAAAAAAGCGCCAAATAAAGAAAATGATGGCCCAAACATCCCCTAAACCATGCCCAAGAGTCGATTCATTGCAACAAAGAAGGAAAAAGGCTAAACTACTTGCTAATCTCTCTTTTCCTCTTTTTTAGCCCTCTTATTTAGTTGAATGGTTTCATCAGCTCGAGTTTTTGATAGTTACGAGAGCGGGACAATAACATTTCTTAAAGTACCTGATCTTTGTGATATATTTATCCTTATTCCATACCTTCAGCTCATTCAGTGCATAACTAACTCTTTTTTTCCTCTCCCTTTGGTCAAGCCTAACAAGATTGCTCTTCTCTCATTCCCATCCTACTAAACTGAGGTTGCCAAGGGATGTATCTAACCACACTGCGGCAAATCAATATATTAAACAACTTGTTGTACCATACAAAGGTATTTCTAGCCAAATCATTTTTTAATACGGGTAAACAACTTGCAATACCAAACTAGTCGGGGGTGTCACTTAACCATTCCCCTCCGGCAGTCTAAGTGATATCAGCTCTAGCATCCACCAGTAATATGTCGAAGAGGGTAAGCTTTCTATGTGGAGAGGACGTATCAACACTTATTTTCATAATAATAATAATAACAACATGTATTTTTATAATAATAATAATAATAACAACAAAAACTCTCTAAAAAACAATAATAATAACGATTATTGTAATACATAATAATAATGTTAATAATTATGTAAGGGAATGTTAATTCTGAAATAATTCATTCTGATTCTAAGTTAAAGTAAACATGTCAATGATAATACAATACATTTTCATTATGTTTCCATCATCTTTTCTATTCCATCCCATTCTCATTATAGCTCATAACTAGGAGTGGCAAAAATACCCACCCGGTCTGGACCCGAACAACACTCAAGCGTTGTGGGCCAGGAATTACCCGGCTAGGGTATGAAGCCGGGCTGGTCTTCTGCATCACTTGATAAACACGAAGCCCGGCTCGGAACCCGGATTTTATTAAAAAAATATTATAAAATATATATTATTTTAAATATTTATATTTATTTGACTCATTTATTAAACATATATAAAGTTTTAAACACTTAAAGTTTATATTTTCATGTCAAATTTTATTGAAATAAATTTAAAACTTATAAAATTACCAAAAAATAAAAAATTTACACATATAATATTAAAAAACATAAAATCTGGATACCCGGATTAAAACCGGCCCGGTGCCGGGCTTAAAAAACTCAGCACATGCATCTAAAAATTGTATCCGAGCTGGGTCCGGGCATTGCAATACCTGGACCCAGCTCGGGGTTTTGCCAACCCTACTCATAACGATTATCCATTGGTAAAACACACTATTAGAATATTAATTACCTAAAAAATTAAATAACATATTTTTTTATTTTCTTTTTAATAATTAATAAAATAAAACCTTGATAAATTAATAGTCTGGAGATAAAAATCTATTAATTTAAAAAATATTAATTAACTAATAAATTAATAATTTATGAAGATGTTCCATATTTGAAAACCTATGATCTTAATATATATTCTTAATATTAATTAGTTGCATTACATTGGTAGTATAAGATTACTATATAGTTTTTTATTTTTTAAAAAAAATTGATAAACCATCTCATGCTAAGGAGCACTCAAAGTGATATTAACATTGATAAAATGACAATATCAATTAGAATTTCACATTATAAAAAGTTAGAGAAAAATTTAAATCAAATCAATTTCAAGAAAAAGTAAGAATATTGTTTATAATTCACTACAAGAAAAAAGGGTTATAGCGATGAAAAAGTTTGTCGCTAAAGGCTATAGTGACGAAAAAAATTTTGTAACCGCCTCGCCACAATAGCAACTGTGTGCTAGGTATTTGACGACAAAAAATGAATTCTTCACAAACACTTTTAGTAACGAACAAAAATGATCAAAGTAATGGTGAAATTTGTCACTGACTTCATCGCAAATAGCGGAGTGTCTCACGTTAAGAAGGAAGTGAATCTTCTGTTCAAGGAGATGCTTTAGCCCTTGACTTGGCGAATGCATATACCTTGACCTCATTCAAATTAACAGGGATAAGAAAGAATGATGCTACTATTAATGAACAGACTAGAACACTTTTTTATACCTTTTTTGTGAGGCATCGCTAAAGTCTATTTTTGCGACGAAATATTTCGTCACAAAATATACTTTTGGCAACATAATTTTTTCGTCTCAAAATAAGGTTTTGGCAATGAACATGTTTCGTCGCAACATTCATTTTCTGGGACGACTTCTATTCATTGCAAAAAAAATGTTTTTGGTGACGAATCATGTTTTGCTGCCAAATCCAATTTCGGTGACGGATTCTCTTTCGTCGTAGAAACATAGTTTTGGCGAAGAATTATCTTTCACTGGGGAAACATAATTTTGGTGACAAAAAAGCTTCGTCATTATTTTTTTTATAATATAATTTTGGTCGGCAAATGTGGTTGGAAATAATTTTTATATACATTATTATCCATGTTTTTTATTATAGTTGAATAAATATTTTATATATTTTCCTATTAATCAAATAGATTGAATTTTTAAAATATAAGATTATTAATCAAATAAATACAAGATTTAAAAAAGACAATGTTAATTTTATTAACTCTCATAAACCCAAGTAAAGTCACGAAAGCACCTCACAACAAACTGTGATGAGGAGCCAAATTGGTTTGGTGCCAATGTTGTTAAAAATGATGTAATATTTTTCAACTCCTTAGACAAGTTATCGATCTTAAAATGTTGTGATTGTAACTGATCTTTTGTATTCTGCTACTCATGCTCAATTGTTTGCAACCAATCTTGAGTTGTTTACAACTCAGGTTGAGCTGTTTGTAACTCAATCTACTGGTTTCTAATTTATTGTGAAATGGCTCCTCATTGAATGGAACTGAGAATTATGATGAGTCTGCTTTCATTTTGCAAGTCCCTTGTAATAGTTTGACTTTTCTCTAAATACTTACCGAGACATCTCTTTATTCCTAATTGGTTGAGATCCTTCAGCTTGAGACAATTGATGTAACTCAACTATTTTTTTCTAGGACAATTATCCATCATCAAATTTAATATTGTAGCTTTTAGTTCTCAATAATTTGGGGTATATAAACATAAGAACCAACATGCATGAGCAAGTCATTCAACCAATTATGCAAGCTACTCATAACCAGCCATATAAGCTACTCACAACCAGCCTTATAAACCTGGTTATACAATCTATCATATAAACCACAACCTATAATTTAGCAACTAAAAATTTTCAGAAGCCCCAAATTTTGTAAACCACATGTAGAGATACATAAGTACACAAGGGATAAACATACATTCAACCATTCAATCTTTCATGCATATGCATCTTAACAACCCTAAATCACCATATTACTCCCCAATTTATCATTAGCCCCAAAAATTTACCAGAAATCAACAGAATCTATATACTAGAGTTTCAAAAAAACAATGATTAACAACATTCTTGATACAAATCTTAAATCACATTGTTTCACATGAAAATTAAATGAAAATAAATAAATAAATAAATAAAAACTTATGGTGCATTTACTTCCCGGATTGAAGAATCAGAATCAAAATCCGGAATCAGAATGATTGACGGTGTTTACATCGTAAAAATAAAGCAGGAATCAGAATCAGAATGGTGGGCCCCACAACTATTTGGGAATGGAGAATGAGAGATTAATTCCCATGAGGGGGGTGGGAATCAATCTCCTATTCCAGGGAATTCCCATTTTACCCCTAATCATATTCAAATATTCCTAAACTACTCTCATTTAAATCAAAAAATATAAATACTGAAAATTAAAAAAAACAAGAAAAATCCCTGGAACCCATTCTTCTTCTCTTCAAAGCTGGATGCCATAGCCTGATTGTGGTTGATCACTCGTAAGTTCTGAAATCACACGCCATTGTCGTTAGTTCTAAATCACTGCCCGTCGTCGTAGCAGCTAGTCCCTATCGTTGGCTCTTGAATCCAGCCCGTGGTTGTTGATCTCATCATGGGCTTTGTCGTTACCAATTTTGAGCTTCGTTGCTCGTCTTTGCCTCATGTTCACTGCCGACCGAAAGCTTTCAGTCACCATTGTCACCGCTGCAGGTATCAGTGAGCTCAGCCCATTTCGTTCTTCATCATTTTTATTTTTTGAGTTAATTACATGATTATTTATTCAATTATTAGATTAATTTATTTGATTTATTATTAAATAATTTTTTTAACACAAAATTGTAGCATGAATTGAAGATTAATATGAATAAAATTGATATCTACCTCGGACAAAAATTTATTAATATGTTTGTCCGAGACTTGGTTGATTAAATTATTATGTTTAGATTAATTAAATATAGAATTAAATTTTGAGCTATGCTTGATTAATTCAAAAACAAAAAATGAAATATAGAATTTTATGTTATGCTTGATTAATGACTATGTTGATGATTAATTTTTTGTTATGTGATGAATGGTGGCTGCAGCTAAATTTTGAGCTTACATATGTTGGTTTTGAGCTTACATATATTGGATAGAGTTAATTAATATGATTGTGTTTGTTTGTGATTGAACATATAGGAATGACTCAGTTATTAGCTAGAAAGAAAAGAGTCATTATAATTATACAAAATTTGGTGATGATGTTGCAAATGATTGTGGCTGTGTGCTCTGTTATGTGTGTCCAACTTGAGTTACATGATGAACGAAGATTGATTTCGAGGTCATCTTATAGACTTTCCCAACAAATGAATGTTTTGTATGAATTGATTTATGAAAGTGGTGTGAAATGTTTGTCACAATTAAGAATTGATAGACAAACTTTTGTATTAGACAAACTTTTTACAAATTATGTAAGCTACTTCGTGAGAAAGGGGGGTTTGGTAGGTAGTAGGGAATTGTCACCCAAGAAAATGCTTGCAATGTTTTTGAATATTTTAGCACACCATACAACGAATTGGGGTGATTGGGTTCAATTTTAAAAGATCTGGACAAATAGTTAGTAAATGCTTTCACGAGTGTTTAAAGGCAATGATTAGATGCCAAAAAGAATTTTGGAAAAAACCCGAGTCGGTGTTGGAGAATTCAATGGATTCAAAATGGAAATGGTTTAAGGTACGTATAGTATTATAATAGATATTGCTTTTAAATATACACTTGTGTATAATAACTTCAAAACTTTTTCTTCCTAATTAATTAAAAAAATTTCCTCTTAATAATGTAAAATTGCTTAGGAGTATTAGACAATACATATATAAAGGCTCACATTCTAGAGGCCGATAAACCAAGATATACAACTAAAACTGAAATTGCAACAACTGTTTTGGGGGTTTGTTCACAAGATATGCAACTTATTTATGTATTACCGGGATGAGAAGGTTCAAGTCATGATATGCAGATGTTAAACGATGTTGTGTCTAGAAGAAATGGTCTAAAAGTTCCGCATGGTAATACATCTAACCATCATTATTTTTAGATTTTAAGATTGATTAAATTATGACGACTTTTGTAATTGTATTTTATGTTTTTATCAGGTTATTATTACTTGGTTGATGGTGGATATACCAATGGGATGGGTTTTCTTTCACCATTTAGAGGGCAACGCTACCATTTGAGTGACTATAGGGATGGACACCAATGCACTACCCCGGAATAGTTGTTTAATATAAAGCACTCAAGTACTCGAAATGTGATTGAACGATGTTTTGGATTGTTGAAAAAGAGATGGGCTATACTACGAAGTCCTGCCTTTTATGATGTAAAAACACAAAGGCGTATAATATATGTTTGTTGTATGCTACATAATTTCATTAGAAAAGAAATGTCTTTCGATGATATGGAAATGGAAGTGGATAATGAGCCACCTCCGAGTATTGACACTGACTCAGAGATTATTAATAACATTGAGCCCTCTAATTAGTGGACTTTATGGAGACAAAATATGGCCCAAGAGATGCGGAACACATGGCATGTATGTAGACAAGCATGAAGAGTTTGTGTAGGACTTTGCGGAATTCGAGTTGTTTGTCATTAAGTTGTACTATTATTTTACATTTATTGTTGTATTGTTTGTTGGCATTGGATGTTATATTGTTTAAGTTTGAATATTGTATTGTTCTTTCGGTTTCGATATTGTTTTATTTATTTGAGAGTGGATATTATATTGTGCTTTGTTATTGCATATTGTATTACTTTTTTAGATTGGATATTCTATTGTTTTTTAAATTTCAATATCGTATTGTTCTTTTATATTGAAAATTGTATTGTTGTTTGACTGTTCATATTATATTTGAACATATAGAATGAGTTCTCTTCCCATTCTAGCTCCTAGAGGTCGAGGCATGAACAAACATTTTTGGACAACGGCTAAGGATAATGCATTAGTTGACTTGTTTTTGGAATTTAGTCAAAATCCTATGTGGATGTCGGATTGTGGTTTTAAGAATGAGTATTTATAACAATTAGAAAACAAGCTTGAAGCAAAATTGTTGGATTGTGGTTTGAAAGCTTTTCCTTACATCGAATCTAGAGTCAAATGGTTGAAGCAAAAATATTGTGTCATGAGTGATATGTTATCTCTTAGCGGTTTTGGGTAAGACAATAACAAGATGATGATAACGCGTGAAAGGGATATTTTTGAAGAGTATGTTAAGGTAAAGTTTTAAATTTTATAGTGTAATTTATACTTCTTCAATTATGTTACTTATACATTATTTATTTTTTTTAAACAGAAAAGAAAAGATGCAACTAGTTTATTTAATAAACTATTTCCCCATTATTATGTCTTGAGTGAGATTTACGGTCGAGATCGAGCAACTAGGACTAATGCTAGGAATGCAAATGATGATGAGGAAGAAGTTCGATTAGATGACAATATTAGTGTCAATTTAGGAGTTGAGTCAAATAATGTTGATTTCGGAGGTGAGTCAAATAATCAGGCGATTATGGAGGGTTTTAATAATGATATGTCATACACTCCTCAAACAATGCTACTTCTCATCAACAAGTTGATTATGCTCCAAGTAGTTCAGGGAATAGGTCTAGGAAAATGAAGAATAAAAATAAATTATTTGATCACATGTGCTCAAGGATTGGGACAATGGCTGACTCGGTAGCAACAATGGTTCCTAATATAGATGGTTTGATTACTGCACTTTCTAGCGATAGAGAAATAGCTGATTTACAAGGTAAGTTGTATAGAGAAATGAGCAAAATGAAGCTTGGCTGATGAGGAAATATATGACGGCACTAGTATGTTCGCCTCAAAACATGATTTGCTCTGGTGTTCTTTACCTTACCCGATCACCTCAAGAAATGTGTTGCAAACTAGTATGTTCGCCTCGAAACATGATTTGCTCCATGTGTTATTTACCTTACCCGATCACCTCAAGAAAGGATATGTGTTGCAAATGCTTCGTCGTGGGGTGTAGTCCGATGTTAGTTATGATGTTGAAGCTTTGTATTTATGCTGCTTTTGAGATTTTAAACTTATAACTATGTGACTTATTTAACTATGTGATGGGACTTTATGTGACTTAATTAATCTTATGTTGGTGGAATATATGTTGTTGTAAGAATTATTTTGGATCTAAATATGTATTTTATGTTGGTGGGACTTTATGTGATTTATTTTGGATTTTTATGTTGGTGGGACTTTATGTGACTTAATTAATCTTATGTTGGTGGAACATATGTTGTGTTAAGAATTATTTTGGATCTAAATATGCATTTTATGTTGGTGGGACTTTATGTGACTTAATTAATCTTATGTTGGTGAAACATATGTTGTGTTAAGAATTATTTTGGATCTAAATATGCATTTTATGTTTACTTATTATTATTATTATTTTAGTTTCAAGTTATTAGCTTATTATTAATTTAAAATTGGACGGATGGCAACTTGTTGGAAAAGTTTCCATTTGTTGATTTTGGACCATACAAATTTTGTAATAATAATAATAAAATTAATCAATAACAACAACAACAACAACAACAACAACAATAATATTGTTATTATGATTCATTATTAATAATAAAAAATCAATTATAAAAATATATAATTAGTAATAGTAATATATATCAATAAAAAATATTATAATTGTTGTTATTATTTTTTGTAGTTTAATATTATTTTTATTAACAATTAAAATAATAATAATAATTTTTTTAACAAAGACCAATAATATATTACTATAAATTATTATTTTTTATAATTAATTAATTTATTATGAATAATAATAATATTTTATTAATTTTATTATTATTATTATCCTTAATCTATTTTATCATTATAAGCAATAAGGGGTATTTTAGTAATTTGAAACAGTCCATTCCGATTCCAGAATAAAGTAAACACATTAATGGGAATTGAGTTCATTCCGATTCCGATTCCGATTCCAACAGCTTAAGTCAACAACTTATTCTGATTCCTATTTCTCATTCGCATTCCAGTCCATTCTGATTCCTATTTAGTAAACGCAGCATTACTTGATACTAGTCTTAAACCCCAGAAAACCTAAGTATCAAGATTTTGAAACAGCTCACGGCTTTCCTCAATACCTCTGAATCTTTGATTTAACCAAAATTTTGAAACACAAGTGTAGTTGTTGATGAAAATGGATGGAAATTGCAGAACAAATAGTAGGAATTTATTGCTTCTTCATGCATGATGGTGGGTCACCCAATATGTGAATAAACAATGGTTGTTTTCATTGCTTGCTCTGCTCTGGACCACTGTGCCTTTTTGCCCCTAATCAAAGGTGTAAATAACATTGTTTTTGATGCACAAGTGAAATGACCAATTTGCCCCTATAACGTTAGTAACATTATAACAGTTTGCAGATGAAAGTGGACGGGTGCAAAAACAATTGTAACTTCATATGGAATTCAGCTAAAAAAAAGAATTATATATTTTTGAAAAAATATGAAAAAACAGGTGGTTGGTGCATAATTACCCTTTTTCTTATAAAGAAAAATCATCACTTTAAAATAAATTAAATTATGTAAACAACCTTGAATTCAATAAGAATAAAAATCTTACATGTGCAGATTGTGCTTAAGAATTAATCAACACGTTTTTTTTTTCATTGTAATGAGTAGAAAGAAAAAAAAATCTGAAAACTTTGCACTTCACCTGACACACACAGAAGACTATAAACGGAAATATATATAACATTAGAATGTTCACACTTCAAAATTATGATGTAACATAAATTATAAGGCATTATACCTTTTGGCGATGAACCTTAAATGGTTTTGATCCCTAGGATGACACTACACTAAAACAAGTAATAGATGACGGGAAATAACTGTCATAAAAAGGGGTGTATGACACACAATTCATCTGTCATCTATGTCATTGTCATTAATTAATGACAGAATATTTTCTGTCATGAATTTACGATAGCATTTTATAGTCATATATCTGTCACATAATATTTTAATGTAAAAAAATAATTAAATTAAAAATTAAATTTATTTAAATTTTCGCTCCATTTTTTTAATTTTTTAGTGAGAAATTCAATTATTATTTGAAAATTTATTATTCAATTTTGGTGGGAAATTATTTATGATAGAATATATGATGAATTTTCCATCTAAAGTTTTGATTTTTTTCTAAAATTATATTATAATTATAATTTATTGATGAAATTCTGTTTACAAATTTAATTAATTAATAAAACATTTATCATAAAAAAAGAAATTTCCATTAACATTCATTCAATCCAAAAATTAATTTAAAAAGAAATACATCTAATATCCAATGTGATCTCCACCAATACATAATAAAACATCCCAAATTGAAAAAGTCATCCCAAAGTATAAAATTGTAGTCAAATTACAATCAAACTCTAAGAAAAGCAATAAGAATTTCGACCACCAAGCCAAGCTACCCAACAAAACTTTCAAAAATTAATGCAAGTACTCCAACAATAAGATTTCTAGCAAGACTTCCATTAAAGTGATACCTCTTGATTGTAAGGATCACCACTGCATTTAGATAAGTAATTGCGTCGGCCATGCAAACTATAAGGTCTTCTTCATCTTTGTTTTGTATGCTATGGTTGCATACATATATGGAGCTTTGGGAGAGGGATGATTTAGTTTGAACAAATTGCCAACGATAATAATATCACAATGCTAGAATCTTCATTCAAAAAGTATCCCATCAAAGAGTAAAACCTATGCCTAGTCGGAAGATGATATTGTTGCTGGAATTTTTAACACATTATCTAGGACATTTGAGAGAAAAGGCAGCAGTCTTAACAAACTGAGGTAAGTTGTTTCACACGCCTGTCACGTGCATCACTTAAAAGCTTTCTCTAAACGACATGATTGAACTGCCGTTTCAAGCTCTAAACTTAAGTGACTGCACACGAATTGCCAAAACTTTATTGTTCATAAATAACTTCATATGACAAACAAGAAAAGATAAATACCAAGATGTGCAAATTTACATTACACATAATGTTTCTTAAATAATAATAGGAACTTGGTATAAAACCTGTTTTTACACAAGTGATATTATTAAAAGGAGATTGTAATAGCTCTTAGTATTACAAGGTTTGGATGAAGTTATTGTTATTGTCATTTTTTGGTTAAACATGTTTCAAGAATCCTGACCCCTTAAGAAATTAAAGAGACAGCCAATCAGCATGTACAAATACCCTGTGAGAGACCTTTTTCTATCTAAGTCCCCTGCAAAGATAGAATCAACAAATCCACATATCCCTTAGACTTGCTCTCTGATCTTCCATAAACTAGCTCATGATTCAGGGTTCCACTTAAGTATCTTATCAACCATTTTACAGCTCTCCAATGTTCTTTTCCAAGAGACACCATATATCTGCTAACTACACTTAGAGCATAGAAGATATCAGGCCTAGTTAGAACCATAGCATACATCATGCAGCTAACTGTATTAGCATAGGGAATATTGGCCATCTCTAACTTTTCTTCTTCTGTCTTTGGACACTACAAACTAGGAGAGCTTAAAATATGTTGCCGTTGGTGTCATTACAGGTTTACATGAGATCATCCTAAAGGTTTCCAATACCTCCTAAGATACTTTTCTTGAGAAAGGAACATAAAACCTTTGCTTCTGTCCCTTTTGATCTCCATGCCTAGTATCTTCTTTGCTGACCCTAAATCTTTCATCTTAAATTCAGAGCTCAACAAATTCTTTAAAGCTTCAATTTCTTCTCTTGACTTACAGGCTACTAGCATGTCATCTACATATAATAACAGGTATATGTAAAGACTTGAACTTATTAGTTTGTAATATACACAACAATCAAAACTGCATCTCAGGTATCCATGTATCAATATGAATCCATCAAACCTGAGATACCATTGCCTTAGAGATTGCTTGAGCCCATACAATGATCTTTTTAGCAAGCAAACATGGTTTGGTTTCTCAAAATCCACATAGCCCTCAGGTTGAGTCATAAGAATTTCTTCCTGTAGTCTTCCATGTAGGAATGCAGTCTTGACATCGAGTTGATCAAGCTCTAAGTTATGGACTGCAGTTAGTGCTAACAGTACCCTTATGGAGGCATGTTTGACCACATGGGATAACCTCTTTAAAATCAACTCCTTCCCTTTGAGTATATCTCTTAGCTACAAGCCTAGCTTTGTACCTCCTAAGTTCACTAGTTGTGAGGCCTTCTTTGGCTCTGAAAACCCACTTGCAACCCACTATCCTTCTGTTACCAGGCTTCTCAACCAATATCCAGGTGTGATTCTTCTTAAGAGAAGCTATCTCATCATTCATAACTTCCTGCCATTTTGATTTGTTTGAGCTTTGAACAGCTTCAGCATAACGCTTGGGCTCATCTACATCAATATCATGTGAAGCAACTAGTGCATATGCTATCAAGTTAGCATATCCATATCTCTGTGGTGGTCTAATTTGCCTCTTTTCTCTATCTTTTGTTAGCTGATAGCCTTGTACTTGAGTCTGCCTTTGAGATTGTGATTGAGGGCCACTGCATTCATCTTGATCTTCATTGTCTTGATCTGAATTCTCACCTCTCTCAGATTTCTTTGAATCAGAATGCTTCACCTCAAATTGGATGTTATCTTGCACTTGAGGTTCTGAGTTTTCAACCCAACATCCTTTCTGACTTCTAAAACAACCTTCTCATTAAATGCCACATCTCTGCTTATTATGCACCTTGGAGGTTCTAGATCAGTATACCATAGTTTGTATTCTTTAACTCCATCAGGATAGCCTAGGAATTGACCTTTAAGAGCTATAGGTGCTAACTTCCCTTGATTGACATGTGCATAAGCAGGGCATCCAAACACTTTGAGATTGACATTGCTTGTTGGTTTTCCATGCCATATTTCAAATGGAGTCTTAAAGTCTAAAGCAGCAGAGGGACTCAAATTCACCAGATAGCTGGCTGTTAATAAGGTTTCTGCCCAGAGGCTTTTTAGTAGTTGTGCTTACACCAGCATACACCTCACCTTATCCATCAGGGTCCTGTTCATCATTTCTACTAATCCATTTTACTGAGGTGTTAACCTCACTATTTTGTGCATTACTATCCCCTCATTTGCACAGTACCTGTTAAATTGCTGATTGCAGAACTCAAGTCCATTATCTGTTCTTAGTTTTTTAACCTTCTTTCCAGTTTGATTTTCAACTAAGGTTTCCCATTCTTTAAATTTGCTAAAGACTTGATCTTTGTGTTCCAGTACATAGACCCAAACCCTTCTTGAATAATAATCAATTATTGACAAAAAATAGCTATTACCACCTAATGAGCTGGTCTATGCTGGTCCTCAGAGATCAGAGTGTATGTAGTCTAGAATGCCAATAGATTTGCTAGTTGAGTGCTTGAAAATGTTTCTCGTGGACTTCCCAAAGACACAATTTTTGTAAAAATCTAACTCTTCTATCTTATCCTTCCCTAGAACTCTTTATTTTTCAAGCTCTTTTAACCCATTAACACTCATATGCCCCAATCTTAGGTGCCACAACCTAGTGCTTTTCCCACCAGCGCCAACAATCACATCTGTTATTCCTGTAACTGCCTCACCATCTAGGACATATACTCCATTCCTTTTTTAACCTTTCATCACTATCTTAGAGCCCTTCATGATCATCAATCTACCAGATTCAAACTTAATATTAAACCCATTCTGATCAATCAAACCTAGTGAGATTAAATTCCTCTTTAAATTAGGAACATATATGACCTCTCTAAGTTCCCAAATTGTCCCATCATGAAGTCTAAGACTCACATTTCCCATACCTATGACTTTACATACAACATTGTTACCCATCATTACTTTTTCCCTATCTAAATCATGGTAATCAAAGAAATAAGTTTTAAATGGGCACATATGAAAGGTACAACCAGAATCTAGTATCCATTTACCCTCTAGAGATCCTCTGTAGCCACACATACACCAGCAGATTCATAACCTTCTTCCTCCACTGTAGTTGCATCACCATTTCTTTCCTTGTTCTTGTTTTTCAGTTCATAACAGTCTTTCTTGAAGTGGCCTTCTTTGTGACAATGAAAGCAGTTTTTGTTTTGAGATTTAGACTTGTCTTGCTTTTGTTTCTTCTTCTTTCCATCATTCTTGTTAAACTTACCCTTAACTGATAATCCTTCAGCATGCTTCATATTCCTAGATTTTTGTTGTAGCCCTCTAGTATTCAAGGCAGCCTTAACTTCACCTAATGATAAGATTGATCTTCCATACATAAGGGCGTCAACAAGATTTGAATAAGACTGAAGTAAAGAGCTCACCAGAAGTAATGCCTTTCCTTCATCATCCAGCCTCTCATCAATGGTTTCAAGTGTGTCACAAACTTGATTGAATTCATTGATATAATCATCAAGAGAGGACCCTTCAGCCATTTTCAGAGTGAACATTCTTCTCTTGATATACAACCTATTGGCCAAAGACTTTGTCATATAAATCTTTTCAAGTTTGGCATTTATTTTTAGTCCAAAAGTTTTATTTTAATAAAATTTTTTAATTATTTATTTATTTCCTTCCAAAAATTAAAATTGGACCAATTATAAATTTAAAAGCCCAATTTCCCCTAGTCCATTAACAAAAACAAGATTATGGAATATAGACATTGACAAGAAGCCCAATGAAGATTAGGCTTAGGGTTAATGTATTTTTCATTATTATGAAAGCCATGAATTAAGATTATTTAATTGTTTTTCTATATGTTATGTTTTGGATGATAACATGCCATAATAACATGTCATATAGAATAGGTAGTGCCACTCTATACATAATGATACATGTCATTCATTAATTATGAATTTCATTATATTGTTTGAAATTTGCATATTCTCAATAATATTGGATATCATCTAGATAATAATATAGGAAGCATGCAATTAACAATATGTATGTTTTAAAAAGGAAAAATTAATTTTAAAATATTGAGTGGGAGAGGGAAAATTCAAGATAATTTTTCTCATGGGCTCCATTGTTAGTTCAATAATAAAATTATATATATACCTCGACCTCATGATACGGTGATGCTCCCTATGGAAGGTATATATATTAGATATTTTATTTGATGAACTTCTTTAAAGATAAAATTGAAATATTTTTTCAATAGATTGTTCGCCCCAACGGTGACTATTGATATGAAAAATACGTAGATTGAAAGAATGGTTATACACTCAACTAAATTTTGTTATTAACCTTCCCAACGAAGCTTTGTTAACAAATTTAAACCCAAAAGGATAACGATAATTATTTATCATGTCTCTACATGAAAGTAAATAATCTAATAGATAATCGGGTCTAATAAGTGTAAACATGACTTCCCAACGGAAAGCTTGTTAAAGCGGTACTAGATTATCGTTACAATAAATTAAAATGCATTTATGATTTTTTTGCATTTTTGTTATTTATTGTGAATATTATTTCAAAGTATTGATGCATGTCTATTTTTTTTTTTTCCAGAAAATGTCTTCCATCAACCCATTATTAATTATCCTTGTTAAAAATGAACTCACTGGCGAAAATTATTTAGATTGGAAATGCAATCTATTTAATATTCTCACTGTTAAGGGAAGCAAATATGTGTTGACTCAGCCTTGCCCTCCTGAACCATCATTATATGATTATAGAAATCAGAGGGAGCCTTATGAGAAATGGTGCGAAGCTAACAAAATGGCTAAGCGCTATATATTGGCTTTGATTTCTGTGGAACTGCATAAGAAACATCGGTGTATGGAAACAGCCACTGAAATTATGGCTAGTCTTCATCAGATGTTTGGGCAAAATACCCATTTTGCCAGAGAAGCAGCATTAAAACGTATTACGGATACTAAGATGGAAGAGGGCACAAAAGTTCGTGATCATGTCCTCAAAATGATGGACTATTTGAATGAGGTAGAGATTCATGGTGTTCAAATTAATGATAAATCAAAGATTAACATGGTGATTGAATCTTTATTTGATACATTCAAAGAGTTTAAGGTCAGCTATATCTTAAACAATAAAGATATGACCTTAATTGAATTAATGCACGAACTACATGCTATAGAAGAATTTTATCATAACAGAAAACTTCCTAAAAAATGATTCTCTTCAAAGCTTAAGTCGAAAGACAAGAATGAGCAAACAAGAGTTAGGATCAGCAAACTATCCACTAAAAGAAGTGGCAAGCCAAAAGGCAAGGGTTACAAATGTGGACAGAAGGGTCACTGGAAGAAAGATTGTCCTAAGATTATTAAAATCAGGAAACCAAGAGATTAAGTGAAGAAAGCTTCAAACAGCAGTTAAGGACATGCTAGTTTATATCAATTGAAAGACTAGATCAATTTTACAAAACTTTAGTTTCGATATTTGTCTTTATTTTTCCAAATATTAGAGGAATTTAATTTCGGTGGCTTGTTTTAATAAATAGGAGTACACTGTTATTTTTGGATTATCTGTTTATTACTTATTTTAGTTATTTATAAAGACAATTTATATTATAGAAGTACATTGATCTATTCAAAGTAAGATATAATGATAAAAAGTATATGCATTTATCTAAGAAAAGAAATGTTTCTTATAACCAAAAATCACCTCTGATATTTATGCTTAAGTCATATAAACTATAATAAGATTTTAAGAAAATGATTAATGATAGACTTATTGGCCTATTAAGATTAATCAATATAACTCTCTAAATCTTATTTAGAAAAGTAATATGATAAGGATGCTCTTTTTGAGCTAAAAGTATAACATTGTATTTGATGATTTAGCGCATACAAATGTATACGCACTAATCAGTTTACATGTTATAAGAGGTTATGAGTATTCTATCAATCTTGTTGATGAATATTCATTTTATTTATCTTTGTCTAAATGCGTCATCATTCCATCGCTTTTGAAATTCAAAAGAGTACGTGGATAAGATAGAAGCAATTAGACTGGAACATAAAAGAACTTCGATATGATCGAAATAAATAATATCTCTATGGAGAATTCAAGCACTATTTGATTGTCAATGAACACTATGATATAATAGTGTAATTAAATGGAGAAACAAGATTCTTTTGGATAAGGTAAGATATATACTAAGTGGTTTATCATTTATCTTTTTTATTCCAGATACTAGTATTTAAAACTACAAAGTTTAGTGAACTTAGTTTCATCTACCTCGGTATCTACTATTCCAAGAAATTATGAAAAAGTCACAAAAATGGTTTGAGACACATTCGTATTTGGAGTTTACTAGTATTTCTACTAGAATAAGAGATAGAGAAGATGGATTCGTGTTCAAAAGCTTGCATGTTTTAGGTATTTTAAAGGAATAAGGGAAAGTCTGAATTATAGTCCTCAAGATAGGAATGTATTTATAGAAATATTCTTTACTTTCTTTGAGGAAGACTATATAATGACTTATAACCTAAGAGTAAGGTAAAACTAGAGAAATAAAATAGATCAGGTTGATACTCAGCTTTCAACACCTGTTATAGAATAGAAAGAACAGCAACAACCAACTGATCATCACAGGATTATCCTTGAGCAACCATCACTTTTAGAACCTCGTCGTAGTGGGAGGGTAACTAGGTTACCTACGAGATACATGCTTTTGGGAGAAATCTATACGGCTATCTCAGATGAACATGTACAAGATCCCACTAGTTACAATGAAGCTATAATATATAGAGATGCTAAATTTTGAAAAAGGCCATGAATCAAGAAATTGAATCTATGTATTCCAATAAAGTCTGGGAACTTGTAGAGGCACCAAATGGGGTAAAACCTATAGGGTGCAAGTGGATCTACAAGAGAAAAAGAGGAGTAGACAAAAGGGTAGAAACATTTAAAGCAAGATTAGTAGCCGAATGGTTTACTCAGAAAGAAGGAATCAATTATGAGGAAAACTTTTCTCTGGTTGCTATGCTTAAATCCATCAGGATTTTGCTCTCCATTGCTGCAGTGCTAGATTATGAAATTTGGCAGATGAATGTCAAGATTGCCTTTCTTAACGGGTATCTTGAAGAAAACATCTACATGCAGTAACCAGATGAATTTATACAAAAATGCCAAGAACACATGGTATGTAAGTTGCAGAGATCCATTTATGGATTGAAGCAAGCATCTCGATCATGGAACATCAGATTTGATCAAGCGATTAAATTACTTTGATTCATTCAGAACAATGATGAACCATGTGTGTACAAGCAAATTCAGGAAAAATTTGTAGCATTCCTAGTTCTTTGTGTTGACAATATTCTCCTGATTGGAAACAATATTGGAGTATTGACTACAACAAATATTTGGTTAGCAAAACAATTTGATATGAAAGACCTGAGAGAGACAAGTTATATTCTTGGTATCAAGTTACTACGAGAGCGGAAGAATAAAACTTTAACCTTGTCTCAAGCGGTCTATATCGATAAGATATTAGCTAGATTTAGCATGGAAAATTCCAAGATTGGTTTATTACCATTCAGACATGGAATTACCTTCTCTAAGGATCAATCACCTAAAACATCTGAAGAGATAGAGAGAATGAGACGAGTTCCCTATGCAGAAGTTGTGGGAAGTCTCATGTATGACATGCTTTGCACTAGGCCAGACATCTGTTTTGCGGTATGGATGGTTAAGCAGATATCAATTTAATCCTGGACCTCAATACTGGACTGCAGTCAAGCATATTATAAAGTATCTGAAAAGAACTAAAAATTATATGCTTGTGTATTCTGGTGATGAACTGATTCTAGTGGGCTATACTAATTCTGATTTTTTATCAGATAAGGATTTTAGAAAATCAACTTCCGGCTATGTGTTTACATTAGGAAGTGGAGTTATTAGTTGAATGAGTGTGAAACAATCTTTTATCACAGACTCCACAATTGAAGCTGAATATGTGGCTACATCTAAAGCTACAAAAGAAGCTATATAGGCTCCGCAAGTTCCTATAAGATCTTGAGGTGGTACCTGCTGTAACTGCACCCCTTAAACTATTTTGTGATAATGGTGGTGCAGTAGCTCAATCTAAGGAACCACAAGAAATAAAACATACTGACAGACTCCACAATTGAAGCTGAATATGTGGCTACATCTGAAGCTACAAAAGAAGCTATATAGGCTCCGCAAGTTCCTACAAGATCTTGAGGTGGTACCTACTGTAACTGCACCCCTTAAACTATTTTGTGATAATGGTGGTGCAGTAGCTCAATCTAAGGAACCACAAGAAACAAAACATACTGACAGGAAGTATCATCTTATAAGGGAATAGTGTAGAAAAGTTATAAGACAGTACCCCAAATGACATTAGATGCTAAATGGCAGATCTTATTACAATAACCATTAGTGGGAAACCTTTATAACCTGCACTTAGAGCCCTAGATCATGCGCAATATGCCAGATATGCTTTGAGAGCTAGTGGGAGATTGTTGTGAAAATATGCTCTTTAAAAGCATATGTGTTTATTTAATTGTAATAAATAATTTTTCTAATTAATAAAATAAATGAGGTATTTTATTCAAATATCTTAATTGCATTAATATTTTTATTAAAGTCCATTTAATCATATTATATGTATTTATGTGATCACCATGTGGATTCACAGAAGACATAAATACAAGTTATCTTATGATTAAATAAATTTAGTTCGCAGTTGATAAATAAAGTTGGACACTTTATTTAGGTATAGATTATAATAAATTCATTGAATGATTTGTCTTAATCATGTATGAATTTATTGATGTAGTACGACTACATTAAATAGGATCACATATGAGATTTAATTAACTTTGTAATAACTGTCAGACTTACTAAATCTCATAGGTATTGATTTTACTGTAATCTTAATCTTGAGTTAATTATGATTTCATTATTGTAATTATTATTCCATTTGACTTACCTATGGGCATGACACATACTTGTAGTCTAGATTACCCGGTATCTTGGTGGGAACATTTATGAGTATTGGAGTTATAGATTAATAATATAGAATTTGTACAACACATCTCTTGATGGATTTTCGGCACTTGATCATAGAATTCTCTGCCCAGAGTGTGTCAACATATTTAATATGTTGAAAATGATCATTAGAGAAAACCAGTAAGTATCAAGGAACAAAATGTAATTAAATTGATTGGACAGTTGAGATATCGATTTAATTAATGATGTGGTACAAAGGATTGTGCAGTAAAGAAATCAATTGATGAATTTTCGGCACATGATCATAGAATTCTCTGGCCAGAGTGTGTCAACATATTTAGTATGTTGAAAATGATCATTAGAGAAAACCAGTAAGTATCAAGGAACAAGATGTAATTAAATTGATTGGACAGTTGAGATATCAATTTAATTAATGATGTGGTACAAATGATTGTGCAGTAAAGAAATCAATGTGGCTTGGGACGAATTATTATTCGAGCATACAATTATAGAGGTCAATTTCAATCTTTTAGTGGAGTAGATTTGGAATTAAATAATTAGGCTAGTTTAATTACAGACCTAATTGTTATAGCCACTATTGTATGTTCCCAAATGATCCCCGGATTAGCTCATTTAATTGACTACACCACTACTAGACTAATAAGTAAGATAACTAGCTAAGGTTTTCACTAAAGTGAGATATATAAGGCTTATTTTCTCTAAAGAAAAAGTTAGAAGCCACTTTATACAGATAAAAAAAAAAAAAATTTCTCTCTATTGTTGAGAGAAAAATTTTCTCGTGCTAGTTGCTTTGGTAGTGATAAAGGCGCCCACACGTCAAGTGCAGATCGAACCTGAGTCATAACCTAGAAGATCATTGGTGACAGTTCGTGATCTAACAAGCGTGGTGATGACGGATCGTAATCTAGCAGCAGTGGTGGTGGCGGATCGTGATCTAGGAGCCTAAATCATTTCAACGGAAAAAGTCAAATCGGATTTTCAAGGTACGATTTCTAGATTACAAATTCTTATATATTATATGAGAACGATCTTAAAAGGTTTTACAAAAATTTTAAAAACTTGATTTTTCCCAACAGTATTTGAATCTTCAATTGAATTGTGAGATCAAACATCTCTTGTATTTGGTGAGCCATATAGCCTTAATAATATTGCAAGAATATTTATTTATGTGGACCACCTTCTAGTGTCTTGTTAAGATTGGCAGCTTGTCAAGTTTCTTAGGTGCATAAATTTCGTGTGATTTCTTTCAAGCATGAATAAGAGAGAAGAGAAAGGAGGTAAAAGAAATATAAGCTGAAAAGAAAGTAATAGCTGAGAAATTAGAGAAGACGAAAGTTTTATTTAAACTTTCTCTTTTTCTATTTAATTTCATTATTATCTAATTTGTTGCATGCACCTGATTTCAATTATTATGGCCAACGGATACTTGTGAAATTTCAAGTATGGATAAGTAACAGAGAAATATATTGACTTAAAGAATAACATATAATTTGCTATTATAGTATTTGTAAGGTTGTACTTTTTGGTTACAAATTAATTATTTGTTATTTTAATTTTCACTTGAAAAATTTTCTTTGTATATAATGTTATTCATGTCAAAATATGTATTGTAGGATAACTTTGAGGCCAACGTCTATAATCTACAAGTCTGGAAGCATTTGAAGAAGACAATGAAGACAATTTCAAATCAATTTTCATGACAACTAGAAACGGTATTTAAATTCATCAATAATTACCCAGGACCAAGATAATTAGTAATCGTTTTTAATTTTCTCATTATTTTATTTTAGATAATTGATATTTGTAATTTTTGTAGTTGAATTTATTTGATTATATTATAATTTTTTATCAACTTTTGTTTATTTAATTTTATAATTATTTTTTCATTTGTACATTCTTACTTGTCAAAGTTTGTAGTTTTTTTTATTGTTATTATTAATATTGACAAAATAATTGCCAAAATAAAAATTTTGGTCATTAAATTTAATTTGATGTAACTTTTTGTGACTATCAAATTTAGTCACAAGTATTTTTTTTAATGACAAAAAAGATTAGTCACCTACAATTTTAGTAAAGCATACAATACTATAGTGACTATAATCTATGACAAAGAAAAAGTCACTAATTCTAACAATTGGAGCCAATTAGTTTTCATCACCAAAAGTAACATTCAGTGACTAAGAAATATTGTTATGGATATGATTTCAAAGCACTATTTTGTTATTTTTTAATATTATTTATGACTCTTAAAACTTTAATTTGATACAAAAGTTTAGTCATAAAAAGTTTGTTTTTTAGTGACAAAAATAATTTTGGTTACTAGAACCTTTAAAGACAGTCTTTCTACGACTAACAAGTGACGATTTATTTTTTGTCATAAAGAATATAAAGTGACTAATTTGTTATCTTTAGTGACAAATTTTTTGTAATAAAATATCATTTTTCTTATAGTGATTGGAAGGGCATTTTAGATTTTTAGTTTTTTATTTTTTTATGTAAAACCTAGTTTTGTTAATTCTGTTTCGTTTTTATTGTTTCTTAAAATTAAATTGCATTTTTTATATTAATCTAATTAAATTGAATAGATGAAGTACAATTACATAATAAATTATATTTTATATGGATCTTATGTGAAAATATATTTTTATTTCAAGTTTTAAATTATATTTTGTTTTCAAAACAAAATTAGTGACATTATAATGGCTCATGTTTTTAACTATATATTGTATCGACCTTACAGGTCAATTTTAATTTTAACCTTTAAAAGATATACAATGCTATATACAAGCTCATAATTTTAATCATAACATATGCAAGTATTTCAACTTTCAGTTAAATTGAACTACCTATCATTCAATTATTATATTAAAATTAAGAAGTGTGCGGTCAAATTAGATATTCATCACTTATAGTTAAAAGTACAATAACATGAGTAATCGCAAGCCTCTCATCAAAGTATATTTGTAAGTTTTAATTAAAAAATGAGAGTAATAATAAGTCAATTTACTTAATTTTACTAAAATTAATCAAATCAAAAACAATTAAAACAAATAATTAACAACTAACACATTTTATTTTTCTCAATTTTTCATAACATTGATAATTTTTTTGTTATTACAATGAAAATTATATTAGTTGTTAATTATAAAAAGACTAATCACGAACACTTATTAAATTAATTGAAAACGCACTCGAAATTTGTAAAATTGTATTGATTTACTAGATTTTTAGCAATGACATAGTAATTTTGTGCCAAAAAATGAGCATGAGCGATGAAATTATTGACGCTAAAATTTTTTTTAATATTTAAAAATAAGACGCCATTATATCAGTTCCTCCTAAAGCAATTAGCAACGAAAATTAGTTCACTGCCATTGATAATTAGCATGTGAAGCATATTTATTCCGCAACTAAAAAAAAATTTTATTATTCGTCACTAAAACTTACTTTTTGCAACAAAATCCATTTTGTCACAAAAAGACTTTTTTGTGAGGAAAACATATTTGTCGCTAAAATTGCCTTTTCGCAATGATATATTTTTGTTGCTATATGCCTTTTTGGGATGAAAACATATTCGTCACTAAAACTTCCTTTTTGCGATGAAATCCTTTTCGTTGATAAAAAGATTTTTTACGATGAAAACATATTCGTTGTAAAATTACCTATAATTTATCACTAAAACAACTTTTTCACGATAAATTAATTTTCGTCGCTAAAAGAGTTTATTTCAAAACTCTTTTTGCAATAAAAATTTTTGCCACAAAAAGTTGTTCTATTAGTGTGCTTCTACAATGACTCTTCTTTGGTCGCTATAAAATTTAATTCAAATACATAATTAGTGACAAGTCACTAAAACCATCTTTTGTGAAATTTTGTTTTTTGTCACTATAGTTATCTTTAGTGATGAAATAAATCATTGCTATTTAGTGAATTTTTGTCCTTGAATGGGTACTTTTTGCAACAAAAATATTTGTCATAATATATCAAATTTTGTCAATAAAGTTGTGGGGGCCAAATTGTCTTTGCCACTTAAATGTTTTCATGATGAAAAAAATTTTCGTCGCAGTATGTCCTATTTACTGATGAATACTTTGTTTCTAAAAATGACAATTAAATTTTTTTTTTTTACTAAGAGTTTGGCAACAAAAATTTTTGTTTGCTGGCTAAAAGGCACTTTTAAAAAAAAATTGTCGCTAAAGACCAATATGTGTATACATATTTTGCAAAAGCCACATAGATATGTCATTAGTGGCGAAGCTAACACCATATTTTGTGGTGGGCTATTAAATTTATTTTTATTTTTTTTATAAATATTAATAAACGAAAATTCATAAATTATAATAAATTATTATTTTTTTCAAAAACTAACCCGGGCTGCAGCCCGGGTTAGCCAACCCATAGCTTCGCCACTGTATGTCATATAGATTTAGTTTCAAATTAGGAAATTATTATTATTATTATTATTATTATTATTATTATTATTATTATTATGGCTTTTTTAGTAAATATGAATTTTTAAAAATTTATCAAATTTTTAATTTAGCAGGTTGTTAAGACCAGCAAAAACTATTATCTAATCAAGCTTATTATTTTATCAAGTATCAATTAATCGTGGTTTTACTATAATTATATTTTTATTCATTTCTTTTTAAAATGGTAGAAAGGTAAGTAAAGTTATTTTTATAAGTCTCTACCTTCAGTGAGACACTCTACTAGCTGATAAAATAAAGCTGGTTAAGAAACACTAGACTAAGGCCTTGAGGGCATTTTTTATCAATAATAAATTAAAATAATGATTACCTTTCTTATATTAGTCGATCAATTCTTTAACTTTATCAATTTTTTTGAACTGTATTCATTAATATAACTAGCAATGGTGGAACCAGAATATTTTTTTCTTATGTCTATTTTTATATGGTTTTCACATTTGAAAACACTACATAATTTTCTTTTTTGTTATTATTTTTAAATACACCCCTCCTTATATTACTTATTAATCAAATATAATTTTGGTGTTATTATAAGATATATACATAAATTGTGGTGTTGTTTTACAAATTAAAATCACCCTTACAATGTGATTATTCCACGTTTAATTGCGAATAATACTACAAGTAAAACATAATAGTTGTAGGAGCTTTTTTGTGATTACTGATATGTCCCCTTGAATGGATTCAGAAATTGAGCCCACATCCTTCTTGAAGTTATAACAAGCTAAAAAAAAATCATGTTTCAGCTTCTTATAGTTCTAAGGAAGAATATTGACATGATTCAAAAAATGATTGATTTCTCCTGAATATAAAAATATCTAATTATAATATAACCTGGTAAGTTTAGGATTAAACCACTAATAATTTAAAAATTCAGTAGTCAATGACTAACTAAAAATAATTAAACAAAAATAAGTTAAGAAAAAAATCTAAATAAAAGAAGTGTTAAGGTTATGGAATCAACTTTTGATATTCAAATTATCGACATACTACTCTCTTACATTTATAATTTTCAATTTTTACTAGTTTGGATGTGATATGACTTGGTTCTTAATTAATCACTCTATGAAGAAATATGAAAGATTAAGTACATAATGCGCCATAGTCATATGGAATGTTCTCACTAACATATTAGAGTGTTGACATAAGGTATAAACTCCCACATAGATCAAAGGGTGCCTAAAACTACAATAAATGTGTCGTCAAAATAATACGGTAGAAAATGCAATTTATAAACATGTAATGAAAAACTAATAAACTTTGAACTCACTTGAGAGAGTAATTAAATCTACTATTCAAAACCTTAAGTTTTACCTTTTCCTTTAACTCAGAAAATTAATCACTCGTGTTTATAAGCCAAACACTCAGTTTATTTGATAAGTTAAATTGTAAAAATGCAACACAAAGAAACCAAAAGCAAAGATAGAAAAGAAAATTCACTTTTTACTAACTACACTTTTTCTCTAAAATTCACACAAACTTTTTAACGTGCCTCAACTCCATACTCAAAGGTTGAACTACCCTACCTTTTATATAAGCAAATTCTGATTTTTTATTAAGTGTGAACATTTGCATGGTAATTCTCTTGAGCTTCAACTAGAACCTTTAGATGAGTTTTAATGATATAATCCAATGGTCTAGATTTATAGCCAATGTGATGTAATATGGAGCAGTGGTTGCGAATAAAGTCAAATAGGGACCTCCATTGGACATTTTTGTCAAGTTGTTTAAACTAATAAAGTAAGTTTGTCTTGAAGTTAGTGCAATAGGGTACATGTAAGCTCACACACATAGCGCAAATGATC
The DNA here is from genome assembly GCA_018350135.1 of Citrus trifoliata. Classification (NCBI taxonomy): domain Eukaryota; kingdom Viridiplantae; phylum Streptophyta; class Magnoliopsida; order Sapindales; family Rutaceae; genus Citrus; species Citrus trifoliata. Next base: position 373,706 of record VKKW01000072.1, read on the forward strand.
TTAGTCTTTTATAATCATTAATGTAAAATTAAAAGGTTAATATGATATGAAAAATTCTAGCAATTCCTCTAAACTACGACAAAATTGATCAACAAGAATGGTTTTAAATTATATAAAAATCATCATATTAGGCAGCAACATTAACAATGCTATTCTCTTTATGATGGTTCATTAACTATCATAAAACGTGTATTTATGATAACGGTTATTTTACTAAACAACCATTATTTATAATATCTACATAAGTTTAAAAAAAAAAAAGAAAATTATCATTTGTATACCCTTAGTTTACTCCATTATCAAAAATACTACAACACTTTGAGGGTGTATCAATCGTCCACCCTAAGTTGACAAAATGTATCAGCCAACCACCAAACCGTTAGTTGCCGTTTGAGTATGATGACGTCAGAAGGGTAATTTGGTATTTTCATATGATACAAGTGATAATTTAAGGGTATACAAGTGATAAAAAGAGAATTTAAGGGTATACAAATGATAATTTTCAAGGGTAAAATCGTTAATTCACTGTAATTCCGTTAATTTTCAAACGACAACTAACGGTTTGATGGTCGGCTGATACATTTTGTCAACTAAGGGTGGACGATTGATACACCCTCAAAGTGCTGTAGTATTTTTTATAACAGAACAAATATAGGGTATACGAATAATAATTTTCCTAAAAAAAATTCAATAAAACCATTATTAAAAAAACACCTTTCATGATAGTTATTTAAACAACGATAATTTATTACAGTTTTTCATTAAATTTTTATGATGGTTGTTATTCTTAACCATCATTAAATGAGTGCTTATTATTTCTCATTTTCGCCAATCACCACTCAATGAAAACTTATAGGGTAGCTATGGGTGATGTTAACAAAAATTGAGCCTTTATACGTTGGATACATTGGTTTTAGTGAAAAAAAAAAAAGCCATATAAGCAGCAACACAAACTCCTTTAAGTTTCCTACATCATGAAAAAGGATTAGTCTTAGATAACTAGTAGGGTTGTGCATGGGTTGGGTTGAATAGGATTTGTGAAAATTCAACCCAACCCATTGTTAAATAGGTTGAGATAAAATTAATCCAACCCAACCAATAAATATATTTAACCCAATCCAATCCAACTCAATCATTGAACTGGGTTACATTGATCGGGTTAAAAGTAAATTGAAAATTAAAAACTAAATAAAAATATATAAAGTTTGAAATTAAACTTATCAAAATAAAATATAAAATTATTATAACATGAAAATTTTAAATTCAAATTAAGACCTTTTAAATAATTTCGTAGCATCATATCTAGGAACAAAATAAAAGTGATATATAATCATGTCTTGTTACATGTTTACTTAAAAATAGAGAGAAATTAAAATCAATTTACTTTTAAAATTAAACGTATAAAATAATGAATTTACTTATATGAGAGGATAATTTTAGTTTTCGAATTAAAGTATACAACAATAGATACTAGAATAAAATAGTCTATGACAAATGGGTGGAGATAAAAGCATTGCATTAGTAGAAGGATGATAAAGTTGGTTGTATCTTAAAAGAGATGTTCAGAAGTTCATTAAACATTGTTACACATGCAAGACAATTAAAGGCCATACATAAAATACGGGTTTATGCACTCTTCTCCCCATTCCTGAGGTTCATTGGGAAGATTTGTCTATGGATTTCATCTTGGGACTTTTACGAACCCAATGAGGAATATATTCTATCTTCGTGGTTGTTGATTGATTTTCTTAAATGACACATTCCATTCCATGTAAAAGACATATGTCGCAAGAATTATATCGCAAGAATTATTGCCCAATTGTTCTTTCAGGAGATTGTTTGCTTGCATGGATTACCTATGACTATTGTCTCTAATCGAGATAGTAAATTCCTAGGTTACTTTTGGAAAACCTTATGGAGAATACTAGATACATCCCTGTAGTATAGTAGTACTTGTCATCTACAGACAGATGGGCAAACTGAAGTTGTTAATCGTACATTAAACAATATTCTAAGACGTTTGATTCAAGAAAATCCATGCCAATGAGATTATGTTTTACCTTAAGTAGAGTTCACTTATAATAATGTGCCTAATCAATCAAGTGATAAGCTATCTTTTAAGATTGTCTACATTAGACATCTCTTATATCATTTAGATTTGGTTCCTTTACCTAAATTACATAAAATGGCATCATTAATGATCATATGATAGACAAAGTAATCAATGTTATGTGGAAGTAAAAAAGAAATCAGAAAAATTTGCTACTAAATACAACACTGATGCAAATAAGCATAGGCGCTTCAAATCCTTTGTTATAAGAGATCAAGTGATGGTTCATCTATGAAAGCATAGATTTCATGGACCTACCAGCCAACTATAATATTTCCAAAACTTTCAATATATAAATATATATATATATATAAGGGAAGGAAACTGATGTAGGACAAGTAAGAATCATAGTAGGAGTATAAGTTTAAATTCATTTTTCTAGTTTGATTAGGATTTGTTTTATATTTTCTTATCTAATATATATTCATTTTCTTTTGAGGAATAATAATTTTATTCGAAATAGGATAATTCTAACTAGTGTAAATAAGCTTTTTATACTTATTTCTTTATACAAGCTTCTCTTTAATAATATTTAATATTTTCTCAATTGAGATATTTACTACTTTGTGAAAGCCCTCCTTCTTGAGGAGGGAGAGATTGCTACTAATGCTTTAGGAGTATGGTCCCAAGACATGCAATTCATTTATTTTAGGAAGGGTCAGAAGCTAATAGTAGAGTCTTTCCTATGCTATATGCTAAAAAAATTGGTTTCAATCTCCTAAATAGCAAGTCATGGACAAGAAATAAAAAAAATTTAAGTATAAACTTTTATTAATTGAAATATGAATATTTATTTATGAAATATGTTACTACTACTTAATAAATGTCAGATATGCTAATTGTCAGGGATTTCTTAGTCCTTATTGTAGACAATGGTATCACTTTAATGACTGGAGGGAAAACTATCAACAACTAACCCATTAGATTTTTCTAACATGAAGCATTTAGTTACTATGAATATCATTGACAGATGTTTTGGTGTTCTAAAATTCAGTTGGCAATTCTAAAACGTTGTTCATTCTATCCTATCAAGATACAAAATAGGATTATTATGGCATGTTGCTTACTACACATTTTCATTAAGAGCAATATACCATGGGATCCTTTTAAGTAAGTATTTGATGCCACAAATAAGGTGGAATCACTTAGAGGTAGTACGATAACTAGTATATAAACCTCAGAAGAGTGGAATAAATAGATGTCAAATTTAGCATAAGAGATGTATAATTAATGGAGAGCAAGCAGCCAAAGCACATGAAGACCCCTTTTAAGAAAAGAGATATGTCTTCGTTATTCTATTTTCTGGATCGTAGATGTAATATTTATGTTTCTGACTTTGGGGATTTTGTTTTATTTAGACAACTTTTGAGACTTTTTATTTTGGTACATCTTTCTTAATGATCAAATGTGATCTTAATGATTTATTTTATTTTATTACTTGTGTTTGGGACTTTTTACTTTGGTACATTAATTTATAGTTCGAAGAATTATTTAATTAATCATTATTTAGCTAGTTTGAAAAACATGCTAAAGTGGTTTAGGAATCCTATGCTTTACAATTGTGCATTAGCAAGATTTTGCATGTTTTTTGATCAATTTTGAAATTACATTGTCCTCAACAACTGCTGGTGTCTTAGATACAACAGTTTTGACATACATAAATTTGTGAACTCTAACCAAACATGAGTTATGAATAGACTCTAATGAATGCAATATTTTTTAATATGAGAATCTTTACTTCAATTCCCATCTTTTTTGGGAAATTAAATTGACTAGGTCACCTTGAGATATTGTAGTTTAGTCTTTCTTGTTGGGAATTTTTTCACTTTTTGCAGTTTTTATCCAACAAGGGAGTATCTTTTAGTTGGTATTATTTACAGTTTTTCTATCATGAGGAAATTTCATGGTGACTTTATTTAGTTTTCGCTTATTATGTTTTTCCATGTGTAACCCCAACACTATCATCCATGTTTTTATATGCAAAATAGTAGGATAACTTGCATGTTTATTACTTATGAGTTTATCTACCCTTAATCAGACTTTAAATTTGTAATTAATGTCTATTTTTTGTTTAATAAGTAAGTGGAATGACAAGTATCACAAGCCACAAAATCTTGATTTTGGAGCAAAGATATCATACTCGTGCAGTCATTTCTGGATTTACAATGTGATGGGAGATTTTTCTTTGATAACTACTTCAAAAATGGCTAATTGAAGGTTTTTGAGATTGCTTTAGGCAATTTTGTGTCTACATGTGTTACAAAAGCTAGGGCTGAAGCCTGCCTAGTGCCGGAAATTCAAGGAAGTTAGTGACCTGATGACAAGGGAGCCAGTAATCGAAGCCCTAGTGAAAAGCAACCTTGAGTTTCTTTTTGTATATTATATGGATGATTCAATCCACAAGGACCATAATTGAGAAATTCTAACGATTAATAAATAAGAGCAGATGAATCTTACAATATGAATGAACCCTCACCTGAATTTAAATAATGAAATTCTTGAGAAACCGCGATCCATCCCTTTTAGGTGCTGAAATAATAAGAGTTCCTAATTCTGTTCATCAAAGATTCATATTCATAGTTTATAATTTCTCCGAGTTTATGAGAACTCTTTTTGGATATTTTAAGCCCTAAAGGATTGACAGGGCGAACTGTCAGTTTTTGGGTACGAGATATCCATCCTAGTTACAATGGCTACACTTGTCCAATTAACACGTCCGAAGGAATCAATGTTGGACGTATTGGATCCTTAGCAATTCATACGAGAATTTGTTATTTGGGGTCTCTAGAAAGCCCATCTAACCCTGTCGTCGGCGCCCCTTACAACGGCTTTGGTTGAGACGCAAACAAGAAAATTGTAACTTTGGAAATGGCAGTGTGGGATGCTTATATTCTTTTCTTTTTTTTTGCTTCGACCTTTATACGTCATTTTCTCTTCTTATAAAATTTGCAAATTTTTAATATATATATAATGTTCTAATAACTAGAAAATGTATATATGATTTTGATAACTAATTAAGGCCCCACAAAAAATAAGATAAACTGCTACGCTTAATGTTATTATGTTATAAATCATATTTATAGCTTTACTTTGTTCGAAATTTTGAACAGTACTCTACTTTAATGTTATATGTTAAAAATGTTTGCTAAAGGATGAACCTGTATTTGACATGATGTGGAACCTTTTCATTAAAATTGATCATTTTAAATAATTGCAATCATAAAGGGGCATAAAATTTCACACATAAAGCATTCCCATTTTTATGAGGATTTATGTTGATTAGAGATAAAGATCATGCAACTGGAAAAATTACAGAGGCCCCTACAAATGCTATAGAGAAAATTTAGAGGACAAGAGTAAGTAACGAAGATGAAGGAGAGAATTTGAATTTAGAGGGCAAACGAGATGATCTGGATGATAATATGTCTATTTCACTTGCTCTACAAAATAAGGTTGGCAAAACCCCGGGCAGAGTCTGGGTATCGCAATGACCGAACCCTGCCTGGATATAATTTTGTCGGGTTCGGGTTCGGGTCGGGTTTTAATCCGGGTACCCGAATTTTATATTTTTTAATATATATGTGTATATATTTTTTATTTTTTGGTAATTTTATAAGTTTTAAATTTATTTCAATAAAATTTGACATGAAAATATAAACTTTAAGTGTTTAAAATTTTATATATGTGTAATAAATGAGTCAAATAAATATAAATATTTAAAATAATATATATTTTATAATTTTTTTAATAAAATCCGGGTTCCGAGTTTATCAAGTGATACCCAAAACCGACCCGACTTCATACCTGGGCTGGGTACACCCGGGTGCGGTCTGGATCCGGACCGGATGAATATTTTTACCACCTCTACTACAAAGGCACCCAACAACTTTAAATAGCTCATCATGAAAAAAGAGAAGAACTGAAGATTCATAAAAAAGTGGAGAGTCATTTAAAGAGCCAATAACTCTTACTGTCACAGAAATGAAAGAATCTTCTAGTCACTTGAGTGGAGCTATAAGGGTAAGAAATTAATGACAAACAAGTAGGATTGAGTGATCAGTTGAAGAAGGTTGATGGTCTTACAATGGTAGAACGACCTAGAGCCACCATCTTAATTACTCTTGAAAATGACGCACTTAATGTTTTTTTATATATGTGTGAGGAGCGAGACGTATAGGTTAAACTTTTCTTAGCAGTGAATAATTTTATGCTTATTATTGTTTTGATAACTTATTTTAGGTCTATAATTGTTTCCATGCTGTCATTTTACGCTTATTGTTGTTTTGATACCCTCATTTTAGCTTATTTTAGTTATGGAACTTAACTCATTTTAATCTTGTTATTGTTTTGATATACTTATTTTCTACATATTGTTATTTTGATTTTTTTTCTCATTGTAAAAATTTAGAATCATTTAAATTTTATAAGCTATTTTGTTCTCCAACACCAACACCTAATCCTATATATATATATATATATATATATATAAGGATACACTATTAAGTTATATGGTATGTTCACACACATACACACACACATATAAAAAGAGGACGTCTGCACCTAATAATTTATATATTTTTAAATATATATAAAGTTAACGAAAGTTTTTTTTTTTAAATTGACGTAAGTTTTGAATTGTATTTAATTACTAATAGTGATAGTTTAGTGTTTAAGGTAAGGGGTAAACTTGTTCAAAAAAATTTGTAATTCCTTTCCTTATGAAATTTCATTTCAAATAAATGATGAAATTTAATTTCATCATTCTCCTTTTCTCTTTTCTTCTCCCTCCCCTTCATTTCACCCTTCTCCTCTCTTCCCCTTAAACATCACAAATAGTAGAGAAAATGACCAATCCATTTAAATATTTTGAGTTGAGTGGAGCTTTTAACACCCCTAAAAAAATTCTTATGACACCATTTTGAATTTTATTCCCTCAATTATCCCATGTTAATTTATAAAAATATTAACTAATAAATTAAAATCAATCATCCTGTCATTAAAGTTCACCCTAAAAAGAGCATTTCTTTTAAATTTTTATTCTTAAATTCATAGTAATCTTAAATTTTTAAATTATTTTCTTCTTAACACACAATTTATATCTTCATAATTCTAAATTCTTAAAAGTTTCTCAAAAAAATTTCAATTAAAATTAAAATATAAATATAAATTATGAAATGAATGAATGTAAGAAAATCATTAAAATAATAATTTTATTTAAGTTTTTAATTAGATTTTCATTCAAAATTAAAAAGTTAATTTATCTTAGCTAGTTTAGATAATTTCAGGTAAAAAGAAATTTAGAGGTATATTAAATGGCATGCCTACTCCTTTGAGTCAATAATTTATACAACTGGGGGCCTTGTATAGCTGCGGGCTCCTTTGAGTCAATAATTTATATAACTGGGGGCCTTGTATAGCTGCGGGCTTTTAATGCTTTCAGTGTAGTTAATGATGCCGAGCTCTGGGCCTAAAAAAATTGGGTTTGAAACAAATTAAGACGATGCATTTCTCTCTATCTTTTGTCTAATCACACCCCACTAATAGAATAGTTCATTAAAAATTCTCTTTTTCTTCTCCTAAACTTCACATAGACTAGTAATGTGGAAAGTTAAATACACTAGTCCTTCCTGCAACAGAGAAAAACAAAATCATTACATCCTCTCTAGTTTACCTTCCATCACTTAGGACCCTTAACTATCTTTAATTGTTATGATTGTCTTAATAAAAAACTAATTTAAGTATTTTACCACTGTATCGTAAAATGACTAAATTGTCCAAAAAAATTAGACCTAAGCACATGATAAAAGTCAAAAGAAAATTTGAGAGATTTAATTTGTTAATTATGAAAACTGATGACTTATTTGAATTTTCAAAAACATGAAAGAAAATAATGTAAATTTTCATATTACCAGTGGGGTGTGATTACACAAAATATGGGGTGGAATTATCACCATGCTTGTAAGAGATACAAAGTGGTTCCATAAAACTCTATTTAAGAAATTATTTTTCTGTATATTTTTTATGTTAAAATGAATACATTCAAAATGAATTTCCTTTTACTTTTGCTTTGGGTACATACTACAAATCTTTTAGGAAATGAAGGTTATAAGTTTCATTCTTTATAAATATCATATTAACTGCCTACAATCCTACTAAATTTTTAATTATCTGTTTTATCCCTTTCATTAAGAGATAGCATATAAAGTTAATATTTTTTTTATTTACCTCTACCCCTTCTTAAAAGATTTTATGACATTTCTTGTTGGAGTTTTATTGGTATTTCAAACCACTAATATCTCACATTTTAGGGAAGTGAGAGCAATCATCTTTTTATTTGAATTGAAATTAGTCATGTGTTTGATTTAAGTATAAACTAGAATTGAATAAGTCAAATATACATGTGATTTGGATTATTTAAGTTGAATTAAATTACGAGACATATGGATGACTAATTCAAATTAAATAAGGAAAGTGGTGACTACCTCTCCTTAAAAAAAGGATTATAGAGGATTTATCTATATAAAGGAGACATACAAAGCCTTCAAGGCACCGGTACTACCTCCCCTTCTATCTCATATTTTCTTATCAATTTTCTCTTGCTATTTAAATCTGTTGCACTTAGAGTGCGATCTCACAACAGTTTCATTGAATCTTGGAGGTCAATCTGTTTTATTTATGTCCTTTTTGCATTGAGAAATCTTCCTTAAAGGAGCAAAAATTAGTCAATAAGATAGTGCTTCACATAAGTCTTGACAAACTTATAGTTGCTACCAGATGAACATGCAAATAATATCAAACGGACAATACTAGTGAACGGTGATGTGAATAATACCAACAGCTACTATTCATGAAATTTTATTCTTCATGTTTTATGTTCATCTTAGTATATTGATAGTCAATGTTTATTAATTGATGTTACTTATTCGGCTAGTTTTGGAGTTCAAAAAGGAAATATTCACTCATGTTTCCAACATTTCTAAGTAGGTTGATGTCAAAATTAAAGAGAAGATGAAAATGATTAATCATATGCAACTACCAAGAGAATGCTTGCATTTTTCATTTTCTTCTAGTCCCAATGACTTTTGTTAGATTTTAATTTAAACTTAAAATATTACACATTGAATGATTTTTTTTTTCTTTATTTTCACAATTTATTATGTTATCTCTTAACGGGAGGGATGAAACATGCAAGTAACCATATAGGATGAATGTAAGTGGTAAATATGATATTAGAGGTTAAACATACATTCTCCTAAAGAGAAATAATGTTTACAAGAAATTAAGTGTAGATTTTGCTACCCGATTACTTGAAATACAAACTATAACAGAATGGATTGGTTAAAGACTACAGATAAAAAAAATTGCATTACTCTTATATTATTGTGTGGCATAAAAACATAATTAAGAAAAACTTTTATCGAACAAAAAGTTCCATCAAATTTTAGTTGGGATTTGTGTGTTGCAGTTAATTATCCTAATTTTATTCTTTTAAATTTTCACTTGTTATGTATGATTTTTGTTTTGCTTCCACAAAATTAGGATATAGCTTAAAAGATAAATAACTTTAACACATCAAGAAAAAAATTTAGCATTATGAAATTTTTTTTCTTTTTACAACATCATCACTTTATTAAACGATGATATCTTCACTTCAGAATTTTTCAATCAAATTATTTTATCGTCTCGAGAACTTTTTTTTTTAATCCTCTTTTCTGTTAGATATGAGTTTTTCTTCTCCCACACCCCCCCCCCCCCAACAAAAGAACAAAATATTGGATGCCGTTTGTCTCCAATTTGTTACTTTTTTTCTCCGAATATCAATTCTCATTAATATAATCTTTTTGTTCTACGAATATCATTTCTCAAATTATTTTATCGTCACGAGGGCTGTCTTCAAACTTCAAAAAGGCCGGAACAATAAGAAACACAAGGGGGGGGGGGGGGGGGGCGGAGCAAAAGGAAGGAAAAAAAAAGAGAGAGCGAGAACCAAAGATATATGAATGTGGTATTGGGAGTAATTTTGAAGTGGGGCTATTGGTTGGTTGGTGGGCATAAAATAAAACCTGATCATGGGCAATTCCAATGCTCATTGCTGAGAAATAGGCAGGCATGCCAACTTATGAATGGCAGTAAAGGAGACCTCCACATTTGTACAGTGGAACAATAATAAACTTATAGTGCAAAGAGACTTCTAATAAGTTCACAAATCTATAATTTTTGCTTTTCCATTGCACAGAGCTTCGCATTGTGCAATGGGCGACAATACATGAGATGAGAAGATGCAATTGTTATGAAATTGGAAAGAATAATGATTTATTTAAAAAGTTCAGATATATAGACTTGCTATTCATTCGTTAGTAATGTTGAAATTATTTCATTAATAATAGTATAAAAATTAATTATTATCAAACAAATGGTAGTCATTGATTGGTACACATCATACAATTACTCAATTCAATAGCTTTGACTTCACTCTAGAGTGAACTTTATGAAATTATAATGTTTGATAAACTAAGGCATGCTGTGTTTTATCGATATTATAACTAGTTTAACTTGTCAATACATATGCAATAATTGGTTAAAAGATTATCTTTTTACACTAAAGATGAAGGAGAAAAATAAATTAATACACTAGAGACACATTTTTAAAAAAATACATTTACCAATAAGTGATATGTATTTATGATTTAGTTTTTATTTTTTATTAAGGTGTTGTAATTTTTAAGTTATAATTATGAAAAAAGTTATAACTATATAATAAAAGTTAATAATATATAATAAATATGATTTTTAAATAATAATTTTAACAAAAAATATTATAAATATTATAGATTTTTTATTATAAAACTGATTGATCAAATCAACTCAAATTTTAAACTATAACAATAAGTGTTTATTAAATTTTTAGTACGATATCTTTTAAGGTTTACGTGCCTAACTTTGATACTAAACCAGACTTAATAGAGCTCTACTGAACACCTTCATGGGTCATGGCTCGATCGTATCATCATTATATATATATAATAAAAAAAACAAAAAATTAAAAACATACGGTCGTGGCCTTTAACTTTGATAGAAATTAGAATACTACTCAATGATACAGTGGTAGAAAGTCTTTGGTTGCTTATATTAATGCATGTCAATCAAAACGCACTATGGCAGAACGGCTGGTACACAATACCAAGTAGGTAAGCTGCACTGCAGTCTGTAGTCCGCAGTTGGCCCTCTCAATCATGCTCACAATGGAATTTGAGTTCAAGCCAACTCATGTGTCCTTTATGCTTTTTTAATTCTTATTAGAGAAATGCTAAAAAAAAAAAAAGGAGAAAAAATGTATTGAAAAAAAAAGAGAGAAAGTAAGCTGGGTAGAAAGAGAGAATAAAATTCTCTCATTTTTTCTAGTCTTTCTCCATTTTTCTCTCTCTTTGGCATTGCTCTTCTTATTAACTTTTCCAAACCATCCAAGATTTTTACTTTTTAACAAAAGATAATTGAAGCTTACTTAAACAAATACGTACGGAACAATATAACAAAAGATTTTTTTTATTGCACAAAGTAAGATCAAGACAATTAATTATCATAACCCCTTGATGCCCTTTCTTTAATAAAGAGCCCTGGTCCTGGAGGCGGATTCAAGATTTTGGTTCGATTAAGAAAAAATGAAAAAACTCGTAACGTAAGTTGGTTATTGTTGGGATTATGTGCTCTTTTAAAGTATATTAATTTATTTTTTGATTAATAAAATATTTAAAATATTTTTTAATTGCATAAATATATTGAATAAAATTCGTTTAATCATATTATATGTATTTATGTGATAATTACATGGATTCACAGAAGATATAAATATAAGTTATCTTATGATTAAATAAATTAAGTTCGCAGTTGATAAATATAGTTGGATGCTCTATTTATGTTTAGACGGTAGTAAATTTGTTAAATGATTTGTCTTAATCATGTATGAATTTACTGATATAGTTTGACTATATTGAGCTGGATCACATATGAGATTTAATTAATCTTGAAATGGCTGTCAAACTTATTAAATCTCATAGGCATTAATTTTACTGTAATCTTAATCTTGAGTTAGTTTATAATTTCATGATTGTAATTGTTATTTCATTTGAGTTATCAATTGGCACGACGCACACTTGTAGTCAAGATTACCCAATATCTTGGTGGGAGCAATTATGAGTATTGGAGTTATAGATTAGCAATATAAAATTTGTACAAGACATCTCTTAATGGGTTTTCAGCATTTGATCATAGAAATCAGTAAGTATCAAGGAACAAGATGTAATTAAATCGTTTGGACAGTTGAGATATCAATTTAATTAACAATGTGGTACAAATGATTATGCAGTAAAGAAATCAATGTGGCTTAGGATGAATCATTATTCGAATATACAATTATGGAGATCAGTTTCAATCTTTTAGTGGAGTAGATTTGGAATTAAATAATTGAGATAATTTAATTACAGGCCTAATTATTGTAACCACTATTATATGTACCCATATGATCCCGGGGTTAGTTTATTTAATTGACTGCGCTGCTACTGGATTAATAAGCAAGATAACCAATTATTTAGGTTAAAAACCTAAATATATTATTTAGTAGGAGGCTCCATGTAATATGCTTGTGTCTAAGGAACCTTGTGTTATTTTACAAGGTGGACCCCTATGACAAAAAGAAGTAACGTTACTTTTGATTTTATTATTTTTAATTTAAATTAAACTTGATTTAATAGAATTAAAAATATAAAAATATGGAGCTTAGGGTTTTCACTAGATAGAGATATAAAAGGGTTTATTTTCTTCCAAAAAAAGTGAGTCGCATTATACAGTTCAGAGAAAACGAATTTTTCTCTCTAATTGTGAAAGAAAATTTTTCTCATGCTAGTTGCTTTTAGTGGTAATAAAAGTGCCCATATGTCGAGTGTAGATCAAACCTAAGTCACAACTTGGAAGATCATTGATGACGGATCGTGATCTAACAAGCGTGGTGATGACGAATCATGATCTAACAGGTGTAGTGGTGACGGATCGTGATCTAACAGGTGTAGTGGTGACAGATCGTGATCTAACAGGAGTGGTGGTAACAGATTGTGATATGGGAGTCTAGTTTAACTCAGTAAAAAAGTCAAATTAGATTAATAAGGTATGATTTTCTAAATTACAAATTCATATATATTGTAGGAGATCGATCCTAAAAGTTTTTATAAAAATTTAAAAAATTGATTTTTCTCCAACAGTTATGACATTAAATTAGTAAAATCGAGGACCTAACAATGAAGATCATAATGTAGAAATTAGAAACCTGAATTAGCTTTGGAGTAAAAATTTTTAAACTTAATGGGCCAATTGTAATATATACATAGAATTTGGTATATTTAAAATATAACTACTTATTTAGTTTATTATTATTATTAGGGTAATTTGTAACCTACCCCCAAATAAATTGACATTTTGCATCCCGTCCCCAACAAATTTGACTTGTTGCACCACGCACCCAAAAAAATTGACATTTTGCACCACGCCCCCAATTCCGTTAATTTTTCAGTTATTTCTAACGGCTCCGTCTAATTTTTAATTGAATGACAAAAATGCCCCTCTATGTAAAAAAACAAAATTTTAGCTCATTTAATTTTTTAAGGTTTTTTTTCAATTGCAATAAAAAAAAAAATTCTTCTTACATGTTCATTGTCACCACTATTATTTTTCCTTTAATTTTTTAAAGATTTTTTTTTTAATTTTAATAAAAAAAATTCTTGTTACATGTACATTTGTCACCATTATTATTTTCTTTTAATTTTTTAAATATTTTTATTTTAATTGCAATAAAAAAAATTCTTGGTACACGTACATTGTCACCACTATTATTTTTTCTTTAATTTTTTAAAGATTTTTATTTTAATTTTAATAAAAAAAAATTCTTGTTACATGTACATTTGTCACCACTATTATTTTCCTTTAATTTTTTTAAGATTTTTATTTTAATTGCAATAAAAAAATTTCTTGTTACATGTACATTGTCACCACTATTATTTTTCCTTTAATTTTTTAAAGATTTTTATTTTAATTGCAATAAAGAGAATTCCCATTAAAATTAATTTAAGGAATAAACTTTCAATTTTACCCCTCCACCGTTAAACTTAACTGAAAAAATAACGGAATTGGGGGCGTGGTGCAAAATGTCAATTTTTTTGGGTGCGTGGTGCAACAAGTCAAATTTGTTGGAGACAGAGTGCAAAATGTCAATTTATTTAGGGATAGGTTACAAATTACCCTTATTATTATTGTTTTCCTGGGTGGCCAGGCACCCTTGGGCCTTATATGGTTTTGCCTTTGCCTGCACGTTATATGATATGTTTTGTTTAAAGAATAATAAAAGGAAATGAAGAGAGGAGAGAAAAGAAAGAGAAGGGAGAAAAAATAAATAAAGAGAGAAAAGGATAGGAATTCATGTTAAACTAAATAATAAATTTGAGATTGACAATCTTTTTCCCTCATTTTTTTTTGCGTCTCTCCTTTTTATTCTTTTTCTTTTCTCTCATTTCTTCCAATCAAACATGGACTAAGGAGCTCCACCTTGATAAGGAAGCTGAAAAAAAAAACTAAATTAGTAAGCTCTTATTCTTATATATGCTTGACCAGTATTATGTCGTCTATCAACATATAATGTGCACATAATTTCTAGAGCTTAACTAGAGAATATTCCTCAAATCTCAGCTCCTTTAGAATATTCTCTATCACTAGTTTTAATTAGCTCTTTTGATGAATAAGATAATGAACTCGGCAACCTTGTACTAGTAGGGTTATGATCATGTGGGCGACGTTGCTCACCTTATGGTAAGTGTCGACGCCACATGGCAGCCTCTTATTAGGAGACTGTGTTGTGGGATTCGTAGTCTTCTAATGAAAAACTGGCACATGGCGATGTCACCCACTATAAGATGAATATGTTGCCCACACTATCTCTTTTCTATATATATATATATGTAAAGAATTCAAATTCAAATAAAAATTAGTCTCACAAACAACATTAACATACACACCAAAAAAAAAAAAAAAGGAAACTAATCACAACCCAGCCATGTGTAGATAAAGGATCATGGGAACATATGCATGCTATCACCTCTGTCTATGAGAGAAATATTAATGAAAGAACAAAAGTAAGAACATAAATTCCACTTGAAAGCAAGGAAGTTTAGTTATTTCAACCATCCCAGAGTTGGGTATTACTCATTACCAAAGCGTAAAAATAAGTAAGGATGGCGGTAAAAATCTGCCTCATCTGGGTTCTCGTAATTTACATCAGGCTTGGCTCGAATGGAGCGTGTTTTATAAAATGTGTGCCAGGTTTGGGCTTCATTTACAAAGTTTAAGTTCGGCTTGAAAGCCCAAGAAATATTTAAAAAATTAAAAAATGTATAGTATTTTTATTAAAATATATTTTTTTTACGTATATTTAACTCTCTCATGTATTTATAGTTTTAAATTCTATAAGCCCAACTTTTAAAGCCTAATTCAACAAAAAAAAGTAAAATTTTATGAACTGTAAAATTTGTAAAATATATAAAAATTTAAAAAAATATAGAACATAAAAATTTGAACTACTTTTCCTGGCCTAAAAAAGTCTAGCCCAACAAAAGACATGCTAGGAACAAGCTCGGGCTTTACTAAGCTCGGCTTGAGATCGACATTTTGTCATTCTTAAAAATAATTCTCATTTACATCTTTTTTTTCCCTAATTACTAACATTTTCTCCTACTATATTTATCAACTTTTATTGAAACTAATTATTAAGCAAGTCCATATCTCCCATTTCTTTCTCTCCCTTTCAAAAGAAGAAAAGAATTAAAACGAAAGGAAAAAAATTGAGATTCCGAGAGGAGTAGAAGATCAAAATTCTCTTATTGTTTGTTAAAAGATATCATTTTCATCTCATGTAACACTAAAAAATATTGAAAGTTAACAATTTGGGAGGGAATAAGGATATTTGAATCAATAATTTTCCTTTTTACAGTCATTTTCTAAACAAACCACCTTATAAATTTAAAAAATAAGATAGTACTTTATATGAACCCTCCAAAAATCCAAAAATAACCTGAATTTGTTTTCCTCAATCTGCTTTTTCTTCTTCATCTTCTTTTTTGCTCTGTTCTTCTTTCTTTTCATTTTTTCCGCAAATGAGGTGGTTTCCCGTGATCAATCTTGCTAACATTCTCAACAAAATCAATTTATGAAAATATTTAAAGATTAGTAATTGTGATTGTCAAAACTCAGATGGGTTTACAATAAAAACAACTGTTTTCTTTTGTTATCCATTGGCCTTCATGAAAAGTTACAAACCAGAGGACTTCTAGTAGAGTCAAATCAACTTCTGAGTATATTTGTCTTTCTATTAAAAGTTTTAAATAATCCAATATATTTCTTTATATTGCTTGATTTAACTTTCTGATTGTTTAGTCATTCATAAGGACTTAGAATATTTTTTATCAGTTTATGCAAATTTTTCGTTTAATTCTTAGCAATGGGAGTTTCTTTTTTCTTTTTATCTACAAATTATTTGTCTGTAAAGTAAATGTCTTAATGGATATTTTGATAATAAAATATATTATGAAAGGATGGGCTTATTTGAACCCACCAAATTCCTCTCTACACCACTTTAAAAAATAAATTTATTATTAAAAAAAATTCACAAATCTCTTTCTCTCTCTATTTTACAATTGCATATCATCTCCTTACTCTCACATTTTTAGGGATGATAATTAAATTGGATCCTCATTTTTTAATTTGCGGATCTGGATATGGAAATTTGGGATCCACACAGATCCAATTCCAAATCCGGAGGCAAGTGCATCCGGAAAACCGAATATCTGGATCCGAATAAATTTTATTTTAAATTAAAAATATATATTAAAAATTAAATGACAATTACAAAATAAATTTATTTATGGATTTATGATGTTGTTGTATATTATTCATGTTGAATTATTAATTGTTAGATTATGATTGAATTTTTTTATATTATTATGTAAATTATTGAATTTTATTTTAAATTAAAAATTAAAAATTAAATTTTATTTGTGGATTTATGATGTTGTTGTATCTTATTCATGTTGAATTATTAATTGTTGGATTATGATTGAATTTTATTTGATATTATTAGATAAATTATTGAATTTTATTTTAAATTAAAAATTTATATTAAAAATTAAATAAAAATAAAAATTAATTTTTATCTGTGGATTTATGATGTTGTTGTTTCTTATTCATGTTAAATTATTAATTGTTGGATTATGATTGAATTTTATTTGATATTATTAGATAAATTATTGAATTTTATTTTAAATTAAAATTAAATTAAAATTATATATTAAAATGAAATAAAAAAATTAAAAGTAAATTTTATTTGTAGATTTATGAGATTATTGTATGTTATTCAAGTTGAATTATTAATTGTTGAATTATATTAGATTTTATTTTATATTATTAGGTAAATTATTGAATTTTTTAATTACATATTAAATTATTGAATTTTAATTTTTGCTGATATGGATATCCAGAATATCCGCCCGCATCCATTGCAGATATTGCCTGCATCCAAATTCGCATCTTTTTTTTTGCCAACCCTACACATTTTGTAAACTAAACACTCAATTTTATTCTCTTTTGAATTCATTTTTTGGTCTTTTTTGGTTTTTCTTAACTAAACACTCAATTTTGTTCTCTTTTGAATTCATTTTTTGGTCTTTTTTGGTCTTTCTTAGTAGATTATGGTCTCTATTTCATACTTCATATATATAAGAATTTCTTTGCTTGATATTCATTATCTTTTGTGTTTGGTAAAAATTAATTTCTTGATACTTAACAACTTTATGGAGATAAAAATTTGTTGATGTTCAATTTTAAATAGTTGGTTTTGTTCTTCTTAGTTTGTGATATCAATTATTTACAGTTAAAGATATATTTGAATGAATTGATGAGAATTTGTGAAATTGAAATGAAAAAGAGTAGAAATAATTAATTAAGTAATTTTATTAAAAATTATTTGGATAATATAATTCTTAATTAGAAAATGGATTTAGAGAGGAAATTCATATATTCAAATAGCCCCACCTAGAGCTGACAAAACGGGTTATCAAGTTATGTTCATGTCGTGTCATATTTGTGTCGTGTTAAATTTAGGTCGACCCAAACCCAACCTATTTAATAATCGTGTCAAAATATTGAGACCCAAACCCGACACGAAAAAATAATTGGGTTACCCAATAACTCGCTTAATATCTATATATTAAACAAAAATTACATCAAATATTTATATACTGTCATACATACAACATACATAATTTATCGATATTATAAAATATACATATCTACCAAAATATTACACATTTACACTATCGATGTTTTGATTATATATATGTAAATAATATTATATATCAATATTATAAAATATACATATCTACCAATATCTTATATATTTACACTACTGAAGCTCTAAATGTATTTAAAATTTTATAAATAAAACACGATATTTATATTCATCCTTTTAAAGAATAAAAATAAAAGAGAAAATTATTTCTAATATTTAAGTTTTGATGACAAGAACCTACAAATTATTTTTAAATATAAAATATAATCGGATCATTGATCCGGTAAATGGATTAAAAATTTTAACCATAAACCGACACGGAAAAAAATCGTATCGATCCAGACCCAACCCATTTAATAATTGTGTTAAATGCGACGACTCATACCCATTTATTCGTGTTACGTAATCGGGTCGTGTCAAATTTTGCCAACTCTAGCCCCGCCCATTACGAAATTACTGATGTAGAGACTGATTCTATGTGTTCAAATGTCTGCATCCATCATTGACTCAATTCATTTTTTAAATACCTTAATCAAATTTTGAGTATTATTTTTCACTTTAATTTCAAATCCTTCAATCACGTCAACGATACTTGAGAATTCTTTAAGAAGTATTTGTTTTATTTATTTATTTAGCTTTACTTAGGGCTCATACTACATTTTGTTAACGTCAGTTGGTTATTTCTATCTGTACAGCTGAATATTGCATAAAATAATTTTGTCGAACAAATTTTGAACATCTTAAAAAAATTCATAACTAAAATTTTCTATTGTAATACGATCATATTTTGTTCGATATTCTATATCAAACAAATAGCTTTTGATTTGAGTTTTTTAGACAAACAATTTTTGAACTCTTAAAAATTAATAATTAAAAGTTCAAATTTATTATTCTATACATTTTAGTGTCCAAAAATTTATTTATTTTTGAAATATTTTAATAATAATTTTTTTAAAGTGAATTTAATAAGTAATTTGGTGGAACTTTATCCTAAAAATGTTTTTCTTATCAGCAAGAGAATTTTGATGAGCTTTAGAAGATGATGGGAGAAATGATTAATTTATTGAAATAATACTAATGTATCGATCATGTTTCAATTCATAGAGCGGGCAGGCTACATATATTGGATACATTGGATGAATTTGATTAGGCCAATCCACTAAGAACAAACTCTAATCTTTTCTGCTAGTTTGTGGTCCTCTCAATCTAATTGTCAAGGCCATTTTTCAGATTAATTATTGCATTGGAAGCCAACATTGTTCTGTGTCCTTGGACTTGTTTTTATTTTTATTTTTACTTCTATTATTTTATTTATTTTGTGTCCCCGAGCCAATGGGCCATCACAAATATGCAATTATGAACTTTGCATGATCTCAGTTATTTGCTGCCATTTCTGTCAATCAAAAAGCAAATGTGTATGGGTATCTGCAGCCGCTGCTGATACTCTAGAAGAGCCTCTATTAATGTGAAAAATGGACCTTCGAAATCGTTTTGCTCTGCCATTGTATAGACAGTGTCCATCATAGATGGATGGTAAAGTTGGAAGAGTCATTGGTAGGCCAATCGTTTTATTTCTTTTATATTTACTCGTTGTCATGTCTCTACTTCAACCAATTATGCTAATATGTATACATATGTAGCGAGCAATATATAAGTTAATTTTAACTGGTGGGATGGATGGGCAC
Organism: Citrus trifoliata; assembly: GCA_018350135.1. Taxonomy (NCBI): domain Eukaryota; kingdom Viridiplantae; phylum Streptophyta; class Magnoliopsida; order Sapindales; family Rutaceae; genus Citrus; species Citrus trifoliata. Next base: position 393,879 of record VKKW01000072.1, read on the forward strand.
GTCTTTTATGTCTAATTAATTAAAATTTCCATATATGAGTTCATTTTACAATTGATTAATCAATTATAGTAATATTATGATAATGGATAACACTAGATACAAACCCAAAAGAATTTTTTTTGAGAATTTACGTAGGGCAGGGGAGAATGCAAATTGGTGACAAGAAGAAGGTAAAATAATAATAATAATAATAATAATAATAATAATAATAATTTTAGGTTAATTATATACGACTAACATACCTGTATATACGAAAATACCTCGAATTATATCAGTAATCTCTGCCATTGAATTAGTTTGTGATTGATTAAAAGGGAATGGAGGATGCATCTAGCTAAATAGGGAAATTGTAGAAATTAATTATGTCTAAACAGTGGATAAAACAACATTGTAAGATGATCATATTTTATTGACTTCGATTATCTTACTAAACATCTAAGATATCTAAATTATAGGATACGATGGTGACACATATAAGAGGAATATATTTATTTGTTAATATATATAGCAGTGGCTGTGCTATTTACCGACACACTTTCCATTTGACATGACGTAAAAAAGACTCAAAATAGATTTTTGACAATTTCACCGTAAAAACACATTCCACATATTATTTATTTTTTTATAGTTTCTAACAAGAGGGTCTAATTCCACTTTCTCTGCCGACTACGATTTCTATTTTACTACCATTAATATTGTGATAAGATTGACAATTTTTTCTTGCTTTTTAAAGTTTGATTTTGTTGTCCACTAATATTAATCAATGACCAAACTTTGGGTTGGTTGGATTTCATTACAACAACTTTTTTTAATATTTAGTCGCGTTAGATGTGCATGATTGCATGAATATCGCATTTTAACTAAACCTTCTAAAAAAATAAATTTTATTTTTGCCGAATTTTATTTGATCACCTCTAATCGTAAACAATGTATGGATACGAGGAATATACAACATACGGATATAAAGAGTATTAAACAAAAATAAATAAATAACTAGATGTTTATTCAAATGTTTTTTACTATAAAAATTTTACATAAATTTTGAGTCGAGTGATATGCAAACAATAGAAAGAAATAAAAAGGAGAATCCATGAATAATGGGTTGGGAATTGAGTGGGATATCATTATGGTGGAGAAGCCTTATCATATTTTGATTTTAATATTTTCTTTTTTATGTGTCAACTGGCTATGATTAATTTATGGGTTTTGCCGCTTTGTCCCAGCCCTTTGATTTTTAATTGTAATGAGATGGGGTTAAAATAATGGACATGCTTGACACTCACTCACTATAAAAAAAGTCAAATTTAAAAAAATAAATAAATCACAATAGCGTAAAATCTTGTGAAAAAGACGCAATCATCCTACAATAGTTTCTAAACAGGTCCATAAGGAACTTATTAGTTCCGGTTGCTATTTGGTTAAATTAAAAAGATTTATTCGAAGAGTATTTTTTAATGGATTTAAAATTTTAAATAGGCGCTCATAGGAGTTTAATTGAGTAGTTTTTAAATAATTTTATTTAGTTAGCTACTGAATTTAAATTTTAAATTGATAGGAATTAAAAATTTTATTTAGCCTTTGTTCCTCTTGGATCTTCAGTTTGTCTTTTAAAATAATTATTTGAGAGTGATTCTGCATGTGAGAAGCATATTTTGCCTTTCGCCAAGTGATGGGCTGCTACTCACACATTGTTCAAGTCGCATTTGAAATATGAGGACTCAAATTTTCCCTCTTAATTAAGAATTAATTGAGTGGAGATAGTTTTTTCTCTCATAAAATATTCTTCAAATATTATTGAAAGTCATGAATGGAGCAAATATCTCTCTAATATTAGTAAAGAGAGAAAATTAGGTGTGCTTCATAATCATTAATCAAATACAAGAATGTACAAGGGTTAACGAAGAATATTTTGTAATACAATAAGTACAATTATTTTAAAAGATGTATAAATAGATGTTTGAATAATTTTAAAAAATTATAAGGACTAATAAGTAATTGGATCAAATCCTAAGAGATAAATGAACGTTTACTCTTAATACTTTTAAGAAAGGAACATGTTGGCAAAAATTCCAATATACACAACCTTAAAAAAAAATTATAATCGCTCCACTTAAGTTTTGTCAAGCATATTGCTAATTCATTTTTCCATATGGATGATAAAATTCTCTACGGGTTTGAGGTCCCATGAAGTCTCATTCTAAATTGGGAAAATTTTCAATAATTTTTGGAGAATGGGGTGGGGAGTGGGGGAAAGTAATCCCCAAATTATTAACGGGGTGGGGTTTGGTATTGCACTCCCACCCACCCCACCCCCACCCCAATCCCCATTATATATAAATATGCTTTTAATTCTTATTTAATAACTTTTATTTTATCAACTATAATGTCAATTAATATATTTTTTTAATTTTTATGTAATATAATAGAATATGAATAAAAGAAAACCCTACAAGATTTTTCAACTTTAAAACATTATTATATTTTCTTTTCTCTTTTAAGGTACTGTTCTCTTTAAATATTTTTTACTTTTAATATCATTTTAAGATATTGTTTCAAATTTTTAGAGATTTTTTTAAAAATTAAATACTTTATAATATGGTGTTGATTTTATTTTAACTCTCTAATTCTTAATTTATTGAAATCATATTTTTATATCTACTATAAAATAAATAAATGGGGAATGGGGTGGGGTGGGGATGAGGGAATCATTCCCCACGTGGGGAATGATTCCCCATCCCCAACCCACTAAATTTATTAGGGAATGGAGGTAAAATTTTTAATGGAATGGGGAATGGAGTAGGCATCCCCACCCCCACCCCGCTCTATTTCCATCCCTAATTTTTCATTAAACTCATTTAGTGTACATTAACATTACAAAGTTAAATAGTATTTTATGTCATTTTTAATTTTTGAGAAAATTATAACTTGAATACATAATTTTTAGCGAAAATTTAAATTACAAAAAGTTAGATTTGCCTAGTAATCACTGAGGGGGTGGAAAATAATTTTTTTTAGATAAATAATATCTACACCCCAAAAGTTTGGAAAAACAATCATTAATACCCTCAAATTTTCCAAAAGGGACACTAGGGCTCCTTTTGACCATTATATCATTTACCTCCATTATCCCAAAAAGTGAGCTTTAAATTTTTTAATAAATACAATAAATAATGTAATCTATGCAGTAGACTAATAATATTAAAATATTTTAAGAAAGCTAAATATTTAAATTATTATATTTATTTTAGATATTTTAAATAAATATTTACATTAAGTACATTTTACAATTAAAAAAAACCTCACATACTAATAATGTTTAAATTATTAGTTTACATAGTATTCAAAGTAATTTCAATTTTTATAAATTTATTTTAATGTTATATTTCTATTTATTATAAAATATTAGAGTTAATTTTTTCTAGAATAATAGAGTTAAGGGTACTATGGTCAAAAAGAGGTCTTAGTGTCATTTTTAAAAAATTAGGAGTGTTAGTGACCATTTTCCAAAACTTTGGAGGTATAAATGTCCTTTCTCCTTTTCTGTACAATCGGCCTAAAATGTTATATGAAACCTTAATAAAATGTTAACTAAGTGACCAATGATTTATTTATTTTTAATGAGAGAGTTTGATTGAGGTTAGCCCCTTATAAATACCCTTAAAAATTCTAAAAATTACATTAAAAAGTTAAATTTTCTATACTCTTTGTTTTCTTCACTCTCCTTGCAAACCTTTTAAATAAACATTAATACCACTCTTTCATTTTAATATATCATGCATCTGAATTTTATGAAAAAGTACAAAGGTACTTACATTTTATCATGTAAATTAAATAATCTCATATATTTTTCATATTATAGGTGTTAATTATAGATCGATATAGCCCAATTTGAATGAAATGTCTAGGTTCGTCATTGATAATAATATATTTTCGGGGACATAGTCTGGGTCATGGCCCCTATAAAAAATTAAAATTTTTTCTTTTAAAATATACATGATGTGTCCTCAATTATAATAAAAGTTAAAAAAAATCTCTAAACTAATTAGAATTCACTAAATAATGATGATATATATATATATATATACCTTTATATTCTAGTTTTTACAATAAATGCATCGTCTAATTCCTCATAATACCTAAATACTATTTTTTAATTATATATTACTATAATTTATCTTTTCTTATAGACAATAGCATGTGATAATTCTCTTCTCCATCTCAATATTCAATTCTAAAATCTATTTTTTTTAACTCATTTCTCCATTTGAATTATTCTATTCTTTAACAAATTTAGCTTCGTTTCTTTACATTACTCACATGACCCCTATAACCAAAGTTTTCAACCATCACCCCCAGACATAGTATTTTTTTTTTTTTTTCGCTTAAAGATTCTCTAAAAGATTCTAACGGTGGTAACTAAAACAATGAGTTATTAATATAATCTCGAAACTTAAAAGTGAACTGGTAATAATTTTTGAAGGTTTTGTGTATTTTAGCTCATAATTTCCCTTTAAGAAATTAACTTAATTTTCCGTGTGGATGTCTGCTTGCGGGGTTGTACATTATTCTTCAGCAATTCAGCTTCTGTTAAGTTTACATGACGACATTAACAATAAATAAGTTAAAAAAAAAGAATGAATTATACGAAATTCTGACAAAATGGTTTCATTTTTGTTGTCAAATTCAGTAAGAGTTAAAAATTAGACAATACTGAGATATATAATAGATCAATTATATTATTTAATGAAAAATTCTTACGCAATTTTAATGTGATTTCAACAAGTAGTAAGGTGATGCACCATGGTTGCCTTTGATGGCATTATATTGCAAAGTTCTCGGAGCTCAACAAAAGTTCATCACTAATTTAAACTACAAATTTTGTCCTTTTCATCTATTTCTTGCAAACTTCATTCGAGTTTATGTATTTTCTACGCATAAAAGGGAAGAAACCCCTTTGAAACCATTGGACCTTACCACACTTAGCTTGTTTATTTATTTTATCTTTTAATATTATTATAACTTGAGTTCTATAATCGGTCTTGTGGATTACTTTTTCAAATGCTAATGGGTAAATAATTTGATGTGGCAGAGAATTAGGAATCGTTTCAAATATAGATGTCGGTTTAGATGAAGAGGTTTGCATTCGGTTTAGGAATGAGTTAAGTTTTTTAATGTGATGGATGATACGTTCCATTAGATGTTGGTTTAAATTGACAAGTAGATAATTTTATATGATGCTGTAATTTAAATGTGACTCTTTATTTGAATATGTAAGTATTGTATAATTCCCCAAGACGTCACAATATTTATTTGTGGAGAGTATCTCACCCCCCAAAAGGTCAAATATATAGACATGTTAACATCTTCTATTTTCAATAAGAGATTTGTGAGAACTTTGCTTAATCAAGATTTCAAAATTGGAAAATCCCAAATCTCTACTTTCAATGAATTCAAAAATAAAATAAAATTTAATTAAATACATTTGCTCTCACGTCACGTTTGGCCCTATTACCTATGGGAGTTGAACCTTATCACATTCACTTTCAGCTTTTAGTTTTCTCCGCATAGTTATCAAACAAATTATGGAAACCATCAAAGTCAAGTAACACAGAAGATATTTACGCACGTAATTCGTAAAGATTGCAACACCTAAATGTCTACAACTCACGGTGGAGAGACTTTGGATTAGCATGAATTATTTAAAAATCATTTTCTAATAATTAATTCTACAACTACCGTCAAATATCCCTTTCACTAAAAGTATCTGCATACAGCTGTAAGATCATTATATAAGTCATAGGAGAAATATGTTTAGTGCCAGTAAAAAAGATGTTAAATAAAATAAAATACGAAAATATGTACAGAAACATAATATCAGTTCAGGTTAATACGCTTGTTATGTAAGAGAATCTCGCTTAGGAAAATTTTAGGTCGATAACACCACGTTAACATCTTACTATCTTATTGGATCCCGACATACATACACTTATCATTAAATTTAACATTACCATAAATACATTGTGTGTATTATGTGGTGATGTCTAATTAAATGGTACATCAGACATCCAATTGAATGGCAGGATGCTAAAGTGGTGGTGCAGCATCACCCAATTTTGTTTTATTTTGTACTAGGGTAGAGTTACAATTCATTAGTTCTTGCACATGTAATAAAAACCCAAAAATATATAAATTTGGGTTAAAACATATAGAAAACTAAGATACACACGACTGAACTAATTAATCTACCATAGGTTTTTATATATACCAGCGTTGAGATGTTATTATTTCTCAAAGATACTCCAAGTAATTTGACCTCTTGCCTAAAAAAAAACATGAGAATAAAATTTAAACTTAAGAAGGTATAAATTTAAAAGGGCTAATCTAGTGCGTAACATCGCATGTAGTAAATTATGATTGAGGTTGTGGAGTCACAGTGTTGAGCCCCTACTCTTGATTTGCCACATGCACTATAACACGCACGATGTCGCATACAAGATCAAAATTTTAGGTTTAATTTGAAATGGAGTGGTTCGAGTTTGATGTATGCCTAATTTGTATAATTTATTCATGCATGTTGTTCATATGCGAATTGTCTAGGTGTTGTATTAGTACTGGTTTTTAGTTATTGAGTTAGCAAAACATGTTAGGGAGTTGTAGTGAGATGTTATTTGTATTTTAATTGTTATCTTGTTAGTAGGTTCATTATTATTCACTAAATTCATACTTCTTTAACCACTTGACCTTACCCCAGTGATTAGAGCCACTCCCTCATATGCGTGAGAGAAGTAGTTTGAACCTCCACATAAGTATTGTGGAGGTTTAATTTAAATTTCATTTCTCATCTCTCGAGCGAAGGTTGGAGTCCCTCAAATATTTGAGAGAATTAAATCTGGACAATGTTATATAAGAGTTGATGTAAACTGGTTCTAGTGATTGTAAATATTAATTATAATAACATACAATATGTTGTATCCTGTGCAATAATCTCATATAATAATAAAAAAAAATTCGTACTTCTTTAGTGGAGAGAACGCTCCTCACAACACAAACAACAGTATTTCTTCTACTTTCTCATTGTTTCTTGTTACAAACTAGAACATATCCGAGTTTAAATAGTAAAAAGAAAAAGAAAGCATTAATGTCATTACCTGTCATTACCTTTACTGAATTTGCAAATAATAAGTCCCCACTACACTTTCTGAGTTGTACAGTAAGTTTACTCCCTATAAAAGGCAGACTAAGATGCTCAAAGTCTCAACACTTTTTCTTTTCAATATTTTCTTTTTCCCCAAAACAAACCTATCTTCCATGGATAGTTCAGTAGCTGTAGCTCCAGTAGCAACTGAAAATGGTGTTGAACACACCGAAAACAAAATTTCCCACCACAAAATATCCTCAAAGGGTGGCTGGAACGCTGCCATTTTCATCATCAGTATGCATAAAAACCAACGGCCTTCATTATCTGAATTTGTTATTTTCTATTTCATATGATTTTAATGTAATTAATTTATGAATTTGCTTGCATGCATGCAGTGGTTGAGATGGCAGAGCGGTTTGCGTACTATGGCCTGGCTGGTAATCTGATACAATATCTGACAAATGTTCTAAATGAACCCACAGCAACTGCAGCCCAAGATGTTAATAATTGGGTTGGCATCTCTTCAATTTTCCCATTATTGGGAGCTTTCATTGCCGATTCTTACCTTGGTCGATTCAACACCATTCTTCTTTCATCCTTTATATATTTCATGGTCAGTTTGTTATATTAACTCTTTGATCGCCTTTCGTTATCTCATCATCGTTTATTAATTAAACTTTCAAAAAGCACTTTTATTTAATTGGCCACCCGAATTGATATGCGTTTTTGCACAATCTCGTCATCTTTATTTAACATTCAAGGCTATGTATGAACGACTGGTTAATTCTGTAACAGGGAATGGTTCTGCTGTCACTAGCAGTCTCAGTAATTCCATTGCATTATCGGAAAGCTGTGTTTTTCACAGCGCTTTACATATTGGCGGTGGGGGACGGTGGGCACAAGCCATGTGTACAAACATTTGCAGCAGACCAATTTGATGAAAGAAACCCAAAGGACAAGGATGCCAAAAGCTCTTTCTTTAATTGGTGGTACTTAGGAATTGTGTTTGGCGCTTCTGCTGCTGTTTTGGTCGCCATTTACCTTCAGGTAAATAGTCCTAGGGATGGGCAAGGATTAGCTTGATTCAGTTCAGTTTCAAATTGAACTGAAGTGATTGACTTTTGGTTAATATATAAATCAAGCCGAAAAGATCCGATTGGTTCGATTTTTTTTTCTTTTTCAGTTAATTTCTTTGTATTTTGTAGTTTTTTCGTTTTTTGATTTTTTTTTATAAACATATCGATTTTTATTACTTTTTAGAACCGAATCAGACTAAAATAAAACACTGATGTAATTCAATTTTTAGTAGACACCAGTTTTTTTGTCCACCCCTAATAAATGCATATATATTTTATGATGACTAATAATTGGACCTTTATCTAATTTTAGTCCACTGTATATTTAAATCAAAGATTATTCTTTATTCTATGGTTGAAAATCCACTTTCCTTGCTCATCGAAATTAATCATCCCCCTTCAGTTCAAAATTCTATTAAAAAAATTATTAATTTGCAAACCATGTTTCGTGTCTTTAACTATTTTATCTTGTATTTTTTTAGTAATTGACGATGAGATACAAAATGATTAAAAAACACTACAGGGGGTTTTGGTCAATTTTCCCAGTAAATATATATATTTGATGACAAATAATTTTAATTCAATATTTTTTTAAATTAAGGATAATATTCTATTATAAATTCATGGTCATGCATGCTCATTATAAATAATTGTTACATTGATAGAATGAAATATTATGTAGGACAATGTTGGGTGGGCTGTAGGATTTGGAGTAATGGCGGGTGCATTGGCATTGGCATTAGCAATATTTCTGATCGGAATCAAGAGGTACAGGAAGCAGGCCCCCGTCGGCAGCCCATTTACCACGGTGGCGCAAGTGTTCGTGGCCGCAGCGCGGAAGTGGCACGTGAGTGAAACGCACGGTGGTGGCCGGGGCATTTACCATGGCCATGAACTAGATGATGACGATAAAAGGACTGATATTGGTCAATCTAAAAGGACTATTGCTCGTACTAATCAACTTAGGTATGTGTCGCATGTCAAATTCTTACAATTTTCAAGTCAACTTCGGTTCAATTCATTTTATAGTAATTCAATGTCAAATTAGTGTCAAATTATTATAACTCAAGCTGGCACTTGGGAGTAGTATGAATTAACTATGAGGAAATTTATATTTTATAAAACTATATGCGTCCAAATCTTACAATTATTACCGAAACTTTGCAGATTTTTGGACAAGGCAATGATCATAGATGAAATTGATTTGGCAAGCAGAGAAAGGAATCCTTGGAGGCTATGTTCACTAAACCAGGTAGAAGAAGTGAAGCTTGTCATACGATTGATCCCCATATGGCTGAGTTGCTTAATGTTCAGTTGCATACTTGTTCAACTCCACACATTTTTCACCAAGCAAGGCAGCACAATGAGAAGATCCATTGGATCAAACTTTCAAGTACCCCCAGCTTCACTTCAAAGCCTTGTAGGCCTCTCCATTCTCGTCGCTGTCCCCGTTTATGAACGGATTTTTGTCCCGTTGGCCCGGAGAATCACCGGACATCGTTCCGGTATAACCATGCTACAAAGAATAGGCATTGGTTTGTTTACATCAATACTTACTATGATTGTAGCTGCTCTAGTAGAAGCCAAAAGGGTCCGCACAGCAAGAGAAAATGGCCTAATTGATTCTCCAAAAGCAATAGTGCCAATAAGCATTTGGTGGCTACTCCCACAATACCTTTTAATTTCAATATGTGATGTTTTTGGAATTGTGGGATTGCAAGAATTATTCTATGATCAAATGCCAGAAGCAATGAGAAGCATAGGGGCTGCAGCTTATATTAGCATAATTGGAGTTGGAAGCTTTATCAACACTGGTGTGATTGAAGTTGTTGAAGCAATTACCCACCGAAGTTGGCTAGTTGACAATCTCAATCGGGCACATCTTGATTATTTTTACTGGGTGTTGGCAGGATTAAGTGCTTTGAATTTATGTGTTTTTATATGGATTGCTAAAAGATTTGTTTACAAGAAAGTTTTGGAGGATGAATCAAAAGAGGAGGTCTGTTAATCAATATTAGTTGGAGTCTCAAGACCATGTATGCAATGTTGTATGACTTTGTGATTTTTATTTTTATTTTTTGGCTTTTTTCCAACCGATGTGATGAAATGCTATGTTAAGGCTAAATCAACTTCTACAAACTAAATATTATTATATCTTAATAAAAGAGATGAAATATGTTATTAAAAATTTAGTGGCGATGATGTATATAATAAATATAACATTTACTGAGAATAAAACATATATTCTCCCTACTCGTTATTTGATATAATTTATTGTCATATGAAATACTTTAAAAAATATATATATTAATATAATTTAAATATTTAAATAATAATAATTAAATGACAATAACTCGTATCGATCCGTTGTAATATTTAAATATATAATGTATTTAGTTATGTGCCAATAAATAATAGCATGCAAGAGTTGATGTTTAGTGAATAAGATTTCTTATCTCTATTTAGTAGAACATTATATAAGCAGGACAATGTTGGCTGGACAATAGGACTTGGAGTATTGGCAAAGGCATTAGCAATATTTCTGATCAGGATCCAGAGGTACAAGAAGCAGGCCTCCGATCGGCAGCCCATTCACGATGGTGGCTAAAGTACTTGTGGCTGCAGGAGGAGTGGCGCGTGACTGACACGCTCGCTGCTAGCCCGGGGCCTTTACTATGGCAACGAACTATTTGATGACGATGACCACGGACAAGTCTGGTCAATCTAGAAGATGGATTAATATTGCGTGTACTAATCAACTTAGATATGTGTCAATTTGTCAAAGTCTAACGGCTTTCAAGTCAAGTAATTAATATTTAATAGAAGCATCATATCATTGCCAAATTGAAGGTGACGTTGCTTCACTTGATGTAAAGTGTTGAAAAAATTGTCTTTGATTCACCGAGTTGACTACTCTTAGACTTGATCCCTCTATGGCTGATTTGCTTAAAGTTTCAGTTGTGTACAACGCCCCCTTTCCTGATAGAACTGCTGCTTGTGCTTGCTTACTGGACTGGCTTGGCTCATGAACTCCAGCTTTTGTTTGTACAAATAAACATAAAATGGCTATTTTTAGGCTAATTTTGTTAAAGCTGAATATTAAAAAAATATACTCACATAGATGATTTAGAATCTCCTTGGTGCGTTCTTCGCATCGTATTGTAGATACACTTAAAATTTATCCTTGGATGAATGAGAATTTAATCTTAAAGGCTACTTAATGATTTGAAAAAAATGAAGAAAAGTCCCCATGAAAACTAACTAATGCCCTCTATCTCAACCTATAAATTGGTTTCCATGTTCATTTACAAAACAAATTAAAATCCAAGTGATTTTAATCTTTTCTCTTAAATAAATACTCTTAAATTTTAAGATTCAGTGTGATAGAATTCAAATATTTGTTTGAGATTTGCTAAAATACTAAAGAGTTATTACCAACACTGTTCGAATTCGTTATATCTTAAGAGACAAATACCAATATAATTTAAGCATCATTGTAAAAGTGGCATATCTCTTTTAAGAATGTTGTATTTTTACAAGCTCCGAATATGTATTTTTTATCTTATTATATATTATTAAATTATATGTTATATCTTTATTGTTTCAATTATTTTTATTTTGGACTAATGTAATTAACTTTATAGTTACGAGACAACAACAAATGAGGATGTTTGTGTATAAATTTGTGTACAAGATATGGAGTTGTTGTAAACGAGGATGAGTCGCATGACATTAGGAAGTTTTGTAGACAGATTTAAAATTTAAGTTCACATGTGTTGAAATAAGTTTTAATTTATAGTTAGGGAGCACGGGCTACTGTTACACATGGTCAAACAAGAGGTTTGGTGAAAATATAATTAAAGAGAAACTGGACAGATTTTTGGGAAACGACAGCTGGAGAAATCTTTTTCAAGATAAGGTAGCTGTGAACCTAATCTCATGGAGCTCAGATCATAATCCTATTATGTTGGAGGTTTTGGAAAAAGGAGAGGAAGAAAGAGGTGCAAAGAGAACTTCCCACAGATGCTGCTATGAAGATATGTGGAGTCCTTATGAGAGGTGTAAAGAAATTATCAAGAATGAATGGGAAGAAGGGAGTTGTTGGTGCAGCTGTAATCCAGCTGAAATGTTTAGGAAGATCTCCAAAGTCTCTTTAGCTAGGCTGAAGAATTGGAGTAGGGAGGAATTCGGAGGGAGGAAAAGAAAGCTGGAGGAGTTAATCAACAAGGTCAATGAGTTAAAAAGCAATTGCAGCCATCTTAAAAGTGGGAAGGAAGTTAGAAGAATCAAAAACCAGATTGACAATATCCTCGTGGATGATGAAATTTTTTGAAAGCAACGATCGAGGGCAAATTGGCTGAAAGAGGGAGACAAGAATACGAAGTATTTCCATTCAAAAGTTTCGACAAAAAAGGAAAAAAACAAAATAAGGGGTTTGGAAATGAAAATGGCAATTAGATCAAAGATATGGAAGTGGTGGAAAAGATGTTCAGTAAGCATTTTAAAAAAATCTTCACAACAACAATGCCTTCACAAGAGCAAATGGATGTGGCTATCTCGGACCTCCCAACCAAGATTACCGGAGAGATGGCAGATTATTCGGAGCAGCCGTTTACAGCGAAAGAAATTGTGAAAGCTCTTGCCCAAATGTGTCCCACGAAAGCGCCAGGCCCAAACGGACTCCCTGCAACTTTTTTTTCAGAAGCACTGGAGCTCCGTGAAAGAGGGAGTGATCACAACTTGTCTTCACATCTTGAATGAGGGAGGTAACATTGCACCTTTGAATCATACTTACATTGCCTTGATTCCAAAAGTGAGAAAGTCTAGGACAGTGAATGAATTTAGGCCAATTAGCCTCTGCAACATTGTTTATAAACTTATTGCAAAAGTAGTGGCTAATGGGCTTAAGAAAATTTTAAATGATATCATCTCCCCTACACAAAGTGCTTTTCTCCTGAATAAACTCATTACTGATAACATTGTTATAGGTTATGAGTGTTTGAACAAAATAAGATTGAATAAAAGCAAGAGACAAGGGTTGGTGGCTTTGAAGTTAGACATTAGTAAAGCGTATGATACAGTGGAGTGAATTTTGTAAAATGCATAATGTAAAAGATGGGCTTTTCGGTTAAATGGGTGAACTTGATTATGAAATGCATGACACAATTTAAAAGTAATTTTTAACTCTCAAGTATAAGAGTGTCTTATTGTATTATAACTCGGTGAGTCCGAGGTCGATCCATAGAGAAAAAGATTTAATTTGTTTATTTTATTTTAACTAAAAATTGAAATTAAAACTTAAATATAAAAAACTTAATTTAAATGAAACTATGAAATTGAACTAGTTAGGATTATGGATCCACTCTTAGAAGTAAATAAAACTTAATAAATTCTTTTTGCCCTTTTTTTAGATTTATTGCCCAAAAGATTAATTATATAAGTTATTATTATTTTCCCTTTAATTTTATGATGGATTAAGTATTTATTGTGCCAAAATTTAATTTGTCTACAATAAGTCAAAATACCATTTTACCATACTTTATATTAAGATATTAAGAATTTATTGTACCAAATTCATTTGTTTGTATACAATAAATCAAAATTTCAAAATATAAAATATGTATAAAATTAAATAGAAAATAATTTAATTTATAAAATTAAAAATAGACAAACAAATGAATTTGGCACAATAAATAATTTAATTTATAAAATTAAAAATAGAATTTGGTTAAATCATATTTATTTCCTAAGAGTTTCACCTTCTCCTAACTAATATTATTTAGTTAAGCATAATTAAAATAAAAAGAAGTAGTAAAATTGAATTACTTATAATTAAAAGTAATAAAAACAACTAAAATTGGAAATAAAACTAATTTTATTTATAAAAATAATTATACAAAATATTAAAAACACACCTGAAAATCAAGATTACAAGGAGATGGAGAGAATTTGAGAAGAAGAGAGGTTGTAGAGAGATGATTAAAAACATAAAAATGAGGCTCTATTTATAGAAAAATAAATTTATGATCGAGTGCTTTGCGGTCCATCATAAGCTTCATGCATGTGCTCCTCACAACCATTAGATCAAGATCCAATGGCTGGTCAAACTTCAAAAGTCAACATCACACGTGGCATCGTTTGACTTATCCGATTTGGCTAAAGAATGATTGAGATTTGGTGGGTTAATGGGTGGATCGGGTCAACCTAAATACAAAGATTCGGATCCTACAACTTGCTTCACCAACCATTGCCACGTGGCACAATCATGGCCATTGAATCATGAACGGTTGAGATTTAGTCAAAATTATCAGCTATCCCATGCACTCATATATATTGTAAGCTCATTTTATCATCGAATTAGTGCTCGGTCAACAGGAAAAGTCAACTTTATTTTACACAAGCCCAATTTTAAGCTGATCTTGACTGATCTTAAGGTTTTCGGACCTCCGAAATCTAAATTTGACCTCCGTTTATCTGTTTGGAGCCTCGAAGTACGTGAAATTAATATTTTTCCTAATAAAAATACATAAAATTAAATATATTTAAAACATAATTAATAATTCCTAATATATTACATAAATATAAATTATAACATAAGCATAAAATAACATATTATCGCTTAATAATTAAATAATATTTAATACTAATCAATGCATCTCTACAGCAAGCTTCTCAGTTAGGATCAATGGAGTGCTAAGGGGTTTTATCATTCTCAAAGAGGTTTAAGGCAAGGTTATCATCTCTCGCCTTATATCTTCATCATGTGTGCATAAATTTTTTCAAATATGTTGCTGCAAGAAGAAAACAAGGGTCAAATACATGGGCTGAAGTTTAATAGAGAACCGCCAGTCACTCATTTGCTATTTGCGGATGATAGCTTGGTGTTTATAAGGGCATCAACCATTGATTGTAGAAATTTGAAGCAAATCTTTGATGATTATGCAGTTGCATCAGGCCAGGTGATCAACTATGATAAGTCATCCATGTTTTTTAGCTCGGGGGCAAACCAAAGTCAAATGGAGGAGATTAAAAGCATCTTTAGGCTGAATGTGGTTTCAAAGCACGAGAAATATCTTGGCTTACCATCTATGGTGGGGAGAAGTAAGATTAGATTTTTCAATGACATAAAGTTAAGAGTCTTGAATAAGTTATCCAACTGGCAAAGTAAAAGATTCTCATGTGGGGGAAAAGAAGTCCTTATAAAAGCTGTAGTGCAAGCTGTTCCAGCTTATGAAATGAGTGTATTCAAGATTCCCAAACTCTATGTGAAGACATTGAAAGAGCCATTGTAAGATTTTAGTGGGGATCCTCCAAAACTCAAGGCTGCATTCACTGGGCAAAGTGGGAACTGAATGTGTCATGCCAAGACAAGAGGTAGAATGGGGTTCAGAGATTTCTCAAGTTTCAATTAGGCCTAATAGCCAAGCAGAGGTGGAGAATTTTGCAAAATCCTGAATCTTTAATGCCGAAAATTTTGAGCGTTAAATACTTCAAACACATAGGATTTATGGAGGCAAAGCTAGGGTCCAGCCCCTCTTTTGTTTGGAGAAGTATTTTATAGGGCCGACAAGTGTTGCATAAAGGAGTTCGATGGAGGATAGAGAATGGGATGCATGTGCCTGTTTTGAACAATAATTGGATCTAGAACATGGAGCTCTCTAGAGAAATCAAACAGCCTAGTTTGCAGCCAAATGCACTGGTGGCTGATTTTATTGATGGGGATAATCAGTGGAGGGAAGACATGGTTGCTCATCACTTTTCAAGTGAGGTTGCAGAAAGGATTTTGAGAACTCATCTTCCTCGAAATCCATGACAAGATGCATTGATTTTGGCAATTTGACAAGCATGGCAATTATACAGTTAAAAGTGGGCATCAGGTGGCAGTGAGGTTGAAATTCCCAGATCTTCCAAGCTGCTCAGATATTTCCAAAACCCAGTGGAGAGTTATTTGGGTGGCAGACATCCTAGAGAAAATGAAAATATTTATGTGGAGGGCTACTCAGAACATGCTACCAACAACAAACAACTTATGGAAGAAAAAAGTGGTAAGGACTCCAGTTTGCCAGAGATGTTGTTGTAAAAGTGAAGATGCCTTCTATGCTTTAATGGAGTGTGAAGATGCTCGTAAAGTGTGGAAATTGACAGAGTTTCATAAAGACATCAAACAGATGGCTCATCAGGACATATTAAGCGTACTGCAAGAGCTGAAAAAAAAAGAGAAAGATGTGGAGCAAATAATTGCGATTTGCTGGGCTGTCTAGTATGCAAGAAATTGCTCTGTAATAGAAGGGAAGAAAGAAGATCCAACAGTGATAGCAGCAAGGGCAAAAGCTGTTGTGGAGTCTTACAGACAAATTAAAAGTCCAAGTGCTCGAGATCCGATGAGTCTTAAAAATAGCCAGCAACAATGGGAGCCCCCTCCAACTGACAGATACAAAGTGAATGTGGACGCAGTTATCCAAGCTTCTTAGTCAAAAGCATGATTGGAGGTGGTAATTAAAACCTCAAAGGGGGAGATAGTTGCAGCAACAGTGTAGAAGGTCTTTTTTAAAAGAGATGTGGCCAACATGGAGGCTGAAGTAGTGATCTTCAGAATTCAAGTGGCTCAACAAACAAATTGCATGCCTTCAATAATCGAATCAAACTGCAAAGAGGTGGTGGAGCTCTCTATGGGTAAAAGGAGTAGTAGGACTGAGATATGCTGGAACATTGAGGAAATCCAGGCAAAGCTACAGAATCATAATTCTTTCTCTATCCAACACATTCCTAGCAAATGCAATGTAATGACTTACTCCACAACAAAGGTGGCTTTAGAATTTGAAAATCTTGTAATTTGGACAAATGACTTTCCAGTCCAACTCATGTTGTTACTGCTGAGTTTAAATTAATAGAAATTGAGTTTTTCTCCTAAAAAATAAGTTTTAATTTAGATACTCGAAATCTAATACATTAGTTTGGAAATGGGGGTGTTGTTAGAAGCTAACATAGATCTTTCTTTGTTCTCACAAAAAATAATAATTACAAAGTTAAGTTTAGAAACGTGGCTGAATTCTCCATATATAGCCTTTCACTATATCTAACAAATTCAAAGGAAATAAACATTTCATTTTTTGAAGGATACATCTTAAGTGGCACTAGTATCAATCCACCATTCTCTTGGATTAGAGTCCACCAAATTTATTTAAAAAACTATTGCAGAAAGATTAAAATATGAAATATCTTGTGAGATGTCTTTTATCATATTAGTTTCCTGATTTTTCTGTTTCATCAACAATTTGCATTCTAAAGCCTTTAGAGCATTTCTAAAAAACTCTTCAAATAAGATTTTATTACTTATTTAAAGAGTCGCATCAACATTTAAGACTCCAATAGACACTCCAATTAAGATTCTTAAAATAAGAAATGATTCTCTTTCTTTAATTTTGTAGAGTTACTTTATCACTCTTTAATTTATATTTTATTACTTTTTATTGGAGAGAAAAAGAAGTACTTTAATTATTATATATTTTTCCTTTGAAAAAATAGTTATTTGATTAAAATAATATTAATTTATTTTATTTGAAAAGCTTTTTAAAAATAACATATTTTTTCACTCTTCTTTTTACTACATAAATAAGCAAATAAATATTTAAATAATAAAATTAATAGAGTTATTTAGAGATGCTCTTAACATTGTGACCTACTTTATCACAGGTTAAGTATTTTCCTTAATTTGGTTTACTTCTTGGAAACCCTTCCTTTTAGACCCATCTTTTCCTTGTAGGCCTTTTTATTTTTGTTAGTTTGACTATATTCACAAGATTGGCTTTAGCCATAGAAATGACATTTTTCTTGTCATATTTTTGTTAATAATTAGATCTTTAAGATTTATTTTCTTTCTCTTGTACATTAGATAACTCTTGAAATCTTTCCATGCTAGTGGTAGTTTCTCAATGATAATAGTCACTTGAAAAGTTTCACCCAAATCCATCTATTTAACATTAATTTCTTTCAGAATTATCTATAAATCTTGAAGTTGACTCATAACAGTTTTGGATTCTACCATCTTATAATCTAGGAAGTTTTTAATACCAACATCTTCATTTTTATATATTTATTTTAAGGACTTCTACATTTCCTTGGCTCTTTTCTTTTCATCATACATACAATACAAAAAATCACTCAAGCTATTCAACAAATAATTTCTACAAAGGAAATCAAAATGATTCCAAGCATCAATTACATTGATCACTTGGACATTAGTTTCACCTTTTATGGATAGAGAAACCTTTTCTTTCAATAATCTCACAAGATTCAAGGTAGTCATGTAAAAGAACATTTTCTGTTGCATTGTTTAAAATTATGACCTATGAATTTCTCAGTTTTTTTTTTCACATGAGGAATAATCATAGAGGCAGTAACACCAATACCAACACTAGCATATGAGACAACAAAAGGATGGTCAAAAGTTTCAACTTTTTGGCTCATATTTGTTGTTGTTTCAATAAATGATTTGTTTCAAGATTGTTGAAATATCATTAAAATTAGCAAGTGATATAAGACAACCCACTTTGTATGTAAAAAAAAGACACTAGTTAGTTTTTCAGGACAGAGTGGATCCCTTTTAATGCACTCAATCTTATTAATAAGACTCTTACACACTTATCACAAGTTTATATTAATAATAAATTGAAGCATCAAAGATATAATATATAATTGAATAATATGAAATACGATAAAAAAAAAACACAAACTTGGGACTTGTAAAGATACAATGCACTTAAAAAAGATTCACCACCTTCACTATGGTGCTTGAATTATAATGGCATCTATCTCTCTAAATACAATGAATCCTAATAGTGTTGGCAGCACAATCTTACTATTCCAGAACTTCAAATAAATATTTGAATCCTTTCACATTGAAGCTTAAAGCTTGAGAATATTTATTTGAGAGGAAAGATTAGAAAATCAGTTAGATTTTCATGTATTTTTCAAGTAAACTTGGAAACCAATATAGGATGAAATAGAGGGCATTAGTTAGTTAGGTTCCCACATGAGATTTTTCTTCATTTTTTCAGATTAATAGGTGTTCTTCAAAATCCAATTTCTCATTCACTTAAACACCAATTTAAGCACCTTGTGATTTATTGTGAAGAGCTCAGAGAGGAAATTCTGAATCATCTATGTAAATATATTTTTTCAATATTCTTCTTGCTCAAAACTGACATAAAAATTAGCCATTTTATGCTATTTTTAAGGCCAAATTTGGCTTAGTAAAAAAACTTACTAGATATGAGTAATCTATGAGTTGATCACTAGAAAGCTATATTAAGAGTACTCAATTACTTATGATATACTCATAATTACATTGCGCTATACTATATAGCCAGTTGTACTAGAATGATGAAAGACTCATTGTCTACTGTTGGTTATATGTTTACACTTGCAGGTACTGCTATTTCATAAAAATCATCTAAACAAACGGCGATAGTCAAGTCAACGATAGAATCTGAATTCATTAATTTGGACAAATATGGTGAAGAGGCGAAATGGTTGCAAAATTTCTTAGAAGATATTCCAAAATAGCCAAAGTCTGTGCTAGTAATTTACGTACATTGTAATAGTCAATCCGTAATTAGAAGAGCATACAACAATATGAATAATGTTAAGTCCATACATATACGTCGTAAATATAATATCATTAGGCAACTACTCTCCATTGGAGTTATTTCTATTGATTATGTAAAATTAAAGAATAATATTACAAATCCGCTAACCAAAGAGTTAAGCAGAGAGTTAATAGTCAAATCATCGACAAGAATGGGACTAAAGCCCATAGAATAAAAGGTTTATTTTATGAAGGAAAACCTAACCTAACTGACTGGAGATTTTGAGAAATAAGTTTAAATAAACAATCTAATTGTGAAATACCTTATTGGATCATTGTGGATGTTACCCTCCTATTTATTCTTGTGATAAAAAACAATGATGCCTGTAATAGAAAAAGGTAAGCTATGTTTTTAATGATTTCTTATGTAATGGAAATCCAAGTAAATTATGTTGAGTTACTTTTGATTAAGAAATCAACAATGTAAAAGAGAAGTGGGGTCGCTTCAAAAGGAGTCAAGGGCTCACTTTTTAGAAACTCTTACAGGATCAAGCAGATGTTCAAGGCTGAAATGAACATGATTAACAATAAGAACTTAAAAGTGTAAAGAAAAATTCATATGTGAAATATATCATTGTTTACATAAACAACATAATAATTTAAAAGAATCGCGTCCACTAGTAAATTAGTAAAGTAAATATATTTCATAAAGTAAGATTCAAAGGTTGAGACAAATCTACGTTATGTAGATTTTGATCTATTTAATTCTATCACCATAGTCAAATAATTTTGAAATCTAAACAATCATTTTTGTGTCTTCCTACAATTTTCATTAATAAGGGGGATTGTTGGGGAAAATAGCATAAATGTCTATTTTTAGGTCAATTTTGAGCATATAAATATTGAAAAGAAATACTTAAATAGATGATTCAAAATTTCCTCTATGAACTCTTCGTAGTGAACCATTGAACGTTTAAATTAGTGCTTGGGTAAATGAGAAATTAGATCTCAAAGATAGCTAATAGTTTGAAAAAATTGAAGAAAAATCTCACATGGGAATCAAATAACTAATGTCCTCTATCTCATCCTATAAATTAGCTTCTAAGTTCATTTGCAAAACCCACCAAAGTTCAAGTGGTTTTCTAATTTTTCTTCTCAAACAAATACTCTCAAACTTCAGGCTTCAGTATGATAGAATTCAAACATTTATTCGAAGTTCATTAGAATAGTGATGTTGTGCTGCCAACACTGTTTAGAACCATTGTATTTTGGGAGAAAAACACTAATATAATTTAGGCATTATGGTGAATGTGGCGAATCTATTTTAAGGACATTGTATCTATAGGCCTTAGATTTTTTTTTTGTTATTACATGTTCAATTATATGTTATATGTTCACTGTTTTAATTTATTACTATTATAAACTTGCAATATTTGTGCAAGAGACTTATTAATAAGTTTAAGTGCCCTAGAAATATTGTCACAAATGTTATATACATTGCTTTAGGAATTTGGGTTTCAAGCGAGACCATTTGTGACCCTTCCAGTCTCTCTTGAGAAACTAAATATTGTCGCATACAAAGTGGATAGTCATGTATCACTTGCTAATTGTGATAATATTTCAATAGATTGAACTCTATACATTTACTCCAATTACGACAACAAGATCAAAAGATCCATTGGACCAAACTTTCAGGTGCCCCAACTTCACTTCAAAGCCTCATAAGCATCAC
The DNA here is from genome assembly GCA_018350135.1 of Citrus trifoliata. Taxonomy (NCBI): domain Eukaryota; kingdom Viridiplantae; phylum Streptophyta; class Magnoliopsida; order Sapindales; family Rutaceae; genus Citrus; species Citrus trifoliata. Next base: position 415,412 of record VKKW01000072.1, read on the forward strand.
CATTCTTGTTTTTGTCCCCGTTTATGAACACTTTTTTGTTCATTTGGCCTGAAGAATTGTTGGACACATTGTTTTAGTATAACCATGCTATAAAGAACAAGCGTAGGTCTTTTTACATAAATATTTACCACGACAGTAGTAGCTTTATCAGAAACCAAAAGGGTTAGCATTGTAAGAGACAATTGGCCAATGGAATATCTCAAAGCAATAACACTAAAAAGCATTTGGTGGCTCTTTCAAAAGAAATCTAATCTAGTGCGCAACTGCTTGCGTGGTGATCTCTCGTTGGGAGTTGTCCCATAGTTTTTTCGATTTGCGTTTTTTACGTAAAAATCTGTCTTTGAAAGTTGATTTATTACTTTGGATTATGTTGATCTATTTTCTGCTTATTTATTTGCGGTACACATCTCGTTTTAATTGTTGGGAAAATATGCTCTTTAAAAGCATATGTGTTGATTTAATTGTAATAAATAATTTTTCTAATTAATAAAATAAATGAGGTATTTTATTCAAATATCTTAATTGCATTAATATTTGTATTAAAGTCCATTTAATCATATTATATGTATTTATGTGATCGCTATGTGGATTCACAGAAAACATAAATACAAGTTATCTTATGATTAAATAAATTTAGTTCGCAGTTGATAAATAAAGTTCGGCACTTTATTTAGGTATAGACTGTAATAAATTCATTGAATAATTTTTCTTAATCATGTATGGATTTATTGATGTAGTACAACTACATTGAACATGATCACATATGAGATTTAATTAACTTTGTAATAACTGTCAGACTTATTAAATCTCATAGGCATTGATTTTACTGTAATCTTAATCTTGAGTTAATTATGATTTCATGATTGTAATTGTTATTCCATTTGAGTTACCAATGGGTATGACACATCCTTGTGGTTAAGATTACCCGGTATCTTGGTGGGAGCAATTATGAGTATTGGAGTTATGGATTAACAATATAGAATTTGTACAACACATCTCTTGATGGGTTTTCGGCACTTGATCATAGAATTCTCTAGCCAGAGTGTGTCAACATATTTAGTATGTTGAAAATGATCATTAGAGAAAACCAGTAAGAATCAAGGAATAAGATGTTATTAAATTGATTGGACAGTTGAGATATCAATTTAATTAACGATGTGGTACAAAGGATTGTGCAGTAAAGAAATCAATGTGACTTGGGACGAATTATTATTCGAGCATACAATTATGGAAGTCAGTTTCAATCTTTTAGTGGAGTAGATTTAGAATTAAATAATTGGGCTAATTTAATTACAGATCTAATTATTGTAGCCACTATTGTATGTTCTCAAATGATCCCCGGGTTAGCTCATTTAATTGACTGCACCACTATTGGACTAATAAATAAGATAACTAGCTATTTGGGTCAAAAGCCTAAATATATCATTTAGTGGGAGGCTCCATTTAATTAGCTTTTGTGTAAGGGATCTTATGTTATTTTACAATGTGGGTCCCCTATAGAAAAAGCAAATAACGTGAGTTTGGTTTTTTAATTATTTGGAGTCTAGGGTTTTCATTAAAGGGTAATATAAAAAATTTATTTTCTCTAAAGAAAAAGAGAGTAACCACTTTATACAGATCAGAGAAAAAGATTTTTCTCTCTATTGTTGAGAGAAAAATTTTCTCGTGCTAGTTGCTTTGGTAGTGATAAAGGCGCCCACACGTCAAGTGCAGATCGAACCTGAGTCATAACCTAGAAGATGTTTTGTGACAGTTCGTGATCTAACAAGCGTGGTGGTGACGGATCGTGATCCAAAATGAGTGGTGGTGGCGGATCGTGATCTAGAAGCCTAAATCACTTCAACGAAAAAAGCCAAATCGGATTTTCAAGGTACGGTTTCTAGATTACAAATTCTTATATATTATATGAGAGCGATCTTCAAAAGATTTTATAAAAAATTTAAAAAAGTCTGATTTTTCCCCAACATTAATCACATAAGGACGTAAAGTGTTATAGGGTGCGTTTGGTATTATTTTTTATATAATGTTTTTGATTTTGTTTTATAAAATAAGAATGATTAGTTTTTTATAAAAATAAAAACATGTGTTGGCAACTTGTTTTTATACTGATGTCTGGAAATGAGAACTGTGAAAATGCATTTGGTAGTTGTCTGGAAAAATAAAAATAATAAAAATTTATTTGATACATATTTTTAAAAATATATTTAAATAATTACATTATAAAAATATATGTACCTAATTTTAATATGTTTTTAAAATTAAAATTTAGTCAATTTTTAAGAAAAATATCATCTATTTATTTTTGTAAATTTCCTAAGTTTTTAAAGAAATTAATTTTATATTTATTGATTTATGATAATTTAAAAACTTATTTATTGATTGTACATTTATTTATTTTAATTATGTTAAATTTATTTTTTTATTAATAATATAGTTATACATATGAAATCATGTCTAAACTATAACTTTAAACACATGCATAACATTTTTTCTACAACAGATTTATTATATTATAATAAATTATTAATTTAACAAACACATGAGACTTACCAAATTTTAATTGTAATTATTTTATTATAGGTGCGGGACCCATAATGACAGAAAATAAAATGATAGAGAACACCACCAATTTACCGTTCTCCATCTTTATGAAGAAAAAGTGAAAAGCAAAAACTTTTTAATTTTTGTATTTCATGTTTATAACTCAAAATCGCACCCACCAAACAAATTTTACACTTATATGTTTCCATAAAACAAAAAAATAGCTAACAAAAAACCATACCAAACACACCTTTAGTTTCCGCTTAATTTACAGCTACTTGTGTGGGTTCCGTTCCCAGCACTGCTGGCATGGTGATTCTCATTGGGGGTTGTAAGCCCCCACAGTAGAGTGGCTCCAATGGGAGCTCACCACATGCGCAATTGTACCATATGGTGCGCATCTGCGCACACTAGATCAAAAAACACTTCAACAATACATTTTACTTGGCAATTTTGATGTTTTTATGGTTGAGGGATTGCAAGAATTGTTCAAATGCCAGAAACAACGAACGCTGGTGTTGGAAGGTTTAGCAACACCGGTGTAAGTAAAGTTGTTGAGGCAATCATCTTCACCCGCAGCCGTCGGCTCGGTAACAACCTCCTTTTTGCTGGGGGCTGGCTGGATTAAGTGCTTTGAATTTACACGTTTAATTTTATAGTGATTACAAAGCGATTTGCGTACAAGAAATGAGCTGTTGAAACGAGGATGAGTCACATACTCACATGACATGAGGATGTTTTGCAGACAAATTTAATATTTGAGTTCATATGTGTTGAAAATAAGCTTCAGCTTAGATCTTTAAAAAAAAAGGCTTAATTTAGATGTTCGAAATCTGAGACTTTAATTTGGAAACGTGGCTGCTGTTAGAACCTAACGTAGATCTTTCTTTGATCTCACAACAGAATTAGTTATAAAGTTAATTGCATTAGTCCAAAACAGTTTAGCAACATCTAATCTCACCATAATTATATTGATAGCAGCCAAATTTCACATATATGGCTTAATTCATATGAAAATTTCAAATAGGACAACATTTCGTCAAATTTAAGCAGCAGAGTTTACTTTGTGGATACTGGAGGGATAAGGCCAGCAGCTAGAGGCTGCTGTGTGGTTTATGTTGCCCCAAAGTGAGAGGGCCTAAAAAACCCACATTAGATTTCAATTTTTTTATCAATCAATAGCAAGAAATTTAATCTAAAATATACCTGGCTGCTGCTGAAGCTTAATTATGACTTCTTCTGCTTCTTGGTTGTTGGAGTTGAAGGAGCTGGAAACAGAAACTTGAACACCCAAGCTGCCAAAAAAGCTCCAAAAAATGGACAAATCCAATAAACATAGAACAGATCCCAAGTATTGTGCCAATTGTTGACATATGCCCACCCAAAAGCATTTGCTGGATTGATTGAAGGCCCAGTGTAGGCAGAGCCGGTTAAAACCAATCCCACAGTTGTAACAGACAGCAACCAAAGTTGCAAAATTAAGGTTTTAGGTCCCTTCAGCACAATAAAAAGCAAAGCAAAGCAGAACACAAATGTTATAGCTCCCTCAGCTACTGCCCCAGCATGCAAGTCTACTTTCAAACTTGGGCCCTTAAGCCTATGCCTGTGCTGACTTGGCATCACTTGCAATATGGCTTTGGCACCGGCAACCCCGCCTGCTGCCTGAGCCGGGAACCGCACCGCCATCGAAAAGAGAGACGAGTCCGGTTTAAGGCCTGCTGCATAGAAAGCGATAGTGGTTGAGGGGTTGAAGCTTGCACCGCCAAGTACATGGCCTAACAAACTGAATACTAGCACATTGATGGTGGCTAAAAATGTTGTGATCAGTAGAGTCACTGGTAACAGGGCCTCAACTCCAAGGAATTTTGATACTATCCCCGTTAAAACCCCAAGAAATGGCAAGTTGAACACCCACAGAGATGTCAACACTGCATCTCCAATGGCTGCCTTTATGACTCCCATTTTCCTTATCTGATCTTTGATCTTTCCCTTCTTCCTGTTGCTTTTCCTCTTCTCTCCATTTTTATTTTGGTCCCATGTGAATGTGATGTGGGTTTGGTCCCACGTGATTGTGAGTGTCAGTACGGGACGTGGGTTGGTGTGCATATTATAATTGAGAAAGGGGAGTCTTAACTTTCAAGTCCTATTCTTTATCAACAAAATCAGATAAACCATATCTTTAGCAAATGTTTCACTTAGGTCCCTGAAGTAGTGAAATTTAGTTAATAAAAAAATTCAAAATGTCCTCAAGAAAGCCTTATACGAATATGGACCGGAATTTCTTTTCAACAGTCTGTCAATATTAAATGCTCTGTAGAATTGTAAAAGGATCAGTCAGCTAAGAAGAGTATATATAAAATTATATTTAGGCGCGATCTTTGGTATTTTAAAATTATTTAGATGAAATTAAAATATATAAAAAATATAAATTTTAATATATTAAAAAATAAAAAATAGTGCATTGGTTCATATATTTCTTATCTTTGAGTTTTACTTTTTAAAATGTCTGGACATTAGCACATAGTATTATTGAGAGTGTGTATTATGTATATATATGTGTGTGTGCGCATCTTAATAATAATAATAATAATAATAATAAAATTATTGTTAAATTTGTTGAATAAATTGACCAATGACCAAATTTATTAATTTGGTAATAATTATTTTTTGGACATCTCCTGTGAAGTGTCATATATATTTTATCAAAATGTATGAGGTGTTAATTTCAAAACTTATCATGAAGCTAAATTTTTTTGTTTTTGGTATGATTACGTTGCACCTCACTCCAAATTAAATGTGCTCGTTAGACTTAAACCTTTGACCTATTGTTTCAAATAGTTTTAAAACAATGAGTTAATTTTTAGATATTTCCCCCAGTTGAAGAGTTTTAAGTGCTAATTTTTTTAAACCTTTGACTTATCGAATATTTGCATAAACAACAAGGATTGGAATAAAAAGAAAAATTGGTCATATGAGAAGAAAACAAAGAATGGCAGGCGGGGAATTGTTTTTACCTCCAAAAACCAAAAGCTAAGATGCCAATAAACAATCAAACATATATCAAATGCTTACCTAACCAAAAAGCTACATAAAGCATGAAAAAATCGTGTTAATAAAATATATGGGAAAGTTGTGTGGTAGCTCCGGATTTGATTCGCCCCTCATTTTCCATGGCAGTAGTCAAAATCATCAGGTTGGTAGCCTGCATTTTTGTTTCTTAAGGCCAGTTGTTTTTTTAATGTATTTTTAGATTGAAGTTGATCAGTTGTAATTTTTAAGTTATAATATTAAAGTGTTTGATAAACATTATCTGTTGTATCTTAAAAGATATATTAATATAATTTTTTATATGTATAATAAAAAAATATGATATATTTAATAATTTTGTTAAAATTATTATTTACTATATATTTTTAATTTTTGTTTCATAGTTACAGTTTTTTTTTTCACAGCAGTTGTACCTTAAAAACTACATCACCTTAATTTCAAACAGACTTTTAACCTTAACAGATGAATTTCTACAATTAATATTAAGAAATAAGAAAATCGTAACAAATTAAGTAAAAATAGCATTATTGTTAAACATTGCATTAAATTGTAATAAAATTTTCTCAAAAATTACATAATATAATATGGTATAGCCCAATGAAAGCTGTGATCTATCTCAATTTATTAAACTTGAACTGTAGTTCAAAAATTATGCTCTAAAAGAAGGGAAGAAAATATACTTTCTCATGTACAACGAAAGAATCAGATGATCAATCTCAAGAGTTAGGTTGAGAGTTGCCCTAATAAATTGTTTATAAATTAAATTCGAGGATTGCTTGAAATTTTAAGAATGGTTTATAAATTAAATTCAAAGATTGCTTGAAAATTTAAGAAGACAATAATTATATTGTAATCAAAATTAAATTAATATTTTTTAAAAGTGGAGTTCAAATATTTGAAATAAAAATTAGTTACACTTTTCTTTATTGTCCTTATAATAGTTGTAGAAGTAGATAAGATTATGAGATAAATTTAGGAAACAGAAGAAGTAAGTCGAATTCAGGTAGCACCGACAAAACTTGTGAGTAGATGAAATTGTATGGATTGTCACAATATATTTTAAACAATAGAAGTCAATAATAAAAAGGAAGAGTGCAGACTGCCGAAACTAATTATGTATATGAAAATAATGATCATAAGCTTTGGCATTATTTTTAAAATATTTTTAAATTTATTTATGAATATATCGGTGAAATTAAACAAATATATTAGGTTGCACGTTTTGAACTAATACATGTATATGAAAGGAATGTGTGTGTACTGTTGATCCAGTCCAAAGCCCTTGATTTTATTAATTAAAGTTTGAAAAAGCTATTACACTCTATGGTTTAATAACTTTCACGGTGATTATACTATTAAATGGAATAGTTTAATAACTTTTTCGATTTTAATAAATTTAAGATTTTAAATTTGAAATATTCGTGTGTTCATATGTGTGTGTAAATATACGAAAATATCTAAATTGCATTGTTTGCACAAATGTACATATAGCTCCCCTTAATTTAAAAAATGGTCAAGTATTTCTCTTGTTAGCTATTATGCTCTTTAAATATTGTACCTAAAGATTGAAATTAGTTTATGTAATAAATGCAAATATTATATTAAAACAAGTCTTACAAATAAAATAGTATACATTTTGAAAACTATTTTAAATAATTGAAACTAGTTAAGTTAATATCCTTAATATGTTAAACAAATTTGATTACTTATAATAATTTTTTGATATATTAATAGCTTTCAAACAATTTTTTAAATATTCAAAATAAATTTAAAAATTTTCAGTAGCTTGTTTATTATTATTGTTAACAAGTTGTGTTTGTTTTATTAAATCACCTAGTAGATTGACGAATAAGTACTAATGATCAAACATTAAATGCGAATTTCAAATAGCATTTTATTCAATTTTTAATTTCATAATATTTAATAAATTAAGGATGTTGATTCAACAAATGGTGGCTGCATTTGGAATTTCAAATGGTTACTTAAAGCACCTGGAATTTCAGAAGTGGGTAAGTAAAGCCAGGTACTTGAAACTTTGCCCAAATTACTGTATAATATATCTACCATTATCTTTCTCTTTTCATTTCTTTTTTATTTTGATCTTATTATTCAAGAATCAAGAGTTTACGTAGCATTATAGAATTCTACTGGGTAACAATGTGTCAATCTGAGCAGGGATAGAGCCCGGAAATTGACTCATACGGGCTAATATAATAATTACAAAAAATCAATTGCGTTGTTTAGCATTAAGGTGCTGCTGCTAGAAATTTTTTTTAACTATTAAATAAAAGTTGACTATATTAATAAATTTAATTTTAATAATATAAAAAAATAATAAAGATATTATAAGATTTTTCATCATACAAATATAGAATTAACTCAACTTAACTTCTAAGTTACTGTTTATTAAATATTTTAATGATATACCTTTTAAAGTATAAATGTCCAACTTCAATATCAAGCAAAGCTTTAACGATGTGATTGAAGGGAAAAACAAATTTTTAAGAGCAACAAAGTTATCTCTTTTAGTTTGTGCTATTATTAAAAAAAAAAACAGGGTTATTATAATTTCTCTACATTAAGTATTGTGAAATAACAAATTATTACACAAATTATTAAAAGGTAGCACTTCACTTTTGAAACAAGAACAACAACAAAAGTTTCATAAATAAGTTAGGAAAATGACACTAATTTTCTTAAGATTTGAGTAAATAGTCACCAAAAGTCTCAAGTTTTTAATAAGGACACTAAATTTTTTTTTAATTATAATATCTTTCGACTAAATTAACACAAAAATATTATCTCCATTTTCTAATTAATAGAATATAATATTAAAATAATAATAATAATAAATACAGTTTAAAATAATTTCAACATTCAAATATTTAATATTTTACAATCTATTAGACATAAGTAGGGTTATTTGCACTTTAAAAATTATTTGAACACTCTATACACTCATATGCTAATTTTAGAAAAATTAAATTATACTTTGTACACTCTTTTGAATTCCAAAAACTAAAAAATTTGAATTAAACTATTTAAATTAATTAACTTTATTTACTTAAAATACCAATAAAACTATTTAGCACACCTGATTTTAAGAGATCTAACACATACTCACAACAATATAATCAAGTCAAATTTAAACAAGTTATTTAACACAATTTTAGTTACTAATTTTGTTTTATTTATCTTCAATATTGAATTTTACACCTAAAACAACTTGCAACGAGAGTATAGTAATAAGAAGAATCAAAGGCCAAAAAAATTGGCTACTTAAATTGATTTTGCTTTATTTTAATTTTGACAAAAAAAGAATCATAAATACTTTGTAGTCAATTTTTTTTTTCAAAATATTGATTTTGTCGTTACTCATCTAAATATTAATTAAGATGTTGAAAATTAAAATTTAGGGTTTGGGCATTAGAATTATACATCAAATAATATCCTGCAGTATATTCAAAGTAATTATTTAATAATGACTTATAATAAATTGTCCTTAATAGTAATTCACGTGATGAATATATTTGTAATAAAATTTTTATTAAATTTAGGGTATTCAAAGTAAATTTTAAAGTACAATGTCTCCACCCTTAGTTATTATATTAAAGCAAAATTTTAGTATGTGGAAATATAATATTAAAATAAATATATTAAAATATAAATTATTTTGAATACTACGTAAAATAATAATTTTCATATTATTAAAAAGAGAGATATTTTATTAATTGTAAAATCCGTTTAACCTAAAGATTTATTTAAAACCTTTATAATAAATATAAATATATTATTTATACAAATATAATAATTTATGTATTTGAAGTTATCTTAAATATTAAAAATATTTTAATAATATTAGTATACTAGACAGATTATATTATTTGTATAATATTTGTATTTATTAAAAAAATTTAAAGTCAAAATTTTTAATTACTATATAAAAAAATGTTATGGTAAAAAAGAAATGTTAGTCTGCATTACCATTTTCTAAACCTTAGTGTATAGCTATCCTTTTTTTAAAATAAATTTTATTAAAAAGTTAGAGAAAATTACAGATTCCCCCTCTAATTTGGCCAAGAAATACCTGTACCCAAACTCAATAAAACTACTGCTTTTTTATTCCTCTTGTTTGGCCAAGAAGGCAAGAACTAACTGTACACAAACTTACACAAACTCAGCAAGGCTGCTAACTTTCCTCCCTCTAGATTCAAAACATAACACTTCCCCATGCAAGCTTTAGTTACAATTCTATTAAAGTTAAAAGGGCAATATAGTAAGCATGTTAAAAAATGGCCATAACTCAAGCCCCTTTCCAGTCTAATTTTTTCAAAAAAAAAAAAAAATCATTTTTAAGCGAAATTTAATATTTTTCTCTGATAACATTTGTTATTTATCTTATAAACTTTGAATTAAACAGAATGTTTAAAATTACATTTTCTTTTTTTTTTTAATAACCGAAATCAACTTAAATAAATATTTTATATGTATCTAAAACACTGAAATTGTTTCAAGGTCAAGAAAGTTACTTAAATTCATCAAGGAAATTATGAATTTATTTCGAAAATTTAATGGATTATAGTAACAGAAATCATAAATTAAATATTAACCGGAGGGGAGAAATTGTTATGTTTTGAAATTAGAGTAGAGAAAATGTATCAGTGTTATTTTGTTTGGTTGCAAGTGTCTCTTGCCCAAACTAGAGGGGAAAAAGTGTAGCAATGTTATTGATTTTGATTGAAATATTTCTTGATCAAACTGAAGGGAGAATGTGTAAAGTGTCCCTAAAAGGTTATTTGGAATGATGTTTAAGAGCCTATTAAAATGTGGCACCTTCACACAGTCCTTAGCTGGGATTTATTTATTTTTTTAATTTATATTTTAGCAAATATTTATCTGCAACTTGGGATAATGCTACAGCTTAAAAGCTAATTCCATTATGAAGAGATTACTTTTATTTAAGGAAAAAAATAGAAAAAATTTACAACTTGTGCAGTGAGCTGTTCCCTATTGAGGAAATACAATGAAAAGAAAGAGTACCTTAGTGATGCATTGGATTCCCGATTTAAGATCTTATCTCTAATAATATTAAGGTAGGATTTTAGGAATTGTTGGAACAATGTTGTTGCATAGTCAAATTTTCTGCGACGAAAAACAAAACAAAATAAAAAAAAGGAGACCATTAATAAATTAATTCTTTTACTTTTTGTTTCAAAAATAACAAATTAATGAGCCCAAGTAATAGAATTTTAAAATTTTGGATTTATTCCACCGAGAAGTAGTCAAAATTGATTAAAATATAGTCAATTGAACAGCTTTGTGTTTGATTTTAAAGTATTCAAGCTTCTAAATACAAGCAAAGCATACCTCACTCAACAGCAATATAAATTGATACCGAGAGACTGAGGAGAGAATATTTATACAAGTGAAATTCCAACTATAGTTAGAATTTCGAAGCAAAAGTATATGTTATTTGTATTTTTAAAATTCAAAAGATAATAGGAACACAACAATCACTTCTCAAGCCAGTTTTGTAATGCTTTAACTTTTAAAATAATTGCTACTGATGGTGTTATACAAATAATTAGTTGTGAAGATAATTAATTAAATATTTGGTAAATTTGACTTTTTAAAAGTGACGTGAAATTTAAAAATAATTGTATATATTTAGTAAATCTTATTATCAAACTGTGTAAAAATGCAAATGACTTCATTAGACATAATATTAAATTGAATTAATTTGCATATTTATAAATATGTATATAAAATATTTTTGTTATGTATCTATAATAACTGATACCTAAAATAAATATTTCATATTATTAATTTTAATTTTTTATTTTGTTATCACTGTATAATTAGTAATAATAGTAATTTCTTTAAAATTAATGATATTATTTCTTGATTAATAAGGATAATTTTAGATTCTTATAATATATATGAAGATACATATGAATTTATATTAAATATAAAACTGATTATCAAAATCAAATCTTGAAAAATTGTTCTTTCCTTCTTTTCAAAATTTACAATAAAATAGAGTAATTTTACTAAAAGTGATTTCTAAAAGAATTTACTAGGGAATAAAATTGGCTATTAATTTTCAAAATTATTTTTGAATCTCTCAAAAGCAATTCCAAACGCGCCCTTAATCTAATAGTGGGTATTTAAAGGTAAGGGTTTGAGTACTTAACGCATGTACTCAATTTCGTCATTTTGTAGGTAGATATTTTTAAATTGGGTTTCAATTATGATACATTGAGGTAAATCCAAACATACTTATGATGTATTATGAGTAAAATTGTAATGTATTATAATAAAGTAATAATAAAAATTAGAAAGTAAGATATAGGGAATAGACTAAACCCAAAAAAAAAAAAAAATCAGCCGGTCAATATATACTTCATTATACAAGATCTCAAAAGGTAATCAAGAAGTGATATTGGGATATGTAAAGTAAAAGATGTTCAAAGAATAATTTAACTTGCAGATGTTCAAACAAAAAGGATCTGCCGGCATCTATTGACCCAAAATTTGTCACATGATTATTAATTTAAAGGCATTCCTATTCTTACGCCAATATGCAGTTAGAAAAATCTCTGACAACCAGTACTCTTTAAGAAAAAATTAAAACAATTAAAAAAAAAAGATCATACATACAATTTAAACTAAAAATTAAGAAAAAATAATTCAATTCAATTGATATCTAATTTGACAATTGGCATCGACTTCTAATTTGATATTATATCATTCATATGACTGTCCCAATTCAATTGATATCCAAATTGCGAGGAAAAAAGAAATTTAGATGCACTTTGACTTTTGAGTAATTAAGTTAATTTGTTAAAACCCCTTTCAAAAAATTGGAATTAAAAAAATTAATAAACTTGCTCTCTAATAAAATAGCAAAAGACCAAGTATTGTATTATTTTCAAGGCTTTTGTTAAGTTACAATTAATGTAAATTACATCCTATATAAAAACATATAAAATGTAAAGACATGATAGTAGGTCTACGTAATTTTTATATGAACTGCAAATTACACAAATTATAACTCAGAAAGATCCGATTTTCAATAACAATAGAGTTGGTATTGTTCCTGCACTTGCATGGGACTTGAAGGAGTAGCCTTTTTTTTTTTTTTTCCTTCTTTTCTCTTTTTCTTAGAATTATGTGAGACAATACAATACAAACAATTATTATAACCCAATCTCAATAGGACCTGCCTTGACGAATTACTGTTGAAATTTGGTTTGAGCATTTGAAATTTAGAATAAAATAATCATACTTTCACAGATATGATGAGATTTGAACTCTGATCAATCTCATAAAAAGACGAAAAAAAAAAAAAGACCAATTTAACAAAAGATAGTTTTTGGCTTTGAAAAAATAGCCTTAAGTTTAAACAAAAAGCCAACAGTAGGGATAGCCTTAAGTTTAAACAAAAGGTCAATAGTGGAGCTAAACTCTAAGTAATAATATTTTTTGCCTTAATCTATTATCAAAGGGTCAAAAAGAATATTAAGAAAAAGTCCAATAGTATTTTAATAAAAGAAAATGGGGGAAAAAACATGACACCTTCTTTGCCTGTTGTCTAATTCAATAATCAACCTAGAAGATCCTGAGGATTCTTCACCAAATCTGCAGGATCTTGCTTTCCAAACTGTACAGATATTCTAAAGATTTTGTCTTTGCATCACTTCCCCATTTATAACTCCCTTTGCCCTTTCCTTGTTTTTGCCCATATCATCTTCTTCTTTGTTGCCCTTTGCTTCAAAACAATCAAGCCACACACTTGTTATATATTTTTCTCAGTTATGAGAATGGTAACTAATTCACAGTTTCACGTTCTTGCTGTTGACGATAGTATCATCGACAGAAAGTTGATTGAAAGACTCCTTAAAACATATTCTTATCAAGGTAACAATTTATAAATTTTGCTTTCGTCAAATATGGTATCATAGACAAAATTTATCGATAAAACTCATAAATGTTTAATGAAATTTTTTTTTTTTTCAAAACTTTTTGCAGTTACTGCAGTAGATTCTGGTAACAAGGCTTTGGAATTTTTGGGTTTATCGAATGAAGATGAGCAAACAAATTCACAAGTTATACAAGTAAATTTGATTATTACAGATTACTGCATGCCAGGGATGACTGGCTATGATCTTCTCAGAAAGATTAAGGTAAATTAATTTGTCATTTATTTTAATTTATTTAAAAAAATTAAATATAATTCATACACATTAAATTCAAAATCTTAACAAAATTTTGGTCTAAATTTCGCAGGAATCTGCATCTTTGAAAGACATTCCTGTTGTGATCATGTCCTCAGAAAATATCCCATCAAGAATTAACAGGTGAGATATAATTTTTTTTCCTCATTGATGAATTTTTTTCTTACAAAGTGTGTAATTTAAAGATTATGAAATTCTATTTATTTTTTCAATTTAATGATCAGATGTTTGGAAGAAGGAGCTGAAGAATTCTTTTTGAAGCCAGTTCAATTAGCAGATGTGAACAAGCTGAAACCTCATCTCATGAAAGGAATATCAAAGGAGATTAATGAACCCAACAATATTAACAACAAGAGAAAAGGCTTAGAAGAAATTGACTCTGCAGATAGAACAAGAACAAGATTAAATGATACCATTGATATTAATAATGATGGCCTGCCCGATTTGGAAATTGTCTAATTATTTTTTGGGCCATTTTTTACAATTATGATTTTAGTAGGAATTAATTTAATTAATTTCCTTCAACATTTTTCTCCGAATTTTTTCCCCTTTGTTTTCATGTACAGGCTCATAGATATAAATTTTCAATTCACTTGACAGAAGAGACGTAGGAATATTTGTGTAGGGTTCGATTGTAATACTTCAGCAATTAAAGAAAGAAATTAATTCAATTTTGATGGCTGATTAAGAGAATTAATTACTCTCTCTGTCTTTTTTTTTCCTTATTTGGTAATCAAATTAGGCTGCGACTGCAATATTTTAAGATTACCATACTTTTTTAATTTTTAACCATCGTAAAATTCTGGACTACAAGATAAGGATACCGTAACTTAACCATCAACTGTAATTTAAAACAAATAATGGTAACCACGCATTAACCCATAAGAACGTGGGGTCATGAAAGTTGCTTTTAGGAAAGTTGCTTTTTTTTTTTGTTTTCGGTTATTTTGTTTTACAAAGATTTACAGGATTTTCGTTGTTCGGTCCAATTCTCAATAATTGCTAATATTTGGATTCGATCGGGCACCGAGTGAAGAATACACATGATAATTATACGTGAATAATTATATTTTGTAAACTGTCATAAAAAGTTAATTCCAATGAAAAGTGATTTATTAAGATTTTTAGTCATATAAATTTTAAATTTTTAATATATCTAATTAGATGTGGATTTTTAATTTGTAAAGACTTAAGAATAATTTTTATTTTTATGATGGACTGAAGTATAAATACCTAAATATGACAAAAAAACTAATCTATATAAGTTGTTATAGTCACCAAGTCACACGTACTGTTTTATTCTTTTTGACATTCCATCATTAGAGAGAGAGAGAGAGCAAAGTAAATTTAAAGGATTCTCTAAGAGAACCTGTTAAGCTGGAGAGCCAACCATATAACTATAGAGAGTAATTGCGAATGACAGATTTAAGTACACTTTCGCATATTCATTTATTGATTCTTGATAAAACATCAATGTTCCTATATTATAGGTGTTGCTTTCACCACATCAATGCTCCTATATTAGAGTTTTTTCATGTTGAATGATTAATAATAAAATTTATTCTTTGATTAATGATTAAAGTTTTGTTCTTTTTAAGGATTAAAAAAAGCATGTATTCGGTTCAAGTTTGTGGCCAGAGACAATGGTAGCCACCAACATTGGCCTTGCTGGCCAGGCAAGGCACGACATGCACGCAAGTGGGTGCTTAAGGGAAAAGTGGCGGCCATGAGAAAAATAAAAAATAAAAAAAAGGTTGCAGGCGGGCAAGATGTGACCATGGGTTGTGCCAGCAAGCCAGCTGCAATCACCCACATTGTGTGGCTTGGTTAAACTATTGCCACCTAAGGAAAGAAAAAAAAAAGAAAAAGAAAAAGAGATTAGGGTTTCAAGATTTGGGCTGATTCAGGATTCGGTTTGCTCAACCTAAATTGCTCCAAACTGAACTGGTCAACAGTTGATCGATCTATTGTTGATCACTGACTGTTGACTTTCACTTTGACCTAATTTTTTGTGTGTGTAATTTTGGTTACAATTTTTAAATTCAAATATTGGTATGTCTATTTATATTTTAAGATGAATTAATTGAAACAACATGTCACTAAAATGGCCTCTCTTGTGGAAATTAATTTATTTTGGAATATAACGATTGTGTGTATGTAATTTCTGTGAATATAAAATGGCCCAAAAGAAGGTCCATATATGATAGAATTACATGTGCACTTGTGGTAAAAAACGCGTAATAATTATTTAATTTTACATGTGAACAATAAATCGGCCCAAAGGATGATTTACTGTTTGACAAGTTTTTACTATTAATTTTTAATTAGTACACCAAGGTATCACTTACAAGTTAATATTTTGTCCAAAGATAAAATATTAATGGAGTGACATATATTTTGAGATGGGATTTATCTTTATTTGAATTTATTTTTATTTTGAGGCTTATATGAGCTTATTTTGTTTGTTTGTAGTTCTATACTCAGTTATGTCTGCTACTAATATTATTACCAAAATCAATTTTATTCCTATGATAAATGACTTTAAGTCATGGCAAGAGAATCTCTTAATAATTCTCGCAGTCATGGATCTCGACCTTGTGCTAAGGGTTGATTTTTTCCCACCTTTTACAGATGAGAGTAACCCTGATGATAAAAGGGAAATAAAATGGTGGGAGAAATAAAATCGCATGTGTATCGTAATAATAAAGAAGACCATTTCAAAAGAATTTAAAGGCTCAATGTTTGAAAAGACAATAATGGCTAAGAAGTTCCTTACATAAATTGAAAAGAGGTTTGTCAACAACGAAAAGGCTGAAATTTGTATGCTTTCAACAAACCTAATTTTAATGAGCTATACGGGTAAAGGCAATATCAAAGAGTACATTACAAAGATGTTTCGTCTTGCTTCTAAACTGAGAGCACTTAAGCTTGAACTCTTTGAACACTTGCTAGTGCATCTAGTTTTAATATCCTTACCAACACAATTTAGCCAGTTTGAAGTGAACTATAACTGTCAGAAAGAGACATGGTCTCTCAATGAGCTCATATCACATTGTGTGCATGAAGAAGATAGGCTGAAGAAACAAAAGGTAGAAAGTGCTCACTTAGCCTCAACTTCTATCGCCAAGAAAAAGAACAAGGTTAAGGAAACTGTAGATAAAGCACCTCAAAAGAAATGACAAAAGAAACCAGGTGATCTGAAAAATACTAGTTATTTCTTTTGTGGAGTTGAAGGACAGAAGAAGAAGCATTGCACTAATTATCACGCTTGTGCTGAGAAGGGTATGCTTTTTAATTTGGTTTATTCTGAGGTTGATTTAACTTGGGTACCTAGACACACGTAATGGATAAATTCTGGTGCAACCACTCACATCAGTGTGTCTACGCAGGGTTGCCTGAGTTACGATAGCCAAGTGATGGTGAAAGATACCTCTATATAGGCAATGGTAAGATGATTGGCGTTGAAAATTTTAGATTATTATTAAAGACTAGATTTTATTTGGATCTTGATGAAACATTTATTATTTCATCCTTTAAACAGAATTTGATTTTCTTTTTCTTTTTTGTTAAATTTGGTTTTTCTTGTTTATTTGGGAATGAAAATTTTTGTTTGTTTCATGATATAAAATTGGTTGGTTCTAGTTCTTTGTCAGGCAATGATAATCTTTATATGCTTGATATAATTGCTTCATTTAATGAATCCTACAATTAAATACACAAAGTTTAAAGAGAAAATTTACCAATGAGAATAGAGAGATTCTCAACCTCTTAGATTTTATAGATTTTGATATTTGTTTTAACTATATCAAGGGGAAACAAACGAACAAAAAAAGATTTGAAGCCAACAAGTCTTTGAACGTCTTAGAACTCATACATACGGATATTTTTGGGTCATTTCAATAATATTTTGTGACATTCATATGGATATTTTTGGGTCATTTTAATAATATTTTGTGACATTCATATGGATATTTTTGGGTCATTTCAATAATATTTTATGACATTCATAAATGGTTTTTCTCGACATGGCTACACATATCTTCTCTATGCAAAGTCACAGTTGTTAGATGTGTTTAGAAAGTTTAAGGGTTAAAGTTGAGAACCATCTTGATAAAAGAGTTAAAAGTATCATATCTAACCGTGGTGGTGAATGTTATGACAAATATGACGGTTCAGGTAAACAATATTCAAGATTGTTTGCTAAGTTCTTAGAGGATTGCGGTATTATCTCACAATCCATTATGTTGGGTTCACCCATTATGAATGATGTTACTAAAATACAAAACATGACGTTTAAAGACATGGTAAGGAGTATGATTTGTTATTTTACTTTATCAAAATCACTTTGGGAAAAGCATTTAAGATTGCAGTGTATATCCTTAAGAGGGTTCTAAAAGCAACTGTCGAATCCCTTATGAACTTTAAACGAACAAAAAGCCTAGTTTAAAATACTTACATGTTTGAGGATGTCCAATTGAGGCAAGACCTTATGGCCTAATGAAAAGAATTTGTTCAAGGACGATGAGTTGTTATTTTGTTGGGTACTCTGAAAGATTTAGGGGTATTACTTTTATGATCTCACGACTAAGTCGATTTTTGAGTTGGGAAATGTTTAATTCTTTGAGGGTGTCAATTTTGTAAGAGGAGATACAATTAGAGACTTTATCTTTAAAGAGAAATATATTGATATTGTTATAAGTATTATTGGCAATGATGAGGGTCTTATTCTTGACTTTGTTCAAGACAAAACAGATCAAGTCAATGTTGAAAAACCCTATATAAGAAGTTGTTATAGAAAAACAAACTGTATCACCTCAAGAGCTTATATCATTAAAGAGATCCATTAGAGAAAGAAGAAGTGCAGTGTCAGATGATTGCATTATATTTTTTTTAAGAAAATGAGATAGTCAATGGAATCGTGGAAAATGATCTAATCAACTTTCGTTAATGAATGGAAAGTTCTGACTCTCAGAAGTTAATTAGTGTCATGAATGAGAATACGAAGTCTATTAAAGACAATGATTTTTAGGGTCTTGTCCCATTAACAGAAAGTGTGAAATATATTAGTTGCAAATGGATATTAAAGAATAAGAGGGAACCGAAAGGTAATATGGAGAGGTACAATGCACATCTTGTCACAAAAGCTCTACACAGAATGAGGCTATTGACTATAAAAAGACTTTTTCTTTAGTTTCTTTGAAAGACTCTTTCAAGGTTTTAATGACATTAATGACGCATTTCAATCTTAAGTTACATCAGATTGATGTGAAGACAACGTTTCTCAGTGGTGATATTGATGAGATGATCTATATGAAGTAGGTAGAAACTTTGTGTTAGGAGATCTAAATAATATGATTTGCAAACTAAAGAAATCCACCTATGGGCTCAAGCAAGCATCTAGACAATAATATTTCAAGTTTCATCAAGTGATCGTCTCATTTGGTTTTGAGATGAATTTGGTCGATGATTGAATATACCATAAGTTTTGTGGGAGCAAATATGTTTTTCTAATTTTATATGTTGATGACATTTTGCTCGCAGCAATGATACATGCCGATTGCACGACTCCAAGAGATTGCTAATTAAGAATTTTGAGATGAAAAATCTTGGTGATCTCTCTTTTGTATTAGACGTACAGATATACTGAGATCACTCCTAAGGTATTCTTGAATTATCACAAAAGGGTTATATTAAAATATTTCTCAAGAGATATGGCATGGAAGATTGCAAACTAAGTGATACCTATGTGGCTAGTGAAGACAACTTTAGCCTCAATTAGTGCCTTAAGAATAATTTTGAGGAAAAGAAAATGCAGAAGATTCTTTATACATTAGCAGTGGGAACTTTGGTGCACACTCAAGTTTGTACGCGACCCATTGCACATGTTGCTAGGATGTTATACAAATATTTAAGTAATCTAAGAGTAGACCATTAGAAAGCAGCCAAACAAGTCTTGTATTACTTATAGAGAATAAAATATTTTATGCTCACGTATCAGAGGTCAGATAAGCTTGAGATCACTGGTATACTGACTTTGATTTCGCTGGATTTCATGATAGCATAAAATCCACTTCGGGTTACATCTGCTAGCTAGGGGTGCTGTCTCCTATAAGAGTTTTAAACAATTTCTTATTGCCTCTTCTATGATGGCAGTAGAGTTCATAGCCTGTTATGAGGTGTCTAATCATGGAATATGACTGTGGAACTTTGTCACGAGGTAGTATATAATAGATGGTGTTGATAGACTACTTAAGTTATTTTGTGACAATAAGTCAACAATAATGTATTCGAATAACAATAGGAGCTTGACGAAGTTGAAGAATATATGTATCAACTTCTTGGTTGTTAAAGAAAGAGTTCAAAGTGGACAGTTGTCTACAAAGCACATAAGTACAAATTTCATGATTGTGGATCCACTTACTAAGGGATTGCCACATAAGATAAGATGTTTCATGAGCACACTGCTGCTCATATAAATGTCGTGCCATTAAAGGATATTCAGTTTTAGTGAGAGTTTGTAATTTTAAATGCTCTTATAATACACATATTTTTTAATGATTTCAGGTTATTATTTGAGGAAATAAAGTTTTGATTTATTCACATTATGATTTTAGTATAGTTTGATCCCATTAGGTTTTAAGGTGGACCAAATAGAAATAGATATGTTAACATCAATTGCATGAAATTTTCATGTCTATGTCATTTAGTTGTATTGGTATAATGACAAATGGTGGGTCGAGTTACGATAGTTGTAACAAAAGTCGCTTTAATCTTATTTCGGTATGATTGATAGACCGAATTGATTGTAGATACATTTCTTAATGCCAGTAAGGTTAAGCTTATATAGGGTTTTTTTTTTATAAAGCAGAATTATAAGGTTACACATATAGCTCAAGTAGAAGATTGTTAGATCCTTAATCCAATATTGTGCTTATATATGAATTATAATGTTTTGCGGACTATTATATATGGTCAATTCTAATTAAAAGTGATCTATTAAGGTTTTTATTTTATGTGTTTTAATGAATATGATAGGATATAGACCTTTAATATGTAGAGACTTGAGAGTAATTTTTATTTATATGATGGGTTGAAATATGAATATTTAAAGACAATAGGAAAATTATCTATAAAGTGGTTGTGTTCCTCAAGTCACATATATTATTCTCTTATTTCTGACATCCCATAATCAGAGAGAGCATAATGAAATTTAAAGGATTCTCTAAGAGATCGTGTTGATCTGGAAGGCCAATCACATGATTTTAGAGAGTAATTGCACATTATGGATTCACGTATGTTTCTATATATTCATTTATTCATTCTTTTTGACATCCCATCATTAGAGAGAGAGAGCACAACAAAATTTAAAGGATTCTCTAGGAAAACGTGTTGATCTGGAAGGCCAACCATGCGACTTTAGAGGGTAATTGCACATTATGGATTTAGGTACGCTTTTGCAAATTCGTTTATTGATTCTTGGTGATATAACATGAATGTTCTTAAATTATGGATGATGGTTTTTATCAAAAGACTATTGTTTTAACAAGTACACATTTTAATTTTGATATTAAGACTATGATATGACTACATTTTATATAAATACTTAATGTACTTATAATATAAGATATGATTTATTGCATGTGTCGATGTGAGTATAGTGAACTTTGATTTGGAGATTGTAAGTCTTATATTAAAATTTTTTTAATTGAGATTTCACTACGCATGTAGCCATGCACTAAATCAAATTTTCCTATAATATGAGTATGTATGTAAATAATTAAATTCATTATTAGTACAATATTTGTGCTGATATTTTTACCCTCACATTGTTTAGTTATTAAATAAGGATGTATATAATAATTAAATATCAATCATACACTATTATATATACACACTTGTAGCATAAAATCTGTGAAAAATTATTATATCTTATGTTAGTTTTGGGATCCAACTTCATTTGGACATTAATTATTACGTGTTAAAGAATTTTTTTGCCGCTAAAGGACCATACCACTAGATGAGTGGAGCACAACTCTAGTTAATGTAGAGCCCTCGAACATTTCAGTTTTCATGTCCTCCTAAGCTGAATGTAAGTTAGCATTAGAAAAGAGTATAACGCTGGCTGAGCGGTGAGTTACTGCTTGTACAGATCAGTTCAAGTCCCCATATTAAAATATAAGGACTTAGTTTCTCCTTTAATTAAAAAATAATTAAGTGAAAACAGTTTTCTCCCTTATAACTTAGTTTTTCCTTTAATTAAAAAATAATTAAATAAAAGCAATTTTCTTCCTTATGAAATATAATTAGAGTAGAGAACCTTTGAATATTAGTGAGGGTAAAAAATTTAGACAGTGCTTCATAAGATTTAATATAAATTAGTTTTAATAATTGTCTGATTGTAAGTATCAATAATTATCTAATTTAATTAAATTAGTTCTAGCAACTTTATAATGTAATATCAATTATGAGATAGTAATAATAGTATTAAAAAAAAGAACACAACTTTAATCTATTGTTTGAAATTGTTGTGATTTGTAAACAATGACATTTTGTTATAGTAAAACATAAGGACATACTATATAATAAGTAAACTTTTGTAGTATCATATTTTTGGTTAAGCATTTACTTATATAATTTGATTATAATATTTTTTGTGATTTTATTATTAGAGGATGCATACGAGCTATGTAGAAAAAAAATGTTATATTGTCAAAATTTATAAAATTTAATAGTTACGTAAAATTCATAAGATCAATGAACTTGTATACAAGTACCTTTTTTATTTTTGGAAGGCAATACATATATATATTTTTTCTTTTCTACTGCCTTGTATGGGATTACAGTTGAAATGTTGAAAACAACTCTTTTAATAATTTTTGATAAAATTGTTGTTTAGCAAATTTTTAAAAAATGTTTATTTTATAACTTTATCCACTTTGATAGCAGCTTTTACGAAAAGATAGCCGGTTGCTTGTCAAATATAACTCATTAAATATGTCACCGCACGCTTTTAATACCTTTTTATTTGAAGAAAGAGATAATTATATTTTATTTTTCATATATCCTACTGCAAACATCATAACTCTATCATATTACAACACTACATAATACCTAATTTTTATTTTATTTAGATGTATATATTATGGTATGAATTCTATCATATTTTATATGACATATCATGAAAGTTCATTATATTAAATTTAATAGCTTTTCTTCACTTCATGTAATCTTGTGTGTTAAAAAAAATTGTCTAGAAAATTTATTAAATTTACTTTAGAAAAATTAAAAAAGACAACTTAAACTTATTGTTGTGCAAATTTTATTGAACTCGCAAGTGAACGAATTTATTGTACAATAAATTAATGATGACTTTATTGATTTTGCCTTGATGTTGTTTATATTGGAGTGATTTCACTATGTGGCTTTGATTTAATGAAATTTTGGTTTTTAGATGAACATGAAGAAACTGGAAGCAGCAAGGAAAAATCCAGTGATCAACTTGAATGCAATGTCACCACTAACAACAAAATAGATAATGTATATTAGAAGTTAGTAGATATTAAACTTCTTCCACAATGCTATATAAAACGAGGAATGACAAAGTTCAATGCCCCATTGAAGCTGCTTTTTTTATTATTTTGTTCAATTTGAAGAATAGAAAAACTTGTTACTAATAACAGTAACTATAGTTACTTACATTTTTTGTATGTGTGGGATTTTGTAAGTGGTTGGATTTAGAAATAAATAGATACATGACAAATAGGCCAACACTTCTTTTTTTGTTTTATTCTGATTGTTGGGGAAATTGAATATTTTATTGATGCCTCTGCGTGCTAAAGCCTTCATATGCACTTATTATGTAAGTTCATTTTATCAAAGAAATCTATGTATTGCATTACTGAAACTACTACTATTTCTAGGGGTATTTGCGGATCGAATTTTACGGATTTGACATCAATCTATATTCGATTCATTATTTTACGGATTATTAATTTTTAATCCAATTCAATCTACGGATTTGTGAAATTCAATATAAATCCAATCTATATGTTTACGAATCGGATGCAGATTTGACCCAATTTATATCCAATCCACCATTTGTGGATTCGTTTGCGGGCTACAAATTTTTAATCATGTCCTATCCACGAACTAGCTAAATAAAAAAATTAATATCAAAATGATTTTACTACCGATCAAATTCAAAATTAAATAAGATTTAAATAAATTAATTGTTTAAATAAAGCTAGAAAATACATTCCAAGTTTCAAAATATAACACACAAAAAAATTCATTTGTGTAATCAGTATATAAAAATTAACTGCTTAGAAAACTATTTTTATTTAATTATTTTTGATTTTATATTATTATCAGATAAGATACAATATGATGTTAATGTAACTATATTTTAACTTATTTATTTATTAGTAAATATAACGCCATATTTACAAGTTTAATTTTTTATTAAATAAATATATATTTTTTTGGATTCGCGGATTTTTACGGATTTACATAAGTAAATCCATATCCAATCAAATCCACCAATCCACAGATAAAATTTTTACGGATCATACGAATTGAGTAGATTGGATTAGATTCTGAACATCCCTAACTATTTCGTTCATGATTTTGCATTTCATAACTAAATACTTGCATTAGAGCCTTAATCCCTAGAGAGAATGATACACATGCACACAAATAGAAAAAAGGTCAACAACTTTAAACATGTCTAGACACTATGTACATTTCTTTCTATTTTGCTCAGCCCTTCTAAAATTTCATCACCAATGTGTTGATTCATGTTGGACCTTGGCATACCGCTTTCTATCCTTCTCATCTCTCTATAATTTCATTAGTAATCTATCGATCCATGTACAAATTCAGCCTTGTACCCTCTCTAATCAGCCTCCTCTCCACATTACATGGTGTCCACCATTTGAAATAATCACACTGTTTAGGTAGCTTGCCATAATTGTAATATAGTCTTTTTGGATTGGCTAATGATTTTGATGATTTCAATAGTGCTCGTAAGCCACAAAAACATATTTTGTTGGGAAATTATAGGACCTCTCCATTGACTTCATTATTGTTTGAAGTGGCCTCAAGGTTATTTGAATATCTTGAGGGTGATTGCATTGTTAAGAGATGTGATATGTAGATGTGTGTTTGTGTTTGGGCAGGTTGTGGGGATGATGCTTTGTTTTTTAGTATTTAAGGTATGATGACAATGATATAGCATTTAAAATTTGTCTTCAATGTTTGAATTATCAACAACTACATTTTTGGACACAATGGCCTTTTCATAGTTGGTCAACTTATAAATATTTGGACATCCAAGTGCAACTTTATAAGCACTAGTTAGGGGTGGGCAATTTACCCGGTCCGACCCAATTCGACCAGAAAAATTTCGGGTTCGGGTCGGATCGGGTCGAGATTGAAACCCAATCGGATTAAAAATTACAAATCCGATCGGGTTGGGTTGATCCGAATACTCGATCAGGTTAAAAAAAAAAAAAAACTAAACCTAACACTGCACACCACAGCACACACACACACGCTGCACATCACACACATATGGTGCACACACACACGCTGCACACAATCACTCAACAATTCACAAATTCACAAACCTAACACACACACGCTGTTAGCCACACACCACCATCACAAGTTCACAACTTCACAAATCACAAGTTCACTTTCAAGCTCAAACACAAACAAGGCAGCCGCAAGTCTGCAACCAGCCACCACAAGACTCACACACACCTGTCCACGATATGTTGCTGCCAATTGCTGAAACCACGATCTGCTGCTACCAAGTGAAGCTGCGACCAGCTGCTGCCAAGTCAAACCCATCCAGCCATGAGCCGTCTGCGTCTCCGCGATCTGCTGCTGCCAACTCCCAAGTGAAGCCGTGATTTGCTACCAAGTGAAATTGCGTCCAGCCGTGAGCCGTGGCTACCAATCTGCTGCTTGAAAGCCGAATCCTCACAACCCGACTTTCTCCCCACCCAAACCCGATTTTGAAGCTTTCCACTTTCAAGCTTTTACTTTCAAGTTTCAAGTTTCCTAAGTCGTTTCATGGTATATATATACTATATAATTAGTTAATTATATATACTTAATTGTTTATTATGTAATTTAGTAATTGGTTATTATTTAATTGTTGTAATTATTTATTTATAAATATTAGTAATAAAATCAAGGAAATTTTGTTAATTATTGAGCTCTTTAGAAATTTTTATTTTTTTTCATATGTAAAAAGGAATTGTTGATTGGTGGGTTTTGTTTTCATTTCATTGATTGTTATCATTTGCTCTGTTTAGCGAATAGACCATATTGGTTGTCAAGCATAAAGGACATATGAAAATGGTGTTAGCTAGCGAATAACAAAAAATTTGTTAATTATTAATAATTGAAATAATATTAATTGATAATTGTTAATAATTTTTAATAATAGTTAATAATTGATTTTTTATGAATAAATTAGCACATTACGTAGATTAAATATTAAAATTAAGTATTATGTTGTATATATTTTATAATTATAATGTGTTATGTGATTATGTGCACTTGTCCAATAGCTTCAAGCCTTCAATCCTACAAAAAAATAAATTCAATTAATATTTTATTATATGTTAATGATCCGTTAAGTCGTTAAGTACAAGTAACTTGGGCTTGAAATTAAAGGGTTTATAATAAGAAATTAGACATAGATCGCACGACCCAATAGGAACGATTTCAGCGCCCCTCTCTAGATAAGAAGCGAAACGTGCCATCACCTACAACCCTTTCCTCTGCCGGGGACTTCCATAAAATGAAAACGGGTGGCATTGTTGTATATTCGGCATTTGTTGCCCTGGTTTATATCATGGAGTACTCTAATGGCTGATCTGTCACCTAACCTACTTAAGGCTTGGCCCCGTCTCGTTTGGAGAATGACCCTTATGGCATGGCTTAGACAAATAACATCATATTATTATGGAGAATGAGTAATTGGATATTATAAATTAATTAATTAATCATGAATTTCTTACTTTTTGTTTATGGAGCATGAACAACTTGAATTGAAATTACTAATTTGTGTTTATCGATTATGTTAATAATATTTATGTGTTTTGATTTTTGAATTAATGATTATTAATTATTATTTTGAATATTCAGATGTTTGGACACTCAAGATTGAATTCGATGAATGACGATGAAGAACAAAGTGTACAAATGGAAGGAACCCATAGAAGAAAGGAAAATGCGAAGGGAAAAGACCACCAATGAAGAAAAGATCGAAAGTATGGAATAATTTCACTTTACTCGAAGATAATCCAAACAAATGTAGGTGCAACTATTGTGGTAAGCAATATCAATGTCATTCAAGGCTTGATGGGATTACAAATATGACAAGGCATATAAAGACATGTGAATCATACAAGACATTTCAAGCACAACAAAGTGGAAGTCAACAAAATTTGACAGCTGAGGGCGGCGAAGAAAATGCAAGTAATTTGCTTTTGGGTAAAGGATGGAGTCAAGACGTGTGTCGAAGGACAATAACTAAAATGATTATTATGAGTGATTTGCCGCTTAGTTTTGTAGACAATAAAAGATTTAGGCATTTTTGCAGTGTAGCTATCCTGCAGTTCGTTATGTCATCTCGAAGAACTATTGGTAGAGATGTTATGGAGTTATATTTGGAGGAAAATGCAATGTTGAAGAGTTTGATTTGCAACAACAAGCAGCGGATGTCTCTTACAACTGATTTATGAACTTCTGTTCAAAACATAAGCTACATGGTGATTACAACTCATTTTATTGATAGTGATTAGTGTTTGAATATGAGGATTATTAGTTTTAGCGCGATCGAAGATGATAGAGGGAAGTCGATTGACAAAAAGATTGTGGCTTGCTTATAGGATTGGGGGATAGAGAGGTTGTTTGTAATAACTGTTGATAATGCCACTGCAAATGATATTACTGTTGGTTATATCACTATGCAGTTGCTTATTTGGAGGAATGATTATGCACTTGTGTTGGCGGGACAATATATGCATGTGCGTTGTTGTGCACATATTTTGAATTTGATTGTTGTTTCAGGATTTGAAAATGCATGTGAGTTGTTGTGCACATATTTTGACTTTGATTGTTATTTTAGAATAGTGTTACCGTTATTCGGAATGCTGTGAAGTACTTGAGATTCTTCAGAACGAGGTTGAGGACATTTAAACAATATGCTGAGCATGTGAATTGTCCAAAATGAATTATTGTTTTGGATTGTCCTACCAAGTGGAATTTCACTTATTTGATGTTGATGACTGCATTGAAATTTCAAGCGATATTTGATAGAATGGCAGAAGTAGATAAACCTTATGAGGCATACTTTGTTGAGAAAAAAAAAATAATGTTAGAAGGGTGGGCCCACCTAGACCGGAGGACTGAAAGAGTGCTGAACGAATTGTGAAGTTTTTTAAGGTATTTTATTATGCCACATTATTATTTTTTGCCTCTTTGAGTGTGACTTCTAATTTTTGTTATGATATTATTGGCTTAATTGAGAGTTCATTGACTGCACTAGAAAAAAGTACAGATCCTTGGGTATCCTCTATGGCTTATAGTATAAGGAAAAAAATTGATAAGTATTGGGAGTCAATAGGAAAGATAAACAAAATGTTGATTGTTGCCTCTATTCTTGATCTACAAGCGAAAATGAATTTTGCTAAACATATTTTTGAGATTATTTTTGGCAATGGTAGCTTGATGGTTGTACAAATGACCAAAGTAGTGAATGACTTGTTGAATGAGTTTTATGATGCATATAGTGCATTCTTCATTAGTTCCACACCATCGATGTATGGTGAGAGTGGTCTTAGTGGCAGCTATTGAGGTACAAGTTTCTCAACGCTTTACAACTGAGGCTAATTTGGTGGATGTTGCTGTTGGTGAATGTGATGACCCTTTTCGAGTTGCTCGCCCTTTTCTTGGATATGTCAAGAAGGTTTCTGTTCAGAATGAAAGTAGAAGAGTAGTATCTGAGGTGGAAATGTACTTGAAGGACACAGTTGAAGATCCCAGCAATCTTAAACTTAATGTTTTACTTTGGTGGAGGGTGAATGGATTGAGATATTTAATTCTAGAGAAAATTGCAAGAGATGTCTTCGTTGTTCCTGTTTCTACAATGGCATCTGAGTCTGCCTTTAGCATCGAGCGTCATATTATTGATGAGTACAGGAGTTCTTTAACCCCGGCTATGGTTGATGCATCGATATGCACTAAAAATTAGCTACAGTCTAAACTTTTTGCTAATCCCGTCTACAACCTTCAAGAAGATATTAAGGAGAAAATGTTTCATATGGAATTACAAGAAGGTAATGTTTTTAATTTTTTATCATACATTCTATACATAATTTATTTAAAATGCATTATATCTTTATATAGAACATCTAAATGCAGTCATGTACTTGAGTTACTAATTCTTTATTTTTTGGATTTTATAGAGCTTATAAGATTGCAAGCTTCGACAGTAGAAGCGATGAGCGCCGACATTGGTGTTGTGGATGTTTGAAAGGTAACTTTTAATATATATTATTATTCATAATTTGATATTATAGTATTATTAGTATTTGGTTGTAATTTTAACTATAATTATAGTTGTTATAGTTTTAAATTTTAAGTCTAATTTGTAATTGTTTTAGTTAGACAAGTTGAAGTTGATAAAATGTTATTATTGTCTAGTATTATTATTAACTTGATTTGGTGATGAATGCCATAAAATAAGCATGATTGACTTAATTATACACGCGCGCGCGCGCGCGCACACACACACACACACACACACACACACACACATATAATCAAGTGTGTGTGTATTCAAAAATTTGGTAAACATATATATTTATTTGTAATTATAAATTTATAATGATATAATAGAAATTAGAAAGATTGTAACACCCATTTAGCTCAATTAAAGATATAAATTTGATTTATTTATTTGTGTTTGTGTTTGATGTGTAACCTTATGAATTTGGTTTATTTGCTCAATTTTTTTATATGAATTGAGTTTGTTCATTTGCAACGTGGCTTAAAGAAAATATTTACTGTACATTTTTTCAATCTTTCTCTAGCCAATCGACACTTGAACTTGGAATTCAAAAATTTGAATTTAGCTTGTCAAAGTGCTTGCATGGAGCCATAGAGGAACCAAGGTGGAGGAACCAAGAAAGCCTATTTAGTTTTAATGTTTGAACTTTGAACTTTGAACTTTGTGATTTGTATTTCTAAACAATATAATTATGTTTAAATTTTGTGACTTTGTGTTTCAAACTTTCAAACACTGATATTTGGAAATTGTGCTTTGGACTTTTTAAGTTTGTATTAATTTTAACTTTTATTAAGTTTAAATTTTGTTGGTTGAGCAAATAATAGTCCTAATCCTACCCTCCAAGCCAATAGGCAAATAATCATATTCTAACATTTTAACTTTATTCATTTGATTTAATAGCATTTTCTTTTCTTTTTTTTTCAATTGAAAAATAGTAAAAAAGACTACAATTAAGAAAAATGTCTTAAAACTATCATAAAAACTACAAAAAAAAGGAAAAAAAAAAAGAGCTCAAAATTACATTAACCGAATTTGACCCGAATTGACCCGACCCAAATTGACCTGATTTCAACCTACCCGAACTGACCCGATTTGACTCGAACTCAATCCGACCTGTTTTAAATTCAACCCGAACTTAATCTGAATTATTGACCTGACTCGATCCGACCTGAATTGTATTCAGGTCGGGTTAATAATTCAAGTTAAGTTTGGATTGATTATTGTCTAACTTGAACAACCCGATCGGGTTGACTCGAACCCGACCCGAACCCGGTTTTGCCCACCCCTAGCGCTAGTTACTTTGTGTACAAAATCATCATTTTTGTATATGGCACACTTGTAAATAAATGAGCAACCACTGACTTTTTCATCATCATAATTTTTAAAATGTGACACAAAGGCAGAAGCATCATTTCATCAAAATGTCACCAATTCTGTTAAAGTTAACGAAAAAGTCACATATCTACCTACTTTTAAAAAATGTATCACCTTTTTGTTATTTGTCAAAAAATGTGTTGCCTAGGTGACAATTACCCTTTTATTATTATATTTTTTTGTGATTAAATTTTTAGAGGATGTACATGAGTATATAAAAAAAAAATTTTATGTTGTCGAAATTTATAAAATTTAATAGTTACATAAAATTTGATACGATGATTGAACTTGTATACAAGTATTATTATTATTTTGGTATGGTAGCGCATACAATTTTTTTGTTTTCTAAATTCCTATACGTGATTGTAGTTGAAATGTTAAAAATCACTTATTTCATAAGTTATTGTAGTTGAAATGTTAAAAATCACTTATTTCATAAGTTTTGATAAAATTGGTGTTTAGTAAACTTTTTTAAAACTATTTATTTTATAACTTTATCCATTTTGATAGCACCTTTTAAAAAAAAAAGTGGGTTGCTTGCTAAAATAGCTCATTAAATATATCACCACACGCTTTTAATGTTTATATTATATTCTTATTATTTTAATAGAAAGATAATTATTTATCATATGTCCTACTATGAAAATCATATATCTATCATCTTACTACACTACTTATTACATAATTTTTATTTTTGTTATCAATAATAGTTATGGTAATAGTTATGATGTGAAAGAATAATAACTATAAATCATTGGTGGTAGCCAGTGGTGGTTGTTCTATTTTTGAAATAATAAATCAAAATAATAATAATTTAACATAAAATTATAATAGACATATATGCATGTGCATATGTATGTATGTATATACATACATGCAAATACAATACATATAGCACCAGACAAAATACTATATTAAATTTAGGGAAATTATCTCTACACCACCTTTCTTTTGTCATATGTACATATAACTACTATAAAATTTTAACATATACTTTGCATAAAATTAACCATTTTAATACTCAAAATAACCATTTTATCCTTAAATGAATTAAAAGATTATTTTATACTTTAAAATTTTGAAAAATTGAAAATCATAATTGTACGAATACGCCTAAATTCAATAAAATAAATAAATCTCAAAATTTAAGATTATAATTTTTAAATAAAATTATAACTATAAAAAATAACATCTTGTAATTATAATTCTTTGTAATTATAATTTCATTTAATTTTTGTAATTAAATTAAGTATAGGCAAGTTTACAAAAATTAAGATGAAGAGAAAAACTCCCTATAATTATTGTAAACTTCCTTATTATTAATATTATGAAACTTCCTTATACAAATTAAATGAAATTATGATTAAAAAATTAACATGATAATTTTTAAATGAAATTATATTTATAAAAAATTAACATATTAGATTCAAGATTTATTTATTTTAGTAAATTCAGGGATATTTTTATAATTATAATTTTTTATTTTTAAAATTTTGTAGAATAAAATAATCTTTTAATTCATTTAGAGATAAATTATTATTTTTTCGTATTAAAGTGGCTAATTAATATAAATTTAAAAATAAATATGATATAAAATACATGTCAAAATTTTATAATAATTAAATATATATGATAAAAAATAGTGTAGAAATAATTTCCTTTAAATTTATTACCAATATCCAATTCAATTTAATATAATACAATGCCGCCCCCAAACGCACTCACTATATATGCATACAATATGGTATAATTGAACAGAATACATTGTTGTCCAAGACAAACACACTTTTTTTTCCTTTTTTAAATTTGAAGAAAAAAAGCCAGAGACTGAAAACGTGTCATGCTACAACTGGCGAATGTGGAGCCCACATCATAAACCAAAATGAATGGCGCACCCGACTGCGTGCTCCCTATCACGTCCGAACAAAGCAAAGCGGAGGCACAATTCTTTTGCGTACGTGGCGCCATTTCATTGGCTAGTAGACGAATCAAAACAGTGAAAGGTCAACGCAACAACCGTGGACTGAAAAAGCCAGCAAAGGCAAATTAAAAATTCATTGGCTACAGCATATACCATTTCTCTCTGGACAGAATCAATCATTTTCAATCACTTTTCTCAGTAGATTTTCTCATCACTCCTCTCACACACACTCTCTCTCTTACTAAATAATAAATAATAATAAAATAAATAACAAATAATAAAATTACACCGCATCACTCTTTATAGTTTTCTCACTCATTTTCCCTCAGGTTCCCTCGTACCAAACGGACCTCTCCAAGATTCTTCCTCTTCGGCCACATCACACATTCTGACCATTTCGTCTTGTCGTCTTGCACACACATTGGCAAACCCCCGCCGTGTTTATCTCTTAGTTTTGTGCGAATTCAAAAATTTAGTATTCAAGTTAAACTTTTCAGGATTTGTTAGCTTCAATTTGTTTTTTTCTATTGGTTTTTTTTTTTGTTTTCTAAGCAAAATCGTGAATGGAGAAGTAAGTAATTATAAATGTGGAATGTCGGTTCTATTATATAAGTGCTTGTGATTGATCTTAGGGTTTGATGGCTACCACTGGGGCGGCGGCGGCGCCGGTGGAGAGAGACATTGAGTTGGTAAACTAACTTTTTAATTTTTTTTATTTAGTTTTAATGTTATTTCTTTTTGTGTTGCTCTGAAGTTGAATTTATATTTGATTTTTTTTTATTAAAAAAAGTTGAATTTATATTTGATGAAAAAAAAGTGAGAGAGAGAGAGAGAGAGAGAGAGAGAATTGATGTTTACTATTTAAAGCTTAATTTTATCTGTGCGTCGTAAGTGTACAATGTTGGTTTGAAATATTAATTAAGTTCACTCTTTAGCTGATTGGTTGGTAATTAACAATGTGGGCTCAGCGAGTAACTATCAAGCAAGTAGCGTTTGGTATTATTAATTGATTCATTTATAGTAGATAATATTTTCAAATTCTCTAATAGTTGATAAAGGATTTGAAGTCATCCTGTTAGGTGGAACTTAGTACTAGTGTCTGCCTTTGTACACCAAACATTTTTCCACTGCTTGTTTCATTAGCAGACTTGTCCAGATAAGAAATGTTTGATATTAACTCCGTTTTTCATTTTTTTTCCCCTGTAATTTTCTAGTGTCATACTTTCAGATTAAGTTCTTCTTATCGTATATATGACTTTAGTTGCTGTTCCTTTTATCTAAAATTCTGCTTGCTGCGTTCTTAGCTTCTGTTAATTCAAATTATTG
Organism: Citrus trifoliata; assembly: GCA_018350135.1. NCBI lineage: Eukaryota > Viridiplantae > Streptophyta > Magnoliopsida > Sapindales > Rutaceae > Citrus > Citrus trifoliata. The sequence goes on from VKKW01000072.1 coordinate 449,448, forward strand.
GCCTCCTCTCTCTCTCTCTCTCTTTTTATTTTTTATTTTTTTCCCATATCATAGGCCATCACTGCACTTAAAAAAGGAGCACACTTGCTAAAGTACGGGCGTAGAGGGAAGCCAAAATTTTGTCCCTTCAGACTTGCCAATGTAAGATTCAATATTCTGGAGTTCCAGTAATGTTCTTTTTGCTTTTCTTACTTCCTAAAAAACAGAAGTCATATTAGGGATTTGCATGAGTCATTCATTTGTAGGATTTGAAGGCCACTGTGTATCAATGTGCACTCATTTCGTTCTTATGTAGATCAGCACATAAAAATCATTTATGCTAATTAATTGGTTTCCATTGTATTACTGTGTCATAGAGGTTATAAATTTGATAAAATTATGGGTCACATATGTGTTTAATAATTTGAAATATGATAGCATCAATGTAGGCTTTATTTGACTCCTAGAACTCATGCAGTAACTGCAGTGCTCAACATTGTGCCTGAGTGATGATTCCTTATTCCAACCATGTGTCATTACCATCAAATCAAATAAAATAAGGGGCGGAATCGAACAAAAGAAAACTGGGTCAAAGTGGCTCTAATACTATGCTAACTTACAACTCACTCCAAAGCTGAAGTTACAGGCAAAAAACTTATTTGTCTCTAACAAGCATCATTTTCTCTGTTAGGAAAAATGGTCAAAACTACATATAAGCATACAAGGATTCAGGTTATGACGAGGACAAGGGCTCCTTGACCATGCAGTTCTCTCTATATGGAAAGAACTTTAGCTATTTTATTGATGTTCATAGGGAAGTACCTTGGTTAATATACAACCATGTTTGGTTTCAAGAACCCTTTCTAGGATTTTTTGGTTAGCATTTTTGTTTTACTGTGACTCTAAGGTTAATCATGTCTCTGTATAAATTTTGACTGCCATGCCGAACGCCCTAGGTAGTATATAAGGTCACAAAAGTTACAAATTATGGACTGTTACTTTTTGTAATTACAAAAATGTAACTGAATACTAAAAAATGAAAAGAGGGAAAAGAAAAGATCATGTTGTTGTGGCAAAATTTTTGGAATTGGCCTGTAGGTGATTTCAAAGAACTATTTCCTACCCGTCCTGTTATATATCTCTTTCCCTAATGAAAGAAAAGGGACCTCCTTCTGTTGGAGTATCGAATGATCATCTTATATGGTTCACGCATGAGCGTGCCTGAGTACCAGCTTGTGCAAACACTGTTGCTTTGTCTTTACTTGCTACAAATCCTCTAAGTACTTTCTCTAAAAATTTTTCAAGACTTTTGAATTTCCTCACTTTCTTTGAATCGTTCAAGGCATCTGGCACTTTTATGTCAAGGGCTCATTTATCATATAGGTGTGTGTACACGCTTTTGGTGTTTTCTGCAAATGAAATCTGCTGTAATTTGACTTTACTAAAGCATCATATGTTGTATGTCATCTTTATGCTTTGTTCAGGATGAATCAATTCTGATATGGATATCGGGAAAAGAAGAGAAACACCTTAAACTAAGCCATGTCTCTCGAATTATACCTGGTCAGCGCACGGTAAGTTCACACATGGGGGCATGGAAAAAGTCAACGGATTTGCATGAAGATTTGTAATAGTTATTTCTGTTGTTGCCTCATGGTTATTTAGTGGTAACTTTTATTTATTTATTTGTTTATTATTATTATAATTCTTTGCATATTTCTTAACCAAATATTACTGCATTAAGTTCTGATTATTTGTTCGCGAATTTGTCTCCCATTTTTTTCTCCTTTGGTTTTAAAATCATCAATCAGAAGAGTCTAATCTAAAAAGAGCAATGCTCAGGGCTTAATGGTTATTTTATGTGTCAGCTTCTTATTATATTTCATCATTAATTTCATGAAAGATGTGATGACTTTGTGTTTCTGGCTATCTGCACAAATGTTCCCATGATGGGCAGCGTCATAAATGTTTGTACTTTTATCTTCTTCTTCATTATTTATCTTGGCTTGCGATAAGGATGCTTCAAAATGAGGGAGGTACATTTATCTGTTTCTCATTTATGCAATCTTTTATCTATAAAGAATTCAAATGCTGCTCATCTTCTATACTGCAGTTTCAAAATTTCTAGCATTTTGATGTACTTATTAGGCAATTTATGTTATTGCAGCCAATATTTCAGAGGTATCCTAGACCTGAGAAAGAATATCAGTCTTTTTCTCTTATCTATAATGATAGGTCTTTAGATTTGGTAAGCAATTTTGATTTTGGTAGCCATTAATTAGTTTTTTTTCTCGCAAAACTTGTGTGGTGTCTTTTTTTTGAGTCTTTCCCTGGTGATTGTTTGATGATTTTTACATGTTATTTATTAGATTTGCAAGGATAAAGATGAAGCTGAGGTCTGGTTTACGGGTCTAAAAGCACTAATATCCCGCAGCCATTATCGGAAAGGGAGAGCAGAATCTAGAAGTGATGAAGTCTCATCTGTAGCAACTAGTCCCAGAGCGCACACACAAAGGAGTTCTCCTTTGAGCTCTCCCTTTGGTAGTGGTGGTAGCTCGCAGAAGGTTTTCTTTTTTGTCCTCTTCCCTTTGTACTATACTGCAGTTTTGTATGTTTCTTTAAAAAGAGAGAAAGTGAAAAAGTGAAAAAGGAATATTGCATTGTTGTCTACATTTAGTGAGAGAACTTTCTTGCTGCTGATATAGGACGGATTGGATCCCCTTCATCTTCATACTTCATACGAAAGTCCTCCTAAAAATGTTTTGGACAAAGCATTATCTGATGCCGTATTATATGCTGCCCCTCCCAAGGTTTTACTTCCTTCAGAATCAGCTTGTGGATCAGTTAATTCTTTGTCATCTGGAGGTTCTGATGGAAGAACTGGTCACTTAAAGGGCATGAGTGGGGATACTTTTAGAGTTAGTTTATCAAGTGCCGTTAGTTCATCAAGTCAAGGATCCGGTCATGATGATGGTGATTCTTTAGGAGATGTTTTCATTTGGGGGGAGTGCACTGGTGATGGCATTTTGGGTGGCGGTATACATCGCTCTGGAAGTTATGCAGGCGTTAAGATGGATTCTGTTGTTCCTAAGGCTGTTGAATCTGCAGTTGTATTGGACGTTCAGAATATAGCTTGTGGTGGGCGACATGCTGCTTTAGTAACCAAGCAAGGAGAAGTTTTCTCTTGGGGAGAAGAGTTAGGTGGCAGACTTGGACATGGTGTAGACTCAGATGTCTCACATCCGAAGCTCATAGATGCTCTTAAAAACATCAATGTTGAACTTGTAGCTTGTGGGGAGCACCATACTTGTGCTGTTACACTATCTGGAGATATGTACACCTGGGGTGGTAGTAACTGCAACTTTGGGCTTCTTGGACATGGAAATGAAATGAGTCTATGGCTTCCGAAAAAATTAAATGGGCCTCTTGAGGGAATACATGTTTCTTCTGTCTCTTGTGGCCCATGGCACACAGCTGTTGTAACCTCTGCAGGGCAATTGTTTACTTTTGGTGATGGCACATTTGGTGTTTTAGGCCATGGGGATCGTATAAGTGTCTCTACACCAAGGGAAGTGGATTCTCTTAAGGGCCTCCGCACTGTGCGAGCAGCTTGTGGTGTTTGGCACACTGCTGCTGTTGTTGAAGTAATGGTTGGGTCTTCAAGTTCTAGCAACTGTTCTTCGGGAAAGCTTTTTACATGGGGAGATGGAGACAGAGGTCGTCTTGGGCATGGTGACAAGGAAGCAAGACTGGTTCCCACTTGTGTTGCTGCTCTTGTAGAACCCAACTTTTGTCAAGTTTCCTGTGGACACAGCCTCACCATTGCACTAACAACTACAGGCCATGTTTACACAATGGGAAGTCCTGTTTATGGTCAGCTAGGGGATCCTAAAGCCAATGGGAAGCTTCCTACTCGTGTAGAAGGGAAGCTTACAAAGAATTTTGTTGAAGAAATAGCTTGTGGTGATTATCATGTTGCAGTTTTAACTTCAAGAACTGAAGTTTACACCTGGGGAAAGGGTGCAAACGGTCGGTTAGGTCATGGCGACACTGATGATAGAAATTTCCCATCATTGGTTGAAGCTCTGAAAGACAAACAAGTCAAAAGTATTGTTTGTGGCACTAGTTTTACTGCAGCAATATGTCTTCATAAATGGGTTTCCGGTGTTGATCAATCAATGTGTTCTGGATGCCGTATTCCATTTAATTTCAAAAGGAAACGTCACAATTGTTATAATTGTGGACTTGTATATTGTCACACGTGCAGTAGTAAAAAGTCTGTCAAGGCCTCCATGGCACCAAATCCCAATAAACCTTATCGTGTCTGTGACAATTGTTTTGGCAAATTGACAAAAGCAACTGAAACCAGCTCTTCATCACATTCTACTGTGAGTAGAAGAGGGAGTATGAATCAGGGATTCAATGAGGCTGTTGAACATGGTGAAAATTTTGTTTCAAGATCTCATGTCCAATTTGGAACTTCTATGGAATCATTGAAAAAAGTGGAGAGTGGATCTTCCAAAAGAAACAAGAAACAAGAATTTAATCGTACACGGGGTTTGCCCCTTCCGAATGGAGTTTCACAGGGCAATGCTCTTAATAACTCTAAATCTTCTAATCCAGTATTTGGGTCAACCAAGAAGTTCTTTTCAGCTTCTCTTCCTGGATCAAGAATTATGTCTCGTGCAACATCTCCTACTTCAAGACGATCAAGTCCACCTCGTGCCACGACGCCAACCCCTACTCTTTCAGGGCTTGCATCACCAAAAATTGTTGTAGATGATGCTAAAAGGACAAGCGAAGAAGTTATTAAATTAAGGGCTCAGGTATGTGGCTTATCCTTGATTATCTCTATCATCTATCTTTGGAAATGTTCTTGATTGTATGATGCGTGTGCTGTTTCCTTCAGAAGTTGTTCCCTCTTCAATTAAGAGAACTTGCCACCTTTTGGCCGAGAATTGGTACTGAAGTTTGACCTCAAGGCATACATTAATATAAAAGCATTTAATACATGTAAGCATGTGATTAATATAAAAGCATTTAATACATGTAAGCATGTGATTAATATAAAAGCATTTAATACATGTAAGCATGTGATTTATTGACAACAACTGAGCGCATTTTCCTCCTAAGTATTGGAAAGCTGATTAAATAGATTTTGACTAATGAAATTGAACATTGTGTTCATCATAATTATGGTTCAAATATACTCTTCTTCTTGATTTATTTTTTTATTTTCAGTTCTTGAAAATTCCTGCTTTTTTCATTTCCTAGTAACTTTGTTTATATATCTTGTTAACTTAATATTGAAGAGAAATTATTTTGCAACTGTTGTCATCTAACATCATAAAGTTGCGAAATTTGCAAATCCAAACTTGAATTTTTTTGATGACACAGTTCAGTTTAGTGATATGAAATATTTTAGTTTTACCTTTGGATTTATATTTGTATTTCTAGACTATCATTTGTCAGTGAAGGCTTATAATTTTCTATTCATTTCTGGAAATCACTCTGTAGTGGGTGCTAAATTTGTATGCCATGCTAATTCCAGTGTTATGTAGGTTGAAGAACTTACTCGTAAATCACAACTTCAAGAAATTGAGCTTGAAAGAACAACCAGACAGCTGAAGGAGGCTCTTGCAGTAGCTGGGGAAGAGACTGCAAAATGTAGAGCAGCAAAAGATGTGATTAAGTCTCTTACTGCCCAAGTGAGTTCAATTTTTCTGTTCATATTTGTACAAACTATCTGCGTATTCTTTCAGTTTAAGTATTTTGCAACAGGGAGGCATGTTTCTCTGAATAGAACCTGAGTTGCTATTAGAAAATGGGTGCAGTCAAGCAAATTTGGCAAACATTAAAAAGTAGGATTTGTACAATTGAACTGGAATGTTTGCTTGGATTAAACTTTACTTTGTCTTATGCATTATAGTAGGACTTGATGAATTATATTATATACGTAATGTGCACATGGATTTTGTTCAGAAGTGTTTGGCAACACAAACTGTCATCAGTAGCATATCCATTGATTATGTTGTGAAAAGCAAAACAGATATCTGTTTGTATTGTCTTTGTTGCATCCTATATAGGTCAATGATGTGATATTGATAGTTTGCCAAAGGGAGATTGCCACTTTCCCCCCTACAGAAATCAACATATACCATTTACCTCCTTACTGTTTTTATAATGGCCAAAAACCTCCCTTACAACATAAGTTTACATTTTTACCCTTATTTTTAACTACTTTTTTATTTACATTTATTATAAATTAAATAAATCACATGAATATAAACTAAATAAAAAATTAAGCATTAAAAATAAGAAATATATATTTTGATATGAGCAAAAAAATTAATAATAATTTTTTTTTCTTGTACTAATTTAATTTGTGAAAATTTTCTTATAATAAACGTTTTGTAATATTTTAAAATTAAATGTAAAAAGATAGACAAATATTTTATTATTTATCTCATAATAAATTTTTATTTGTCATTCAAGTTTTCTTATAATAATTTTATTATTATTTTATAATAATTTTCTTATATATTTATGATAAGAAAATTTTCACAAATTAAATTAGTACAAGAAAAAAAATTATTATTAATTTTTTTGCTCATATCAAAACATATATTTCTTATTTTTAATGCTTAATTTTTTATTTAGTTTATATTCATGTGATTTATTTAATTTATAATAAATGTAAATAAAAAAGTAGTTAAAAATAAGGGTAAAAATATAAACTTATGTTGTCAGGGGAGTTTTTGGCCATTATAAAAACAGTAAGGAGGTAAATGGTATATGTTGATTTCTGTAGGGGGGAAAGTGTCAATCTCCCGTTTGCCAAATGATTCAAGTAATAACTTTTAAGACTTTGAAGGGCATGTTTGTTTGAACCCTATTCCTTTTTCTTTTTAAGGGATATTAGGAGTTTTAAGAAAACCTGTTTGGTAATGAAATATTTTGAATTTGTTTTCTATGGCTTTCAAAGGATTATCTCTAAGTTGTTTCTGAACTTAAACAAATAAAGTACTCCTTTTTAATTTGAAACAAGCCTTCTATCGTCTTTATTTTGCTTTTCCCTTTCTTTCATTTCTGCCACAACTTCTATGAGTTTGGAGAGACCTACACTGAACTCTGATATCTCATCCCCACACTGGCTGCTGTTCGCTTCTCCACTATTGACATCTCACATTCATTGACTTGTTCAGAAGTGCCATGTTGGTATGATTTCTCTATTGGCCAGAACCATCTAATTGTTACGAGCTCTTTCTTTCATGTTCTGGCATTTAGATGCAACAGTAGAAGGCTGATGGAGTTAGAAATTTAGTTTTCTCTCTATGGGAGAAGCTTTTCTTCAACATTTTGAAAAGTTTAAAATTGTCGAAATTACCTTTTTTTAATTTAAAATATTCTGTCATTTGTCTCCGAACATAACCCGACAAAAACTTGTTTATTAATGTAATTACGCGATATATGTTTTTTGGATGCTCTAGTCATTAAAGCACTATTAGTCTAAGATCTGCTTTTATTTTCATTTTTATTTTTCTTAAACATTATAGGATCTGTCACCTCCTTTATTTCAGGAGGCTTCCTTAAAATAAAGAGGGTGTAGCAGCTATGCTGCCCCAAACGGGCCCTAAGGTCTACTTGAAGAAGCTACAACAAAATGATCCTAACTCTAATATTCTTTTGACTCTTCCCTAGTTAAGTTTAAAGTTTTTGGTATTGAGGTTTTTAATATTGGTTTGTTCAATTAACTGACAGATGTTTATGTTATAGAGATGAGACTTGTTTCATATTTTTGGTATTCTTCAAAGCATTACTTTATTTTTATTGTTTTCACCCTTGCTTACAAAAACAAGGTGATCATGAGTATCGGACATTCTGTTTCATGTTTCAATTTGCAAAGTTACTGCTCATCTGTGGAGTTCAGGCATTAGAAACCTAACTGACGTTGAGGAATACCCTACTGTTGTTACATGTACCTGTATGGAGAGGTTATATTTTATGTTTTCAAAACTTCAGTTTCTTGGCTAGGTCTTCTACTTTTAGATAGGTAGATAATGGCTTTTTTGCAAACAGTAACTAATTTCAACCTCTTGGAAATGAAATGCTTGGTATTAAATTATAAAACTGGGTCAAACTGGCATGGCACTACATAGCCTGGTGCCAGTTGCTCTTGGGTTGGGCTGTGATCTGCCTAAATCTGGATTCGGAGATGGCAGTGCTGGAGTTTGTGTGTTTATGTCACATTCAGGACTGTCTCTTGAAGCCAGTCTGACTTGCTGACTTATAATGAGATGAGGTCCAGTAATCATGGCCCTTCATTTGTTTTACTACCAAATCACTCGCTAATATGCCAGATGGTACTGTTATTTAAATTTGATTGTATCTAAGATAATTTCTTGCTTAGGTTTATTCAACTCCTCTGAATTTACTCAATGATTGACTCTTGGTAGTTGAAGGACATGGCTGAAATGTTACCTGTTGGAGCAGTGAGAAACAGCAATTCTTTTCATTCTAGCCCGACTCCTGCTTGGGATGTTTCTTCTGCAGCTATTGAGCAACCTAGCAGTCCTTTGACTTTCCAGGGAGCAATTCCAAATGGATCAAACAGCTTGATACTTTCTAATGGGTCAGACTTTGGTGATAATCGCTCGCCAAGTCAAACTGAAGCGTCGCATTGTGAAGCAACAACTAAAAACAAAAATAGAACAATGAAAGCTGAACCTGCCCAGGGTGATGAATGGGTTGAACAAGATGAGACTGGTGTGTATATTACCCTTGTTGCTTTGCCTGGAGGCCTCAAAGATCTTAAGCGAGTCCGCTTCAGGTATTTCAAAATCTACTGATGCCCAAATCTGGATTTTTGTTTGACATTTGGGTAAAATTTGCCACTGAAATATAAGTTATGGGTAACGATAGTTCATTCATGTCACCAGATAAGTCTGCACTTCTGTGGTTTGTAGAGTTTCGCGCGCACCTTTATTGGCTTTTTCTGATTCTGAGAAAAGAGTTAACATAGATAGTCACTAAATCTCCTTCAATCGTTTACTTTTGCTTGTTGCTTTCATTATGAAATGTCTTATATTCTATCCTTCTCATCAGTATTAACCATCCTTCTCATCTGCAATCAATAATGATCCACTGGTTTATGCGCAGTCGAAAGAAATTCAGCGAGAAACAAGCCGAACAGTGGTGGGCAGCAAACAGAGCTAGAGTATATCAGCAGTACCACGTATCCATGGTTGACAAATCTAGCGTAAGCATCGGCAGAGAAGGATTGGCTCATTGATCTGCCACATACAAGTTCTGCTGTTAGGAAAAGGTTCAGAAGCTAGTGTTTTGGATTTTCTGCTTCTACGATTGAAGGAAGCATCGATCTAATGCTCCCAATTTTGCTTTTTCAGTGGGAGTGTGGTAATTCTTCCCTCAGTCCCGGTTTATCTTTTAAATTTCCTGTAAATGTGTCCATTTTTTTCCTGAATTTTCTTTTGATGGAAGAACGTATGACTTCTGTAAATTCTTTGTAAGTAGGTTCCTCCTATATATAAATCAATTCATTGTAAATTCAGAAGGACAGAGACTATTTCTAAAGACTCCTCGTTATACACTGAAATGAATCATCTTCCTTTTTTACTTTAAATCCAAAAGATTAACTTCCTCTTTCGTAAATAAGCTAGCTCTTAATTTTTTCTTGTTTCTTTTCTTTAATTGCTTAAAAACACATTATATTCCTCACTTTGTGACCATAACGAAAACCCTAATAACTCATATCAAGTTCACCGAAGAATATTTGAAACAATGATGGTTTCTCATGCTTTGGATGTTTATTATTGGATTGAAGAAACAAAACGAATCCATGGGAAGAGGATTCACAAACTTCTTGTTGGTCTTGACGGAGAATGGTGTTTGCTCAACAAGACAAACGAACACCAAAAAGTAGCTATCATCCAACTTTGTGTAGGAAAAAGATGTCTTATATTTCAACTATGTCAGCCTATGTCACAAGGATAGAATGCAGCAATATGTTGTTGAGTTTCTTAACGAAAAGAAGTTTACTCTCTGCATCTAGGAAAAAAGAAAATAAAAGCAGAAGCTGGTGTTATAGATTTTAGCTTCTACGATTGAAGAACTCATGGATACTCCCGATTTTGCTTTTCGAGTGGGAATGGTAATTTCTTCCCTCATCCAGTTTATCCTTTAAATTTCCTGCAAATGTATCCATTTATTTTCCCCGAATTTTCATTTTCTTTTTGGAATAGAAGTAGGTATGACTTCTGTAAATTGTTTGTAACTTGTGATAGGTTCCTGCTCTATACAAATCAGTTCATTGTAATTAAATTCACAATGATTAAGACTACTTGAACTAAAAACTAAACGTTATTGCTAAAGTAATTTTTCATCCTTTCCACCTTTAAAGTAAAGGTGAGGCTATCTGCACTCTAAATAATATTATGAACACTCAAATATTTACCACATCTATTTATCAAATCTATATATATATATGGAGCCGACTACTTTGCATCCGTGATACGTTATCCCCCAATTTTGTCTTTAACGAACCAACCGTTGGATAATATCTAACAATTGGAAAACATACATATAGAAAATGGAGAGTAACTTGATAAACAAGTTAGAAGCCGGTGACCAAAAATTTAACAATTGCGTGGTACACAATTACAAGTAACCGGTTAGAAACAGATAAGACGATCTTGAATGCAAGAACTCGTTACATGCAATTATACGTTGCAAACAACTCTTTGGATCCATGCCAATTTCCGTTGGACTAAAAGTCACATGTAATGTTATCAAATAATGTCTTGAAGAAGATCAATTTATTTACTGCCGAAAGGTAAAGAACTCCAAGTCTTGGCGAAAAGAAAAAGAAAGAAAAAAATGGCTAACATCATCACCCCGGCAGCAACCTCTGCTTCTACTAGTTCCCAATCCAACACCGCTTTTGTTGACGACCCTTTGAACATCTCCGTTTCTCCTTTGCTACATCTTCTCAATCTGGCCAATCTCAACCATCGAAATAGCCTTAGTGATTTGCAGCAGCGAATTGAGATGAGTCTGCTTCTGCTCCTACCCGTGCCAAGGCTAAGGAATGATAATCCCAGGGCAACCTCTGCCAGCTTCGACCTGGAGCCCTTAGAGCGAGGTGCCAAGCTTTTGAGGGAGATCAGCGCATCTCCTAATGTGAAGAAGTAATCGAATTTGAGTTGATTTTTTGTATTATTAAATTTAAATCCTCATACATGGGATTTGTTTGCTTTATTTTGGTGATTTACACACACCCATGTTGTGATAGGCATTTGAATTTATGAAGAAGCAAGGGGAGGCATAACAAGCAGAACTATGTGCAAAGGCCGTTTAATATAAGGCTATGGAGGCTCAAGCCAAAAATGAAAAAATGCTTACTTTTGAACTGGCTTTGTTATTTGTCTTTGAGGTTTTTAAAGAATAATTTGCTTGTTCCAGTGCCGTTAGAAGAATATAATATTGGAGATGCATGAACCAGTTTGTTTCGTTACTGAAGCTTAGGCAAATTGTTCATTTCAATTGGATGCCTATCGGATATTTTTGGCAAAGTTTTATATATGTAGTGTTTAACATGTCTTGGTTGTACAAGTGAGATTGTTTATCGATTAGGCTCATAAATTAAATTTCTTGCATTGAAGTTGTTTAACATGTTAGAGTTGGGGAAGTTTAGGATTAACATTTGATTTCCTGCAGCAGCTTGGCTGCACTATAGACATCCTTTCGAGCATAAAGGTTGTGTGAATTTGAAGAAATAAATTTAATGGCCTTTTTTTTATACTTTCTGAAGTAGTATTCACATTTAATTTCTGGAACAATTTCCTTCGTGTATTAATTGCCTTCGATAGCCTTTTGTAAATTAGTCTTTTAATTTGGAGGTTAAAATCATTGGGGAAACAAAGAGAATGAGTTGGATATATTTACCATTCTTGCTTACCTGATCTTGCTTGTAATTATTGATTATGTTGCCTCTGGAACATAGTTGAAACATTTTGGTTAACTAAATTTTTTCTTGTTTATGGTAAGGAGAGGCAAATGGTAATTTATGACGAGCAGATAAATTTAGGTCAGTATAACAAACAAACAAAATCAAGATGGCTCGTTACGAGGATGAATTGGCAAGAAAGAGGATGCAACCATGTAGCATTTTATGTTTTGGGGTTCGCTTAATTTTATTTGTTACAGACATCTTTGTAAAATAGACAAGAAGTTGATACAGGCTTAAAATGATTATCACAGAGCAAAAAACGAAGAGCTTGAAAAAATTAGAGAAGAGTCAGCAATAAGGCATTTGTGGGGCAAGCTCGACGAGCTACTGAAGAACGGATCCAAGGAAAAAAATAAACAAACAGAAAGGGAAAAGGTTGTGATTGAACGTGAAACAATAACGGTGAGAGCACGCGATTTCAAGAACATGGTTGATGGTAATTGGGAGCCAGCCACAGAATTTCTCGGTTACACATGAACAAAATATAATTTTTTTCTTTTTGTTTTTAATGGACGTTGGTGGATCGTAGATCAAAAAGTATTGCCACCGGAAAAGCCGGTTGCACTTAACCTCTTCCATCTAACCTATTATATTTTAGCCGTTAGATTACAAGAGTTTCAATCCAACGATAGCTTTTCTAAGAGACAAAATAAAGGGATTACTTATCACTGTTATAAGGTAGCTGGACCCTATCTATATATATATATATAAAGTTGGGACTTGAGGAGGTGATGTGACATCACCATTTCTCATCATCTCATATTCTCTATTATCTAATAAATTGGTTGAAATTAAAAAAATATTTACATTAAAAAATATTAAAATAGAAAATAATTATTAGATTATAAATGATTGCATGTCTTTTCCTCTTTCTATTTAAATTCAACAATATGCAACCATTAATAATAATTAATTATAAATCTTGAAACATTCATTTATTTTAATATGCCAACAATTAAATTTTAGTGGCTTAAAATACATCAATCAATTAATATTAATATATGAAGGAAGGTTCCTTCATCTGTCCTCAACAATGCCATTAGAACCTAATTTTAATGTCATAATCCCATATTTAATTATTCGATCTTTTGTTTAGTGCATTTTGGCTTCTTCAAACTCCATAAACATTAAATATTTAAGATTTGTGGCATCATTATTTCTCATTTTTTATATTCTCTATTATTTAATATATTAGTTGAGATTAAAAAATAATTACATTACAAAATATTAAAAATCTATATCTATCTATCTATATATCTATTTATAAAGTTGGGACTAAAGGAGGTGATGTGGCATCACTGTTTCTCATCTTTTTGTATTCTCTATTATCTAATAAATTGGTTGATATTAAAAAAATAATTACATTACAAAATATTAAAAATAAAAAATAATTATTAGATTATAAAAGATTATGTCTCTTCCTCTTTCTATTAAATTCAATAATATATAACCATTAATGATAATTAATTCTAAGTCTTCAAACATTAATTTATTTTATTATGCCAACAATTAAACTTTAGTGGTTTAAATATATCAATTAATTACTATAGAAATGAATGTTCCTTCATCTTCCCTCAATAATGTCATTAGGGTCTAATTTTAATGCTATAATTTCATTTTTAATTATGCAACCTTTTGTTTAGTGCCTTTTGGCTTCTTCAAACTCTATAAATATTAAGTAGTTAAAATTTGTGGCATTATTATTTCTCATCTTTTTATATTATCTATAATCTAATATATTGGTTGAGATTAAAAAATAATTACATTACAAAATATGAAAAATAGAAAATAATTAGTAGATTATAAAAGATTACATGTCTCTTCTTCTTTCTATTTAAATTCAACAATATGTAATCATTAATAATAAATTAATTATAGTTTTGAAACATTCATTTATTTTATTAAGCTAACAACTAAACTTTAGTGGTTTAAAATACATCAACTAATTAATATAAGAAGGAATGTTCTTTCATCTTCCCTTACCAATACCACTAGGACCTAATTTTAATGTCATAATTTCATATTTAATTATGCAACCTTTTATTTAGTGTCTTTTAGCTTCTTCAGATTATATAAATATTAAGTATTTAAGATTTGTTATGCTTGGGTTTTTTTTAATTATTTAACCAACATCCTCTTTAGAAATGTTCTTATGTTTTTATTTTTTGATTTATTTAAATTTTTTGTATTGTGTGCTTCATGGAGTATTCTTTTCTTCATGAGTTAAACAATGATAAAGATAATTGGATGATAAGGGTTAGACTTTGTAAAATATGAGAATCTGTTAATACCAAGAAGAATGGAGAGTTGATTAGTGTTAACATAATTTTTATTGATGAAAAGGTTGTGTACACTTAACTATACACATTAATATATATTTTTAAAGTTAACAAAAAAATAATTAATTTTCATAAATAACATTAGTTTTATAAGGCTGTGTCATCTTTAAAAAAAATCAATTCATATTTTTTATCAGTTTTATCAAGTGTAAAGTAATAAAAAAATAATACTAAATTCTTTTTTTAAAGCCGCATGAAGTGCGGTTCTATTTTCTGGTTTAAATTATAATTTTTACTTCTTACACTTAGTAGAATTACAAATATACTCTCAATACACCCATTTCCCATTCTCACTTTCTCCTCTCCCTTAGAAATGAGATTCTCATTTCACATTTCCAATGTTGTGGGCCCACTCAAATTTAATTGGTATTCCCCCTCCTTATCTTGGGAGTAAATAAGTTAATAAATCTCATTAACATTCTCAATTAGTAAACACATGATAAGAACTCTATTTATCATGTAAATAACTCTCCATTTCTCTTACCAACAATGGAGTTTCTATATGGTTGGCTTTATGGTGATTTTTTATGGTATTTTTTTAACTTTTTAGAAACTATCTTTAATGAATAAGTAGTCCCACAAATCCTAAAATCTTTTATCCTAAAAAATTATCCTAAATGTGGCATTTATCAATTTATTGATGAGATAATACAATTAACTCACTTAGATTTTAGAAAGAATTATCAATCAATTAATAAATAATATATCATTTTGAATAAACTTTAGGATAAAAAATTTAGAATGTCTATTATTGCTCTTAATGAATTGATTGAGTTAATTGCTTTCTATCTCTCCTCTTATCAAGATAAGCGGCAATTCATGTAAATGGTGATAATTGTTAAGAATGATTCCATTTGATTCAATTAAACTAAGTTGTCCTTTGTAATAAATTACTTTAAGGATATTTTAGAAATATTAAATTTTATTAAAGGGTCTGGGTATTTGTACCCATAAATATATGGGTGAAACTATTTGAACCTAACAATTTTCTCTCTATACTTTCTTTTTAATTGAGAATTTTATTATCTAAATAATTTTTTAGAAAATTACTTAATTAACCCTTTCTTCTCTTTATTTTCGCAATTTCACAAATTTTCATGAATTCATTCTTATATTTTCTTTTATCTACAAATAATTGATATAACAAAATAAGGGAAACAAAATCCAGTATTTAAAAATGAACATCAACAATTTTTTTCAGTCATAAAAGTTAATGAATATGAAGAAATTAATTTTTGCCAAACATGAAAGCTAATGTCAAGAAAAAAAATTCTTGCATATAGAAATCATGAACTATACATCATGATCTACTAAGAAAGGGAAAAAAAAAAGAGAAAAGAATTCCAAAGAGAGTGAAATTGAGTGTTTAGTTTGCAAAACATGATAGTAGAGATTGAATATGTAATTGTAAGATAGAGAGAAAAGGAGAATAGTTAAAGCTAATTTTTGAGATTTTAAAATTTAAAATTTTTTATAATTAATTTATTTTTTAAAATAGGTGTCGAGAGGAACTTAATGGGTTCATATAAGCTACCCTAAATATATTTTTACACCCATTTTTTAATAAAAATATTTTATAATACATAAATACCCATTAATAAAATTACCATTTGGGACAAAGATAAAGGTTAGGCATTTGGACCCATAAATATACTATTTACACCCATTTTTTTAAAATAAAACTTTATATAAATACCCACTAATAAAAAACTACCATTAAATGTAGTGCCCAAGTAAATATTTTAGTTATAAACCATCATTCACAGTTAATAAATATGAAGGTTTATAAACCGTTATTAAAAATAACACTTCTTTTAATGACCCTGCTAAAAATGACTCTTTTAAGACTGCCTTCTTTATTCATTTAGATCGTCATTGTTTAACGATGTTGTAGTAGTGTCATCTTCCCCACATCCATGCTATCTTGTAAATTTAAATAATATGTCAATCATTCATGGCAACTAAAGCCTTATAAACACAACAATATAAATGGAGTCGTGGAGACTCACAAAAGTTATGGTATTAAAGTTTACTTGATCGTAGAGTTCAACTTTTCTCATTGTTATAGTTAAAAAAAAACTATTATAGTAAGAAAATAAAAAAAAAAATCGTATATTTGACTTTTGAGTAACCGGAAAAGTTTTCTCATGGACTTTGGAAAAGCCGAACCCCCGCCCTCGAAGGATGATCGTTCAACCAAGAAAGCCAGATTTTGATCTCAAGGGGCTGACGGAGATAATCCGGTCACTCTCTCTTTCAGGGACAAATTGATGGAGCCTCAGAGAACTGTTGTGGAGGATCTAATTATTGAAGATAGTGCATTGGATTTTGAACCCGAAGATATTATGGTTGAGCATGGAATGAATATGCCATCTATTTCTTTCTCTCCGAAAATTCATGCACAACTGGTTAGGCCATGGCAGTATGCGGTGGTGATTTAATTACTTGGGCGATCTATTGGCTATCGAGCCCTTTGTAATCGATTGGGAGCGTTATGGAATTCAACTACAGGCTTCAATGTCATTGATTTGGAAAATAACTATTTCTTAGTCCGGTTTAAATCCAAAGAAGACATTGAGTTTGTTCTAACACAGGGACCGTGGACGATAATGGGGCATTAATTAATCGTCCAGCCGTGGTCTCCACAGTTGATAGTTCGAAGGAGGAGTGTGATTTTGTCATAGTATGGATTCGGCTACCTGAGATGGCGCTTCACTACTATCATAAGCGCATCCTTCGTTCGGATAAATTATAATACGGAATTTGCGACGAGGCAAGTTTGCGAGAATTGCTGTTGAAGTCTCCCTTTCAAAGCCTCTGGTCTCACAATTTCTTTTAGATGGAAAGGTCCAGAAAGTCAAGTATGAGAATTTCCCAATTATTTGATTTAGTTGTGGAAAATATGGTCACTAATTCAGGGCGGAGATATCATATTGATTGACTAGGGGTTTGGAGACAGGAAGAGTAGTGTGTCATGTCATTACATTCTTAGCTTTTGCATATGAAAAAAAAAATAGTTTAGGAATTTTCTATGAGCGTTGGACTAATGGTGGAATTAGTAAATGTAAGATTAATTAAAAAAATTAATGAACTTCTACATTATTTAAAAAATTAAATTAATATTATTATTTATGGGCTTGATTTTAGTTTAAAAAGCCCAACTCTTTTAATTTGTATTTAAAATTCTTAGGAGTGAGAATTTAAGTGTAAATATATATTGGGGGTTGAAGTATAATTTACTGAGGGCATGATGACAATTTATTGAAGACTTTTGGAAAAACACAGATAAATATTAAAGAAATTTTTTCATTTCAGTGGGGACTTGAGTCCCCGCTCATCCTTCAACAAATCCACCCCACTATTATAAGGCATGTTCTGATAGAGTTACGAGAAATGAGAAAATGGGAGAGAAGGGGCTCGGTGGTGAGAAAACCACTACCGAAGTTGCATCGGGGAAGGATGCCGGAAGGGATGCTCCAAATGAACTGAAGTTTGGCCCGTGAATGGTGGTCTCTAGAAAAGGAAAGCAACATGTTAATAAGGGAAATAAGTTACTACGGGATTTAGACAATGATCATCGGAGCAATTTTGGTGGTAGTTCCCGTTTTGGAGTGCTTGATAGTGATATGGCTGGAGAGATTGACAAGGAAGCAAACTGTGAGGGTTTTGTTCATAACCTAGACCACATGGACCCACCAATAACCTTAGCTGATACAAATTAAAACCTAAAAAAAAAGTTCTCATTTAAAAAGTTCCCCTCTTATGCAACCAACCCGAACTACACGTAACCAAAAGAACAGTGGCAACTTTAAGTATATGCGAATTAGGCTGTCGCCTAGGGCCCCACATATTAGAACAATCTCAATGTAGTCGCTTAGACCCCATATATTAGGAAGATTCTTTTGTTTTTCCTTGATATGCTCAAATTAATGGATTTTTTAAAATTTACTTATATTAAGAAAATCTATTTTTAGCCCTCTCTTTAATTAATAATTATCATACAATTAAGAATTTTTAGAATTTTTTCCTTAATGTTAAAAAACTATAAATAATAGTATTATCTAACCATTAATTCATTATTAGTTCTTCTAACAAAAAGATTAAATTCTTTATTTGCTTAAAAAAATCCTTAATTATTTAACATTATAAAATTTCGTGCGCTCTTCTTTACAAAGAAAATTATTACATTTATTGGTTTCTTTTTTAAGTAAAAAAAGGGTTTCTTGAAATAATAGTTCTAAAAAATATAAAAAAGTATCTTCTTTAACTACTTTTTTTTTTAACTTTCTTACTATTTTGTTAATTGTTGATATTTAATATATAGTTAAAAATTGATTGAATCTTATACTCTTTTATATTTATTTGAGTATTGAAGTTATTGAATGTAAAGAGCCCTCATTAAAAAAAAAATTCATCTAAGGCCCCCACCACTCTAAAGCCGACCCTGTAAAAGAATGCCATCCCTGAAAACCAAACAACCTCTAGCCCCATGCAAAATTTACAAGCTTCACATGACTTGAACCAAGACCATGCAAATCAACCTAATCACCCCACCCAGTGTTTTCGCTCATACCAGCTTAAATCCCCTTTTCCACACTGCTATCTCTTTTCTAAATGACACCAATATCAACCCCATGTGAACGCCTTTCAACCCAACAAAGCTCCTGTCCTCCAACATCGTGGTAGCAGAGACGCCTCAACCATCGGGGGAGCCTCTGATGCTGGAACTTTGGAGGCGAATGAAAATGTTGAGGATGACAACAATGATAGTGACTTCATGTATGAGAGTGGAGATGAAAACTCTGACTCAACAAAGGATGATGTATCTCTAGCCGATGAAAACGACATAAACCTGGACCATGAGGTCTTGGAGAAGACGGTGTAAAGATGTCCTTTCCTTTCTTTTTTATATTTTATTTCTAAGTCTATTTTGTTTTGGAATGTGCAAGGTGCAGCCTCTAAGAAGTTTCAACGAGCTATTGCAACTCTTCTAAATAACTACAAACCAGACATAGTTGTTATCTTAGAGCCAAAAATTAGTGGTTGCAAGGCGGATGATTTTATTATGAACAATGGTTTTGCTCGGTCTCATCGTATCGAAGCTATTGACTTTTCTGGGGGAATTTAGATTCTTTGGCAGGAAGCTTTTGACATTAAAATGGTGTTGAATCATAAACAATTTGTTCACATGCAAATTATTGAGAGTAATAATTTTGTATCTTGGTTTATAGCTGTTTATGCTAGTCCGAACCCATTTCTGAGGAGGCATCTTTGGGTCCATCTCAATCAAATAGTAAAGTCTCTTCAGGGCCCCTGGATTTAGAGGTGGCCAATGGGCTGGACGGCACGAGGTACGACACGTGTCCGTACAGCACGGCACGACACGAGCACATTTGGGTATAGCACGTGGCACGGCATAGGTGTGCACGTAGGCTGAGTCGAACTTAAATTTTAGGCATATGGACTTTAAAAGCACAATACAATTAGAGATGGACCAAATCACGGCACGCGAAAAAGCACATTTTATATTTTAATGAAAGTAAACTTAAAATTTTATTATTTTATAAATGACTTGAAATTGAATCTTTTAATATATTTTATTAGCTCAAGTTTTTAAATTTATTTAATTCTTAGTTTAAAAAAATAAAATTGATTTATGTTTATAATTTATTAAATAAATAATTGATATCATGATTTTATAAATGTGTAATGATATTATTATAAACTATGATATATGACTTTACGTAATTCTAAGTTACCAATTAAGTTAACCCTTAAAAAAATATTATTGTTGTTGTTGTTAACTATTAAAAGAGAACTCTAATATAGAGTCAAACTTAGTAATTAATATTACATTCTCTTATTACTATTAATTTATTGTTATTGAATATGAGCTTGAGTTTTGAATTCTTTATTCTATTAAATTTGAATAAAGGCACATGGATCCAAAAAAGTACATAGGTTTGAAAAAAAATAAGACAACAACTTGGCATGCGCTCTTAAAAAAAAAAAAGAAAAAAACTTAGTGGATCTTTTTTCTTAGGCACAGTACAACACAGCCCACGGCATGACACGTGTGGTGGGTCGGGCCTAAGTAAAAAAAATTAAGCACGACACGACATGAAATACATAGACGGCACGACACAGCACAAGCACAAGCACGCGTGGGCTTCCTTTGATGGGTCTGGGCCGGCATAGCACGACCCGTTGGGCACCTCTACCTGGATTGTAGGTGGCGATTTTAATGCTAATATATATGCTTTGGAGAGAAAAGGGGGTTCCCATAACTGAAGTGGAGTTTGTAATTTATTTCGCTACTGGTTTCACTCAAATAAGCTTCATGATCTCCATTATAAAGGGCCACGATACACTTGGGCTAGGGGTAATCTTTATAAAAGACTTGATAGGGTGATTTGTAATGATGATTGGTTCAGAACTTTCACTAAAGGCTCGGTTTTACACCTTCCAAATATTGAGTCTGATCACAGACCTTTGCTGGCTCGTTTTGTTAGTATGAAAAGGCGTATGCATGGTCCTAAGTTTTTCCGTTTTTTAGCAGCTTGGATTACAAACAAAGACTTTGCTGATTTTGTTGCTTCCCGTTGGAGTTCCAATGTTTTATATATAGAGGCTGCTCAGATGTTTACTAGTGAGGTAATCCAATGGAACATGGATTGTTTTGGGAATATTTTTCATAAGAAAATGAGGTTATTAGCTCGAATGGGAGGAATCTAGAGAGCTTTAGAGGCTTACAATTGCAAGAGCCTTCATCAATTGGAATGGAAACTTCGCAGAGAGCTGGAGGAAGTGCTGCATCACGAAGAATTACTATGGTTACAAAAATCTTGAAAGGATGGCTAAGTTTTAGTGATCGTAATACAACTTTCTTCCATCGAAAAACTATTACTGGACAAAAGAAAAATCAAATCACAACTATTAAAGATGATTCAGGCCATTGGTTATACAACAATAATGACATTAAGAAGCACATTGTTGAATTTTTTTCTTCTTTGTACACTTCGGATATGAGTGGCTCTCATCTTTATATCCTCACAGGTTGTTTCCCTCCTATTAATACAGATATGCTTCATATATTGCAAGCTCCTATAGATGATAATGAAGTCAGATCGACTATTTTCAATATGAAACCACTGAAAGCCCTTGGAGTGGATGGACTTTATTAGGTATTTTATCAATCTCAATGGTCTATCGTTAGGTCCTCAATGTGTCGTTTTTTTAAGAATATTTTTGAAAATAAGCACATCCGAAGGGAGATTAAAAGGACCATCTTAGTCCTCATCCGGAAAGCTGCTAATCCTCTCAATTTGAAGATGTGCCGGCCAATAAGTCTCTGTACTATGATTTACAAGACCGTGACTAAGCTACTTGCTAATAGGTTTCAAACTATCCTTCCTCATGTCGTTGGGCCATATCAAACAAGTTTCATTCCTAGGCAACATATTATAGAGAACATTGTCGTCGCTCAGGAAGTGGTCCACTCTATGCGGAGGAAGTCTGATAGGAGAGGTTATATGGCTATTAAAGCAAATCTTGAAAAATATTATGACAGCTTAAGCTAGAGGTTTATTTTCAATACTTTACGAGAGACGAGAATCCTATTGGATTCATTTAGGTTACTATGGAATGTATTACCACCGCACGAATGAATGTTCTTTGGAATTGTGAGCTTACGAAGGACCTTGTACCTTCTAGGGGCATTAGACAAGAGGATCTTATTTCCCCTTATATCTTTGTGTTTTTTATTGAAAGGTTGAGCCATGGCATTTCTAAAGCAATGACCGAGGGTGCGTGGAAGCCTATGCGTTTGTCACGGAATAGAACCCCCTTCTCACATTTATTTTTTGCAGATGATCTATTATTGTTGGCTGAAGCCTCGTGTGACTAGGCAAGGATAGTCAACTCGATTTTGGAGGATTTCTATATCATCTCTGGAGCTAAGATTAATAGAACTAAAACTCAGTTATTTTTCTCAAAGAATGTCCATAATGGTAAGGCCTCTCGTATTGGTAATTTCCTTGGTTTTTCAAGCACAAAGGACCTTAGGAAGTATCTTGGAATGCTTTTGCTTCATTCATGATAATAAGGAATACTTATAATGATATTATTGACAACGTAGAAAAGCAGCTTTTAGGTTGGAATGCTTCATATTTATCTCTGGCGGGAATAATCACTCTTACTCAGTTTGTTTTACAAGCAAACCATTATATGCCATGCAAACGTCGGAGACTCCAGTCGGGGTTAATAATAATATCAATAAGATCTGTAAGAGATTTATCTAAAGTAGGTCAGATGATTGTAGAAAGATAAGTCTTATCGGTTGGATAAGGTTTGTCAACCAAAAATTTATGGCAGCTTAGGGCTTAAAAATTTTGGGATGATGAAGAAAGTCTTAATGATGAAATTAGCATGGGGTCTGATTTCTGAACCAACAAATCTTTGGTGTAGAGTGCTCTCTACCAAATATGGTGTAACTGACTTGGACTTCCCTCTTGTATTACCAACTCGCAGTGGGTCACATCTGTGGAAATCAATTAGAAAGGTTTGGTTTGATACTCTAAAAGGGCTTTGGTGGAATATAAGAAATGGTAGGAGGGTCCAATTTTAGTTGGATTGTTGGGTTACTAAGAACAAACCCTTGTGTTCTTATGCGATGGCTCATATTCCTATTGAAAGTCTAATGATTTAGTTGTTGATTTTGTTGATGCTAATGACAATTGGCGCTAGGATTCTTTTGAACATTCTTCTCGAATTGCATTATTTTAAAAATTGTAGTTGTTCAGCCGCTAATGGAAGGAAAGGGCGATGATAAATTTTTTTGGGCCAGTTCTCAATGGGGGGACTTATCTTTCAAGTCTGAATATATGACCATTACTAAAAATGAAACTGGTATAGAAAACCCTTGGTGGAACACTGCTTGGAAATGGAAGGGACCGCCTCGTGTGCAAACTTTTATATGACTTGCTCTACATGATCGATTGAAGACAAAAACTGAAATTAGATGAAGACACATCCATATTGACCGGATTTGTGACCATTGTGGGATAGCGTCAGAGATTACTCTTCATGTACTTCCTGATTGTTTTATGGCAAGAAGATTATGGAACGAACTCCTCCCAAGTGTGTGGCGTCAACCTTTTTTTCTTAAAATCTTAATGACCAGTTAACTCTTAATTTGAGAAGTAACCAATGCATGGAGAATAGTTTGGAGTGGTCTTGTGTGATTGAAGTCGTAATATGGAGACTAAGGTTTTGGCGGAATCAGAACCAGTTTAATAAGTTATCTACCAATTCAATCAGCATGGCACAAGGTGTTCTTATTTGTACAGAGGAGATCACTAGCTCGAACAAGTCTGGTCTAAATGGTCCGGCAAGAAAAGTGGAAAAATGGATTGGGTGGCAATCCCATGTACGGCCTTTGTGTAAACTCAACACCGATGGTGCTTGTAAAAGAAATTAGGGTTCTTTTGCTGGAGGAATTCTCCAGGACTCCAACGGGAATTGGATTAGTGGTTTTGCAATGAACATTAGGTATTGTTCGGTAATAGTTGCGGAACTATGGGGGGTTTATCAAGACCTTATGATGGCTTGGGACCATAATGTTTGTTGGCTGCTTGTTGAAGTCAATAGTCAGTGCGTTGTTCAACAACTGAATAATCTTGAAGAAATAAATAATGAATACTCTCCACTGGTATCGTCAATTAAAGAGCTTATACATAGGAATTGGCACATTTCTGTGAACCATATTTATAGGGAGGCAAATTTTACTGCAGACTCAATTGCGAATTATGCTACCGACTTTCCTATTGGTCTTCACAAATTGAGTAGTCCCCCAGCTTGTGTCACTCATTTTCTTCTTCATGATATGTATGGGGTGGCTCAACCCCGCTTAGTGCCTTTGTAGCTCTTTTAACAGAGCCCCTATTGAATAAAAGAAAAAAGAAATCATATCCACGAACAATCCAAAGGTAAAACAAAATTTAGATTTCATAAGTACAGTGAAAATAAGAAAGCCTACCTAATGAATCAAGCTAATGTTGTCATTTCTAGAAATACATATATGTAAGTTACATGATTGTATATAATAGAGGTGATTTCCTTTTAATAATCAGTTTCTGTAAAAAAAATCATGATAAAAAAATAAAAAGAAAGGAATCCCAAGAACATAAAAGTAGATAGTAAAACAAAAAAGATGAAGTTTGATTTTCATGTACGCAGATGAAATTTTGGGGTGTAGAAATGAAATATTGAGATTTTTAATTAGGGTTAATTTTGGAATTATGAAGGGTTTAAAGATGAAAATTCTAATTTACAACTTTTGTTAATTGGGGTAGCGAGTTATTTAACGTGTTTAAATAGTCCACTCTTTATTAAAATAAGAGTTTTCAAAGTATTTGAGTGCAAGTAGTCATACCATTATTTAATTACAACATATAGGATTCAGTTGTGATATGAATTTTCGATTAGTCTAGTTAGAATATTGTGATATTGGTAGTTATTGGATAAGAAATTAAAAATATATAGGTAATAAGATTTTATGTATCACCCTAGGCGAATTTCATATCGGTAAAATACGAGAGAGATGCTGGGTTTATAAAGGATGATCCACACCTTAATTGGCAAGACGTGTTTTGGGGTGTATGGCGCCCCCGGAGCAAAACTGTGTGGTCTTTGTTAAAGTTTAAAGCGGACAATATCTTACTAGGTCTGGGTTAGGTCATGACAAATGGTATCAGAACGGCTCCACTTGTCCTCTTGAATGATGGTGGGGCAAACCTTAGAGAGGAAGTTGATCTTAAGGGGGGTGTTAGGAAGTTGAGTCCTTAAGGGAGGTGTATGTAACACCCTAGGCGAATCTCACATCGGCAAAGTACAGGAGAGATGTTGAGTTTATAAGTGGTGATCCACACCTTAATTGGCAAGACATGTTTTGGGGTGTATAGGCATCATAGGAACAAAATCGTGCGGTCTTTATTAAGACTCAAAGTGGACAATATCTTATCAGGTTTGAGTTGGGTCATGGCATTTTAAATACTAATTAGCAAAAGAATTTTTAAAGATAAGTACAAAAAAATTATTTTTCTTGGTATTCAAATTTTTCCATTATAGAAAATACGTTTAACGTGATTAATAGTTATAATAGTTAAAATAGTTTTTTTTAGTCTTTCTTAGTTTAAATAATTAGATTCATTTATTTGAATTATTCAAATTCATTGTAGGTAAAATTCTCAAATTGACACCCCCCCAAAAAGAAATTTTTTATAATTAAATAATAAAAACTATAGGGATGTGATAAGTATTGAGCGAACTATAGGAATGTAAAAAGTATTTACCTTGCCACTTTTAAAGCTGGCTCTTTTAACTTCCTCTTAATAAAATGGAATGCTAGATCATGACTAAATATCTTGGATAGTTGGGCGCAATACCCTAAGCTCTTGGTGCGGGCGATTAGATTGAATTGAGGGTGCGTTTGGTATACTGTATTATATTATGTTGTATTGTATTATTTTAATGTAGGTGTATTGTATTATACTGTATTGCATTAGCATTGTACTATAATAATGCTGTACAATATTTGGTGTTACACTATACGGTACTAATTTTTAATTATACTATGTTTGATGTTGCACTGTATTGTATTAATTTTTTATGATTAATTTATATTATAAATAATATTATTAGTACAAAAATACTAAATATAGAGGTCTTAAATTTTACAAATTTAATAATTTTTTTAGTTTAAATATTAAAAAATATCATTATTCTTTATAAAGATCGAAGGTTATATCCTTTAATTTAAGAAGTATGACGTTTATTTTCTGTATTTTCTAAATATATAACTTGTTAAATATCGAAGCAAATAATTTAATCAAATAATCTTGAAATAATATAACAAGAAAATAAATAGTTAAAACCTACAAGATTAGTTCAAAAGTCATCTTAGGACATCTATTCATATACATTACAAAATAATTACAAAATGATAAAGTGAAAAAATTGTTATAACATATTTAATGGCAAAATGAATTGTGCTAAATAATCCATATAAGAGTTATGTAATGTATTCCCATGGGGGAGGAGCGAATGAGTCTCATTCTCAGGATTGATTATTTTGCCTTCCCCCAAAATTGAAAATGCCCACTTTGTACTCTTTTATAATTAATTAATATAATATTATAATTAATTAATTAATATATTATGATTAATTAATAAATATATATTATGATTAATCAATAAATGAATATATTATTAACTATAATTATTAAAAATTATAGTTCTTGAATAAATAATCACAATAATTAATATATTATTATTATAGTTAGTTAATTAATTAATTATTACTATCAATTAATATATTAACATATTATTATTAATCATTATTATTTTTGAATAAATAATCACAATAATTAATATTAATATTATTAATTAATTAATATACTATTATAATAATTATTATAATTAATACATATATTATTATTAATTAATATATTTATTACTAATAATTAATATATTAATATATTATTAACAATAATTATTATAATTAATACATATATTATTATTAATTAATATATTTATTACTAATAATTAATAATTAATATATTATTAAAAAATAATTATTATAATTATTCATAATTATTATTAATTAATTAAATTAATATTATTAAATAAATAAACAATATAATTATTACTAATAATTAATATATTAATATATTATTAACAAATAATTATTAATACTTATAATTTTTGAATAAATAATCACAATAATTAATATATTATTTTAATTAAGTAATTAATATTATTAGTTAATATATTTTTATAATAAATTTTATTATAGTAATTATAATTAATTTAAAAAATTACAATTAATTAATATATTAGTTAATAATAATTATGACAATAATGCATTAAATACTTTTTAGTAATTTGTTACAATCTAATTCATTCCGATTTTGATTCCAAGACAAAGTAAACACATTAATAGCAATCCAACTCATTCTGATTTCAATTCCTACAGTTCAAGTAAACAACTTATTTTGATTCACATTCCTTCCCATTCCGATTCCAACTCATTCTGATTCCAGTTTAGTAAACGCAGCATTAGATTAATATAGTGAAATTCATTCGTATTTAAACATTTATTATTTTTTATATTAAATTATTTAAAAATAATTAATTTATATATTAATTATATTACAATAATTAAATAGTGTAATATTATATTATATTTTATGTACTATTTAAGTATTTATTATTAATCATATTAAATTATAAGTTTATTAATAAATCATAATGTAAAAATAAAAAATATAAATAAAAAATTTTATATTTATTCACTTTTATTATTATTAAGTAAAAGTAAAAGTTAAAAAAAAAAAGGGACAAGCTATCAAGCTAATGCGGTAGTTGTCGCATTAGTACGCCCCCCAATACCAATCCCAATGAGTCCTAATTTCTCCCAAACAATTTAAATTGATGTTGGATCCACACTTAATGCTATGTAATACCACACACCAAAGACACCCTAACATAATTGGGATGAGATTATATTTAGTACTATTTTATATTTTGTTTGGTGTAGCGTAGAATTGAATTATATTACAAATCTAATTTTATTTTTATAATAATAAATAAAATTATATTTAAAATTGTAATATTATATAGTACCTATTTAAAATTGAATTATCTCATAATTGGCCCCAACACTCTTTGTATTTCAATTCTAAGTTAGTCCAAGCATGGGATTGAACAAAGAATAGTCTAACCCACGCTTTTATCCTCCTCTAACCAGATGCACTTTAAGCGTATTTTTTAGGTAGATGTAAAATTGAATTACTTGTGTCAAAAGTCAAGCAAGCATTAATTCAATATTCTATTTTTCATTGTCATGCATCAAGTTATTCGTTGTTAAACAAAAAGCCCAGTAGATACAAATATACTGCTTCTCTGTTGCGCAGGCACATGAAATCTCTTCCTAAAATAGATTTACAATATTTTTAACGGTGGAGTGAAAAATTGATACGGTTTATAAATGTTAACGTTGTTAATGGTGTACTGCTGTCTGCTGATGACTTTTAGAAGTTTTGAGAATTTTTTTAACCTGAACGTTTTTTAATCATTTAAGCTAATTACAACTTAATAAACGTAAATTAAATATGAGTGAAGAAATGATTGCAAACGAATGTATGGTGAGAGAAGCTGCAGGATGAGGATGCAAGTTTATTAAAAAAATACAACGGTAGTGATGACCGAAAATCATAACCCTACTACTGCAACAGATAACACCAATCGTAGCTAATGCTATGATAAGCCATGCCATGTTAGTAGAAGTATATAGATTTGGTAAGCATTTAAGTAGTGCTATGAATATGTATACTCCGTAGCGTATACAAATGCTATAAGTATATTATATGTAACATTTCAAAATGGTATGATCTTTCTACGATCGTTATTTGAAAAATGCTACCAGATACACTAAAACCCGCTACCAAATTGCCTTTACTAGCATTTTTTTCGGCCCTACCATATTCTAAACTCTAAAGCAGCCAATTAATAGCTTTAAAACAGACGCTACAAAAGCATTTGGTAAATGCATAAACAATGTAACTAAATGGAGTAATATATATTTTAATCTGAGAATTTTTAAAATATATTATTTAATTCTAATTGAGAAAAAGTTAGGGAAAATGGTCATGTAGACCTCAAAATTTTAAAAAATAGACACCAAAACTCTTTTTTTTAATCATAATATCCTTGGGGTATAGTACTAAAAAATTGATTTTAAAATTTTTAATAAATACAAACATAATATAAATAATGTAATCTATCTTGTAGTCTAACAGTTTTAAAATATTTTAATATTTAAATATGTAAATTTTGATATTTATTTTAATAATATTTTTTTATTTATTGTAAAGATTTTAAATAAATATTTTGATTAAAAACATTTTTACAATTAAAAAGATTCATGTAGTACTATATTAAATTACTATTTTACATAATATTCAAAATAATTTAAAATTTAATATGTTTATTATAATATTATGTCAAATTTACTTTAATATAATAAAATATGTCTAATAAATTGTAAAATATTAAAATTATTTTAAAATACATTTATTATTATATTTATTTTAATATCACATTTTACATTTATTAAAAAACACTGGAGTTTATTTTTGGGATAATATAACCAAAAGATATAATGGTAAAAAGGGGATTTTGGTGGCCGTTTATGAAAATTTGAAGATTTTCATGATTTTTCTCCCTAACGTTAGGAGCAAGATGTATTTTCTACCTTACTAATTTGATCATTCATCAAATATTGCAAATTAAAGGAATTAAAAAGGTCAAATGAACATATAATTTATCATTCAATCCATTCTAATTGTCCCGAAGTAATATAAAACACAAGCTTCAATCCATTCTAATTGTTCCAAAGTACATTTTGTTATAGCATAAGCATGTGTGTATCAGCATTCTAAATGTTTAAAGAGTTAAACAAATTCCACTGGTACTGATCTTTGATTTTTCTCTAGTCCTCTAGGATGATCTTTCTGTTCGATTAGTGAAGCAGAAGAGGAGGTTTTTTAATCAAGAGAGGTACGACGCCATTAGCCCTGAGGTCAAGAAGCTGTTGCAAGCAGGCTTTATAAGAGAGGTTGAATACCCTAAGTGGGTTTCCAATGTGGTTCTGATGAAAATGTCCAATGGCAAAGGCCGGATGTGCATAGATTTTATAGATCTTAACAAGGCGTACCCAAATGATAGTTTCCCGTTACCGAAAATTGATCAACTGGTTGATTCAACAGTGGTTCATAGCTTGCTCAGTTTCATGATTGCCTTCTTAGGTTATAATCAAATACCAATGTTTGATCAAGATGAGGAGCATACTGCATTCATTACCAACATTGGTTTATACATCTACAAGGTGATGCCAATTAATAGCTTTAAAACAGACGCTACAAAAGCATTTGGTAAATGCATAAACAATGTAACTAAATGGAGTAATATATATTTTAATCTGAGAATTTTTAAAATATATTATTTAATTCTAATTGAGAAAAAGTTAGGGAAAATGGTCATGTAGACCTCAAAATTTTAAAAAATAGACACCAAAACTCTTTTTTTTAATCATAATATCCTTGGGGTATAGTACTAAAAAATTGATTTTAAAATTTTTAATAAATACAAACATAATATAAATAATGTAATCTATCTTGTAGTCTAACAGTTTTAAAATATTTTAATATTTAAATATGTAAATTTTGATATTTATTTTAATAATATTTTTTTATTTATTGTAAAGATTTTAAATAAATATTTTGATTAAAAACATTTTTACAATTAAAAAGATTCATGTAGTACTATATTAAATTACTATTTTACATAATATTCAAAATAATTTAAAATTTAATATGTTTATTATAATATTATGTCAAATTTACTTTAATATAATAAAATATGTCTAATAAATTGTAAAATATTAAAATTATTTTAAAATACATTTATTATTATATTTATTTTAATATCACATTTTACATTTATTAAAAAACACTGGAGTTTATTTTTGGGATAATATAACCAAAGATATAATGGTAAAAAGGGGATTTTGGTGGCCGTTTATGAAAATTTGAAGATTTTCATGATTTTTCTCCCTAACGTTAGGAGCAAGATGTATTTTCTACCTTACTAATTTGATCATTCATCAAATATTGCAAATTAAAGGAATTAAAAAGGTCAAATGAACATATAATTTATCATTCAATCCATTCTAATTGTCCCGAAGTAATATAAAACACAAGCTTCAATCCATTCTAATTGTTCCAAAGTACATTTTGTTATAGCATAAGCATGTGTGTATCAGCATTCTAAATGTTTAAAGAGTTAAACAAATTCCACTGGTACTGATCTTTGATTTTTCTCTAGTCCTCTAGGATGATCTTTCTGTTCGATTAGTGAAGCAGAAGAGGAGGTTTTTTAATCAAGAGAGGTACGACGCCATTAGCCCTGAGGTCAAGAAGCTGTTGCAAGCAGGCTTTATAAGAGAGGTTGAATACCCTAAGTGGGTTTCCAATGTGGTTCTGATGAAAATGTCCAATGGCAAAGGCCGGATGTGCATAGATTTTATAGATCTTAACAAGGCGTACCCAAATGATAGTTTCCCGTTACCGAAAATTGATCAACTGGTTGATTCAACAGTGGTTCATAGCTTGCTCAGTTTCATGATTGCCTTCTTAGGTTATAATCAAATACCAATGTTTGATCAAGATGAGGAGCATACTGCATTCATTACCAACATTGGTTTATACATCTACAAGGTGATGCCAATTAATAGCTTTAAAACAGACGCTACAAAAGCATTTGGTAAATGCATAAACAATGTAACTAAATGGAGTAATATATATTTTAATCTGAGAATTTTTAAAATATATTATTTAATTCTAATTGAGAAAAAGTTAGGGAAAATGGTCATGTAGACCTCAAAATTTTAAAAATAGACACCAAAACTCTTTTTTTTAATCATAATATCCTTGGGGTATAGTACTAAAAAATTGATTTTAAAATTTTAATAAATACAAACATAATATAAATAATGTAATCTATCTTGTAGTCTAACAGTTTTAAAATATTTTAATATTTAAATATGTAAATTTTGATATTTATTTTAATAATATTTTTTTATTTATTGTAAAGATTTTAAATAAATATTTTGATTAAAAACATTTTTACAATTAAAAAGATTCATGTAGTACTATATTAAATTACTATTTTACATAATATTCAAAATAATTTAAAATTTAATATGTTTATTATAATATTATGTCAAATTTACTTTAATATAATAAAATATGTCTAATAAATTGTAAAATATTAAAATTATTTTAAAATACATTTATTATTATATTTATTTTAATATCACATTTTACATTTATTAAAAACACTGGAGTTTATTTTTGGGATAATATAACCAAAAGATATAATGGTAAAAAGGGGATTTTGGTGGCCGTTTATGAAAATTTGAAGATTTTCATGATTTTTCTCCCTAACGTTAGGAGCAAGATGTATTTTCTACCTTACTAATTTGATCATTCATCAAATATTGCAAATTAAAGGAATTAAAAAGGTCAAATGAACATATAATTTATCATTCAATCCATTCTAATTGTCCCGAAGTAATATAAAACACAAGCTTCAATCCATTCTAATTGTTCCAAAGTACATTTTGTTATAGCATAAGCATGTGTGTATCAGCATTCTAAATGTTTAAAGAGTTAAACAAATTCCACTGGTACTGATCTTTGATTTTTCTCTAGTCCTCTAGGATGATCTTTCTGTTCGATTAGTGAAGCAGAAGAGGAGGTTTTTTAATCAAGAGAGGTACGACGCCATTAGCCCTGAGGTCAAGAAGCTGTTGCAAGCAGGCTTTATAAGAGAGGTTGAATACCCTAAGTGGGTTTCCAATGTGGTTCTGATGAAAATGTCCAATGGCAAAGGCGGATGTGCATAGATTTTATAGATCTTAACAAGGCGTACCCAAATGATAGTTTCCCGTTACCGAAAATTGATCAACTGGTTGATTCAACAGTGGTTCATAGCTTGCTCAGTTTCATGATTGCCTTCTTAGGTTATAATCAAATACCAATGTTTGATCAAGATGAGGAGCATACTGCATTCATTACCAACATTGGTTTATACATCTACAAGGTGATGCCATTTAGTCTTAAGAATGCAGGTGCAACATATTAGAGGTTGGTCAACCAAATTTTCAAACTACTGATTGGGAAAACAATGAAGCTTTATGTGCTTTATGTGGACGATATGATCACGAAATTCAAGGATCCAGCCTAGCACATTATGTATCTGAAAGAGACCTTCAAGTTGCTAAGGAAGTACAAGATAAAGCTTAATCCAGAAAAGTGCGTGCTTGAAGTAACATCAGGGAATTTTTTGGGGTTCATGGTAAGCCATAGAGGAATTGAAGCTAACCCTGAAAAGATACGAGCAGTCATTAAGATAAAGTCTCCTTGCACGCTTAAAGATATATAGACTCTTATAAGAAAATTGGCTATTCTAAACCGATTTATATCGCAAGCAACTGGCAAACGCCATGTCCTTTTCAAGATGATGAGAAAGGGGAGAAAGATGAAATGGACGATAGAATGTGAGGAGACATTTTAGCAGTTGAAGTAGTAGTTGCTCAAGGCTCCGCTGTTATTGATGCCTCGAGAAGGAGATAAGTTGTACTTACACTTAGACATATCCCAGTGGGCAACAAATGTAGTTATAGTAAGGGAGGAGGCGGGGATTCAGTACCCCATTTACTACACCAACAAGGCACTGCTTGATGTGGAAATGAGAAACCCGAAGATGGAGAGGTGGGCGTTAGTGTTGGTAATGGCTACTCGAAAATTAAGGTCATACTTCCAAGCATACCCAATAATTGTAATGACTGACCAACCACTTAGGCATATATTGTATAATCCTGAAGCTTCTGGATGATTGGTTAAGTGGTCGGTAGAGCTAAGTGAGTTTGACATCAGATATTGACCCCGAACAACAATCAAGGCTCAGACGTTAGCAGATTTAGTGGTCGAATGTACTACAGCAAACCAGAATTCAGGTGGCAGTAGAGAAGCAGATAAGGAAGATGTTAACGAAATCTGGATATTTATGGTAGATGGCTCCAAAGGAACAAACAGTGAGTGCATGTGTGATTCTGATTAGTCCAGATGGTGTAGAAATTTCTTACGCAATAAGGTTCAAATTTAAAACCACCAACAACCAGACCGAATACAAAGCCTTCATTGTAGGGTTGAAGTTAACGTTAGCATTGCGAACAGAAAAAGTAAAAGTTCAAATAGATTCCCAATTAATGGCTTATCACCTCAATAAAAGCTTCCAAACGAAGGACGAAAAAATTTAGCAGTATCTTAAATGTTCCAAGCAGATTCTGACTAAGTTCAAAGCAGTTAAAGTCGAGCAGATACCAAGCGCTGAAAACTTTCAAGCAGATATCCTGGTAAGGATGGCGGCAACTTCAAACATAAATATGCCTCGGTCAGTTCCTGTAGAGGTCAAAGCTTCTCCAAGCATCGAGTAAAGAACAAAGGTGATGTGTATAGAGACTGGAAAGTCATGTATGGACCCAATAATCTCATATTATGCATTACAACTTGTGTTTAGTCATCAACTTGGTATTTTCCATCCACATACTTTTGGTTGTGTTGTATATGTTCTATATCCCGACAACGCATAAAGATGAGACCTCAACATTGTTTGGAATCTATGTTGGGTTTCACTTACCTTCAATTATAAGATACTTGGAACCCCTTGATATATGATATTTTTGCTACCTGGTTTGCGAATTATCATTTCAATGAGACATTTTCCTATCTTTAGTGAATGAAAAATCCCTCTAGAAGTAAAGCATGAACTTTTTTAAAACGTTTTCACTATATCTCATTTAGATCTTTGCACCAATCAATGTGAAACCAAAGTGTGAAGGATAGTTCATTTGTATCAAATTATGCCATATGCATTGACAAATGAATCAAAAGTAAACAAATTGCATAAACCAGCTGCTAATATTAGTCGGGTGATTTTTCCTACTAAACAATCAAGTGTAAAGGCAGTTAATGAGTTATTTGTTGGACACCAGAAGCATGGTAGACCGCTTGGTTCTAAAGATATTATTCCCCAGATAAGAGAATGAAAAATCAAGATCTTAATGAAAATAATGCTTGAGCAATGAATAGTTTCATGTTATTTAAATCACCAATTCCAAATAAACTGATAGTCCCTTCAAAGACTCATGTCCAAACAAAAACACGAAAGAGACAAATATCCTTGAAGAGACACAAGACTCTGAAGTGAAAGAAGTTCGTAAAGAGCCATTGATCCCAAAGAAGCACAAAAATCTAAAATTGAAAAAAAGTCTATAAATTATATTTACACAAAGAAAATATGGGATTGTAATGACATTTTCGTTGACATGTATTCTCATTCACAATAGCTACTGTAATTACAAATGATTTGAGCTTGATATTGTTGATGAATGTAGACAAAAGCATGATTTGCTTTTATGAAAAGAAGCAATTTAAGCAGAATTGACCTCTCTAACAAAATGTAAATTAATTGGACTTGTAGTTCAGACCCCTAAAAATTTCAAACCTATTGGATACAAATGGGTATTTATAAGAAAACTTAATAAATACAAAGCACGATTAAGACTTGGTATTGATTATAAGGATACATATTATCCAGTGATGGATACCATTACGTTTTGATTTTAATCAGTTTGACAGTCTCAAAAGAACTTAATATATGTCTTATGGATGTAATGACAACATATTTTATATTGGTCACTTGATTCTAATATTTAAATGAAAATCCCTTGTAGGAATTGAAATGCATGAAGCATAATAGTTCGTATTCAATCAAACTATAATGATCCTTATATAAACGAAAACAATCTAGCCACATGTGGTAAAATCATTTAAATGAATATTTAATAAAAGATGGGCATATAAATGATCCTATTTGTCCATGTACATTCATTCGGAAATCCAAATATGGATTGCTACTATAGTAGTACATATTGATGAAATGTAGAGCTGGAAAAACGAGTTATCGGGTCGTGTTCGAATTGTGTCAGCTTTGTGTCGTGTCAAATTTAGGTCGACCCAAATCCGACCTATTTAATAATCGTGTTAAAGTATTGTGACCCAAACCCGACACGAAAAAATAATCGGGTTACATATCTATATATTAAATAAAAGTTACATTAAATATTTACACACTGTTATACATGCATATGTACATACATACATACATACATACATACATAATTTATTGATATTATAAAATATACATATCTAACAAAATATTACACATTTACTCTATTGAGGTTTTAATTATATATATGAAAATAATATTATATATCGATATTATAAAATATACATGCCTACTAATATTTTACACATTTACACTATTGAAGTTCTAAATATATTTAAAATTTTATAAATAAAACATTGTATTTATATTTATCCTTTCAAAGAATAAAAATAAAAAAGAAAATCATCTCTAATATTTGAGTTTTGACGACAAGAACTTGCAAATTATTTTAAAATAGAAAATATAATTGAGTCATTGATCGGGTAAATGGGTCAAGATTTTTAACCCTAACCCGACACGGGAAAAAATCTTGTCGACCTAGACCTGACCCATTTAATAATCGGGTTAAATTCGATGATTCATACCCATTTATTCGTATCATGTTCGTGTCAAGTAATCAAATCGTGTCAAATTTTGTCAGCTCTAATGACATGAATATAATTAGAATTCCTGAAGAGCTTCTAAAAAATGCTAAATATTTGAAAAGAGAATTTGGAATAAAAGATTTAAGGAAAACAAAAAATTGTCTCAGCCTGCAGATTGATTATAAAACTAATGAAGTACTCATCCATCATTTTGCCTACATTGAAAAAATCTTGAAGCAATTCAACATGGATAATAATCATTGTTAAGTACTCCTACAGTAGTTTGATCCCTTAATCTTAAAAATGATTTATTCCACCTTAAAGAAATGATGAAGAGATATTTGGTCCCAAAATACTATATCTGAATGCTATAGGTGCATTACTGTATTTAACTCAGTGCACTAGGCTGGACATTGCATTTTCAGTGAATTTATTGGTAAGATTAAGCTTTCCACCAACTCCAAGACATTGGAATAACATTAAACATGTTTTTCATTATCTCCGTGGAACCATAGACTTAGGATTATTTTATTCAAACAAGCCAACACAAAAATCGAATCTTGTTGGTTATGCATATACAAGATTTCTTTCTAATCCTCATAAGATCATTCGTAGGCAAGATATGTTTGTACGTATAAAGCAAGTAGGAATTGTATATGGCTGCGATTTCTCATCCATTATATGTAGAGCACATGTAATCTAACATTTGTCTTAAACATTCTAACAGTAATATTTGAAGACAATATAGCCTATGTTGCACATGTTAGAGGATATATCAAGGAAGAGAGAACCATCCACATTTCACCAAAGTGATTCTACATTCATGAGTTTCAACAGAGCAAGGAAGTTGATGCCAAACAGGTATGCTCCACTGATAATTTCATAGATCTTTTTACTAAAGTTTTGCCCACTTCAACATTTGAGAAGTTAGTCTATAACATTGATATGTGTCGACTTGATATTTGTCTCTTTGAGGAGGAGCATTTCATCAAGAGAGCGTAAATATCTAAGAGAATAACTTAAATAAAAATTGGAGACATATGCACTATACTATTCTTCCTTGTGAGCATATTTTCCCATTGATTTTCTACTAATTGAGGTTTTTAATAAGATAAGTATTATAGCAAATCCAATATCATTTTATGATCATCTTAAAGTAGTGGACATCCAAGAGAGAATGTTGTGTAACAATGGATTTACTACCACTTACAACATAATTCATTTATGGCTTAATTTTAATGAGCTAGCAATTCATTGATTTGCTAATTAAACCTAATGCATTGCTACTATAAATAGCCATGAATTTGTAAGTGAAAGGCATCACATTTTTATTATCTTTATTCAATACGAAGAGATAATTAAGAGTATATTTTTCTCTCTTAAATTTACTTTCTCATTAATTATAATTACCTTATTTATTACACAAGAAACAAATTTAACCATGCAAAACAAAGCAATCATCATAGGGTCATAAACGTAGTCATAGTTCAAAAAATAAATTGGATCAATAATTTGAAGGCTTTTATAATGTGTTACTTGTGGGATTGAGAAACGAAAATATGAAATAAGAACAATTGATAATGTTTACTTATCAAAACAAGGGAAAAAAATGAAATCAAATTGGTGTAGACCTCACAAATTTAGGAGTGAGAATGAGAGATAAATCAATATTTGTACTTTAATGAAAATTAAAAATTTCTTTTTACCAGTTTAATAATAATAAGGGAAAAGAACATCGACGAACCCTAAAGTTTGAGAAAATAGTCACCAACACCCCCAAGTTTTCAAAAAGAGACACTAAAATCTCTTTTTGACCACAATACATTTTACTCTATTATCCCAAAAAATTGACTTCAATGTTTTATAATAAATAGAAATATAATATTAAAATAAATGTAATAATATTTACATTTTAAAATAATAAAAAAATGTTTTATATTTTACAACTTGTTAGATATATTTTATTATTTTGTTAGATATATTTTATTATTTTAAACTAAATATTGTAATAAATAGAATAATAATATTAAAATAAATGTAATAAAATTTAAATTATTTGAATATTATGTAAAATAATAATTTTAAAATTATTAGTATTTGAGATTTTTTTATTTGTAAAATGAATTTAATGCAAATATTTATTTAAAATATCTACAATAAATAAAAATATAGATTACATTATTTATATAATATTTGTATTTATTAAAAATTTTAAAGTCAATTTTAAAGTCATTATTTATAAATATTTAGGATCCTGATCTGCGCACTCTTGATCTTGTACATATCTTATGTCACCTATATTTTAATATTTGTGGATGATTAAGATTTAACTATTTTTTTAATTTATTAATCACCAATTATATTAACACAATTTATTTAGATGAAAATAGAGGATCCTGATCCGCGTTGGTGATCATTTCCCCAAATCTCCGGGTTGTAGATATCATTTTCTCTAATAATAATGGATAATAAATTAATAATATTATCATTTTAATTGTTGTTATTGTTGTTGTTATTATTAACAATAATTATTCTGAATAACAATAATAATTACAATTATTATAATAAATGACAATAATCAATTATGATCATTTTAATAACTTGCAATAATTTGTTTTGATTTAAAAACAAAATAAAGACATTAATAACAATTCAACTCATTCTAATTCCAATTTCGATTACACATTGGTAAATGCCCCATTTACTTCCTCCACAAAAACAGTACAACCCACAGCCTAGCTTAGCCACAATCTCTACAATGCAGGGATGGCAAATTTTTCTAGACCCAACCCGAACCTAGATAAACTCGAATGATTCGATCTGGGTTCAACCCGATCCAGATGTATGAAAAATGCAGGATCCGAAAGCCTTTTTTAAAACCCGGATATATCCAGGTCTGGTTCTGGGTTCAACTAAATCTAGATATCCAGAACCCGGACCCGGACTACAGTATTTTATGATTTATTAATTAATTAATTTTTATTATACAATATAAATATAAAACAATAAGTTACAAAAAGCAAAAACAAAAACCAAAACAAAAACCAAAACGTAGAACAAACCCTAGCCCCACACCAGCCGCCACCCCGATCTTCCTTATCCTCAACTTCAATTCATCATCCATCCATCAGTCGTTGATTCATCATCAAGAGCAACAACAATTTAAATCGTCTTCAACATCAATTTAAATCATCAAGACTAACAACCAAGCTCTACCACCGTTCGTCATCCATCATCATCAACTAAGGGATTGGAAGGTACCTATCTTCTTTGTTGATGTTGGATCTCAGGCTCCGCTTACTGCTCTCATAGCTGCCGTCTCTTAGACTCACCAGTGCCTTAGCCGACATCTCAAAGAAACCGCAAACCTCTTTTCATCAGCACGCTTCGATAATTATTGAAGTTTTTGTTGTTGTGAATAGCCAAATACAAAATTTAAACGCATAATATCAATATAATTGTAAACTTTATTATTAATGTAAGTAAATTTAGTTGAGATCTCATAAATTTGTTCTACGGTTTCTGTAAATTCCAAAGAACCAAAAGGGGCATGCTTGGAGAATTTATCTTCCTCCCTTCACCCAACAATCCCGGATTAAAATCCGGAATCTGGAAACCCGGACTTTTTCCGGATTGAACCCGCTCCGGACTCGCATTTAAAAAATCCGGGTTTTAATCTGGATCCGGTAAGACAAATTGGCATACGGGTCCGGAACCGAAAAGGCTGAACCCGGACCCGGGCCTAGTTTTTGCCATGCGTAGTACCCCTCACAGTCACCCAAAAAGAAGGGGGCACTTCAAACAACAAGAACCCAATCCAAATGCTATTTAAGATGTAAATTGCAATGGATCAGATTTACTTGAAGATCTTAAGAATGAATAATTTAATTAAGTGGTATAGTCTGGTTAGCCTTCTTCATAAACAGTAACGATAAGGGAAAAGGGTTCTTCAAGTCATCCATCTAA
The DNA here is from genome assembly GCA_018350135.1 of Citrus trifoliata. NCBI lineage: Eukaryota > Viridiplantae > Streptophyta > Magnoliopsida > Sapindales > Rutaceae > Citrus > Citrus trifoliata. The sequence continues at coordinate 490,037 of VKKW01000072.1, forward strand.
CCTCAAAAGCTGTATGATATTTATTTGGATAAATAATATACTGTTCTTTTCTATGAAACATTTACTTCAACAAAGAATGGTAAGGAATTCCTTCAAGCAAATTTTCAATTATATAACATACATGTATTGGATCAGCAATAGTTGTTAAAAGTGCTCAGTCAATTGAAGCAGAACCTGTTGCTGGAGTTCGGAGAACTTGTTGCAGAAGTCGTGCTGCGAGACGTTGTGTGATCCCACCCACAACACGACCTCCTAGAATACGTCCCTCAGGTTGTTGAAGCACCTGCTTGGTTAGATTCTGCCGTTAGCAATATGTTTTTCTGTCAATTGTAGTTAATATTGAAGATAAACTTTCAGACAACTTCTTTCTTAGCCTCTTGCTTCCTAGAAAGCTAAATGAACAATTTGGGAAGATAAATGTGAAAAGATTGTTAAATTAAATGCAGACTTTCATGCCACAGATACCTCCAGTTGAGAGAGTTCAATCTGAACTTCTACTTCCACAATTACAAGTCTTAAAAATGTTTGCAGTGAGTATTATACAAATGTTAACATCATAAAATTGTTAAAACTAGTTTCATGTTCAACAGTATCTTCAACTCCAAAACTAGTAGAAAGAATAAAAGAACCGGTATGTTATCAATGATAGTACAAACTCAGTATCACTCATAAACAATAATGGTTCTCACCTGTAATATAGGTTGCAACAAGGTTGGATCGAAATTTTCAGACGATCGTAGAAGCCCCCATATTCTAACAACCTGATCCCGAAGCTCTATCACTTTTTCTAATTCAGTATCACTCATCAAAAGAGGCCCCCTTCTGCTGCCAGTGAAAACTAGACTACGCATAAAATCAGGCATAGAATTGTAAGTATCAATAACAGCTCCCAGAACAACAGCCTCAGTTACACGGACAGACTCCTTAATGACTAACGTCCTGAGCTCTTCACCCTCTGGACCCAGTAAAAGCTTCAGAACGGGTTGTAAAGCATCTTTTGCAGAGAAATCTCTATCTTTTCTTCCCTGAACAAGTAGGTTTTCAAGCCTATTCCACCTGCATCAAACCAAGTTAAAGAGTTCTTCAAAAGGACTAACAGCCCCGAATGGAAATGTCACACACCGCAAACTTAGTAAATGGTGAATAAAGTACATGCCTAAATCTCCCATCCTTGAAAAGCAACTCAACAAGAGCATCTCTAAGATATGGATTTGGATCGGTGAGAAGCCTTTTAGCAAAATATGGATATGAAGCAGCCAACACCTTGAAGTTGGGATCAGCATAGAGGGCTAAACCTTCGAGTACTGTCAGTGATCTCAATATTAATGCATAATATGCTGGGACTGCAAGGAAGTTCACAAGCCAAATAAGAGAATGCATCAGAATGTAATGTACTCCCATCAATTTTGTTTTTTAAAGGAAACAAAGAAAACTTGTATTAAGAAGAAAACATATAAAATGACCAAAGTGTCCACAGGAGGAACTGAATATAATGTACTCTATAGCAACGATAATATTCCTAAGTTGAAGAAACGAGGTGCGCAATTAATAGATAACATTTCCTCCAATCTCCACTAACCAACATAGACACAAAAATAATAAAAGCTAGGAAATGAATTTATAACTATCAAGAGTTAAGATGATAGATAAAGACAGGATGGAATGATATTAAATATAAACCACAAATAATTATATATCACAAACAAGAAACAATTACATATCACAAGCAACAGAACTGTATGGCTCAGCATGCCCGGTGGGTATTACAGTACAAAAGCATCGGTACACATGCTTACAAAATTGGGCTCAGAATTCAATAACCAAAAAAAAAAAAATTAAAAACTCACCATTAAATGGATATTGATATAAAACAGCACCAAGACCATCAACAATTGTTTTGAAATTTAGCTCGCTCACAGAGGAATTAAGTGCATCATCAAAGAAGTTCCGAAGTGCCGGTACAATCGGAGAAACATCTACATCAGGTGACAAGAAGTCTAAAGCATAGTAGTCACGGGCCATAGCTTCATAATCTCGATTAACCATGTGAACAACATGACCGATAATGGCAAATCTTGCCTCTTCTGGGGTCTCACTCATCATTCCAAAATCAAGAAAAGCCAGCTTTCCTTCAGGTGTTGCCAGGAGATTACCAGGATGAGGATCTGCATGAAAATATCCATACTCAAGAAGCTGTCTGAGACTACACTGGATACCCGTGTTCACTAAATCCAAAACCTTCAAACCCTGACTTTCAATGGCAACTTGCTCGTTTAATTTGACTCCTTCAACCCACTCCATGGTTAGTACTTTGCCACTGGTATAATCCCAAAAGATATCAGGGACAAGGACATCCTCTTTATCAGCATACAACTTTTTAAACCTCCTTGCATTTTGCCCCTCCTGCAGGAACTTGCTAAATTAAGATCCAAACTGAAACAAATCTTATGCAAATTACAGCAACTACAGCAATTTCGTTTCAAAACTTTATTGGACAAAGAATCATGCTGCAATTAAAATATCTACCTTATAAACAACCATCAATATAAGCAGAAACTAACCTGCACATAGTTAAGCTCTTGATAAACTCTGCTTGCAAATTCATCAATAAGGGCAATGACATCAGTGGTAATTATGTCAACATATTTATTGATGAGAAATCCTACACCTCTTATAAGGTAAAAGTCCAGTCCTATGGCTTCTTCAATACCGGGACGTTGAACCTTTACAGCAACAATTTGACCAGAGTACTTAAGCTCAGCTTTATAAACTTGGCCTAAACTGGCAGCAGCAATTGGGGACGGGGAAATGGAAGAGAATATCGAGTCGAGTGTTAGTCCCAACTCTCTCTCAATGCAAGAAAAGGCTTCTGCATCCGGGAACGTGGGCAGAGCGTCCTGCTCAGTTGTAACAATAATAAAGGTTCTCAATTTTTCCTTTCACTAGCATTAGCGTTTGCACATTATCAATACAAATAACTCCACAATAAATTTGTGATATAAATGATTAATAATACCTGAAGTTCAGAAAGCTCCTCGAGATACTCCGGAGGGCAGATGTCCGGTCTGGTGGATAAGCCCTGACCCAATTTCACAAAAGTAGGACCCAATCGTGTAAAGATTCTCCTCAGCTCAGCAGCGCGCTTTCTCTTGTTCTGATCGAGCACTCCATTTCGTTGGTCAATTAATAGTTTCAGAGAAAATGAACCCAAGGCTACCAATATTTGTAGGGTTCTACGCAACAACTGAATCAATATTATTATTAATCAGTTAATTAGAAACAAAAAAAAAATCTTATCTTTTCTTTTTTTACGAAAAGGTGAAAAGGTATTATTGATGCTCAGACAACCTTAACAGGCCGTGAACCGTACTTGCGGGCAAGAAGCTCGGAGCTGTATACGGAGGCATTTGCAGCACGTGCCATGGCTCTTGCCTCCGCTTGAAGGTCGTCTGCTCTGTCCCCAACCAAAACTTTTTGCACGGAACCGGAGCCGGAGCTTTTCCTTAGCGCTGGTACTGCTCTTGGCCTCGCTTCCACCAGAGCCGCTTTGGCAATTGCTTCAGCTCTTCTTCTTGACCTACATGGCAATAAGCCGAAGGAGTAACCTCCGGCAGAAACAAGACTCATGGCTACGGTTTGGTTTTGTATGCTCCAGACAACTGACGGTCACTGACGGTTGCCTCGTGATTTTATTTTATTTTCTTTTCTTTTTGCTGCTCGGCTCTGGGCCCTGGCTCCCAAATTAAGACGTGTGATTTTCTTTTCTTTCATTTTTATTGCTCGGCTCTGGGCTCTGGGCTCTGGCTCCCAGCCACATTCTAGGAGCGTGACGTAGCGGCAATGTGTGTCCGTCAATGACAAAGTTTTATACAATGGCAGGGGCATTAATGTCATTTCTCTGACTACCTACCAAAATTTTATTTATTACTTGACGCCCATCCGTTTATTTATCGCCTCATCTCCTGCGGCACAGCTGCTTGTTATTTTTAGTCGTCGAACATCATGTTACGGGAAGAACATTCCTTCACCCTTAACTGCGTTTGATGAAATTACACCGTCTATGGGATTTCCACTAATACGAAAATAATTCAAGAAAATTTTTAAATTACCCATAGTTACTCTCAATTACTCTCCCCTACCCACCACCCATTACTCTTTTACTGTCATCATTGTCCATTCATTGGTCATGAAGAAATCGATGTTAATTTTTTGTTAATTAATTGAAAAAAAATCTATTAATTTCTTTATACGTTTCGATTGATTGTTGTATTTGAGTTTATCTTTGGTTGATTAATTTATTTGTAGTTATCAGAATATAAAAAAACAGTTGGAGATTACGTAAATTTGAGTTAGGGTATTGGGTTTGCTATTGAAATTACAAAATTACCCGACCACAATTAATCTATTAATCAAGGGGTCCGGTATGTGTATATATTTAAAAATAGGTAATACATTACTCATTAGGTTGACTATTTACAATTTTAGGTCGAATAGTTACAGTATTTAAAATTTAAAATCGGGAATTCAAAATTTAAGGTTAGGTAATTTTAATATTTGGTGGAGTATTTTAGTTTTAGCTTATGGAGAGAGTAGCCAAATTGTTTTAAAACATCCTCTTGAATAGATGCTGGTGCATAAGAACACGAATCTCCTTCAAATTTGTATTTGATCTCGTTGACAATTAATTTTTTTAAAATGCTTGACGGTAATAACTTTTAAGTAGGGGTCGGAATAAACCCACAACGCATGGGTTTATCCAAACCCAAACCAAATAAAATGGTTTGGGTTTGATAAATCATGAAAATGAGTTAAATTTTATTTTTATTTAAGAAAATCATTTTATAATGGTTTGCATATGGTTTACCCATAAATCATGGACAAATACTCAAAACTCAAGGTGACATATTAGTGGAAAATAATTAAACAAAATAAATGAAAACATTATAATTTTCTATATTTACTCATCTTTATTACTATCCAAGGTGATTTTGGTATGCATCATAATTATTAAGTGTTTGATACCATAATCAAGAAATTTGTGTTATAATATGGTTAATACTACTAGTTTTTCTTATTTTTTTCTTTTAATTTGCTTGCTGATGTCATGTTTGTGGAATTTTATTATTAGAGTTTATTTTCTCATTTATTGAGAAATAATAATTTTTATGATTAAACTTTATTTTAATTTTCTAGTATCCTTTAATTTAAGGATAAAGTTATTGTGAAATCTATTATTTATTTTAATATTATAATTTAATAATTAATAACAATTAATAATTATTATAATTCTGATATAATTAAATTTATCAAAATGAAAAATATTTTGATCATAAAATTCAAACCAAACAAAAATGAATTGGTTTGGGTTGAGTTAAAATATTTGGGTTGGACCAAAATTTTTATGATTTGGTTTGATTTGATTTAAAAACCAATTCATGCCCACCCCGACCTCAAGATTAATGAGAGAACATGAACGACTGGAGTGGTACCTTCGAATCTGAAAGCATGGACTATCATTTATCATAGTGGCATGGAGCTGCCGTTGACATCTCTTGTTAATACACTTGATTATATGTAATATTTGGGGGAAAATAGATAACTAGTGTGTGGACTCCATGTGTCAATATGAACAAGGAACGACTAAGTATCAGAGCTAGGTTGCCCCAAGTATGCCATGAATGAATAAAATATTACAAGAAATATGGTAATAATAATATTGCCTTAGCTATAAGGGCAAAGCAGAAAGAGAAGTAGTTTATTCATGATCAATTATATGAATAATGAGAAAACTTATTCTTCAAGTATGCTTCAAGGACCCAAAGGATAAGAATATCCCTGCCTATGAAGGGAAAACGCCAATAGAATAACACTAAGTGACATGGCAACAAAAATACCTTCAGCGCATTACATATATAAATGCTCAGATTTTCTTTTTAACTATGCAGCACACACAAAAAACCAAAAAAGAAAAAAGCAAAAGGGAAAGGGTGGGGGGGGGGGGGGAGAGTTGAGGTTGTCTTCTAATTTATGCTCTCTCAATTGTCAAAGATTGACAAAACCTTTGACTCCAAAATACACCAAATACTAACTTGAGTATTAGAGTGTGATCGCCAGCCACTGCTAACTCTAACTTTATCTCTATTTCTCTTATGTTGGGGTAAGAAAACCTTTAGTGAAAACCATTATCTATAATCCATAAACATTCATATTGTATCATCAAATATTAGAAATGGCAAAATCCTCTACGGGTTTGGGGCCTCATGGAGCCCCACCCCAACTGGAAATTTTTTTTAATAATTTTTAGGGAATAGGGTGGGGAGTGGGGGAAAAGTAATCCCCAAATTGTTAACGGGGTGGGGTTTGTTATTGCACTCCCCACCCCACCCCACCCCAATCCCAATCCCCATTATATATAAATATGTTTTTAATTCTTATTTAATAATTTTTATTTTATCAACTATAATGTCAATTAATAATTTTTTTTATTTTTATGTAATATAAATAGAATATAAATAAAAGAAAATCCTACAATATTTTTCAACTGTTAAATATTATTATATTTTCTTTTCTCTTTTAAGGTGCTGCTCTCTTTAAATATTTTTCACTTTTAATATCGTTTTAAGATATTGTTTCAAATTTTTAGAGATTTTTTTTAAAAAATTTAAATACTTTATAATATGGTGATGATTTTATTTTAAGTCTCTAATTTTTAATTTACTGAAATCATATTTTTTTATCTACTATAAAATAAATAAATGGGGAATGGGGTGGGGATGGGGAAATCATTCCCCATGTGGGGATTCCCTATCCCCAACCCACTAAATTTATTGGAGAATGGGGTGGGGAATCGAGGCAAACATTTTTAATGGGGTGGGGAATGGGATAGGCATCCCCACCCCCACCCCGCCCCATTGCCATCCCTATCAAGAATCAATAACAAAATTATGTGGAAGCGTACCTAAATCCATAACACTTAATTCCTCTCTAGAGTTGTGTGGTTGACCTTCTAGATTTACACGTTCTCCTAGAGAGTCTTTTAATTCTCTCTACGCTCTCTCTCTCTCTGATGATGGGATGTCAATAGAGAATAGAAAGATACGTGTGACTTAGGGACCATAACCACTTATATAAACAATATTTTTCTGTTATCACTGGGTATTCCTAATTCTGCCCATCATAGAATTAGAATACTATTGGGTCTCTACACATTAATAGTCTACACCCTATTAGATACATTAAAGCTCATAATACCGAAAACTTAAATAGATCCCTTTTAATTAGGCTTAACCTTATATGATAGTCTGTAACACATAATTATTTACATATAAGCCCAATATTGGATTAAGGATCCAATAATATTGGATTAAAAATCCAACAAGTTAAACTCCAAACACCTACTCTCATCAAATCCACACTCTTACCAATTAATTGAATACTATTGCATGTTCCTCAAAATTTATCAGAGACCTCCATCGGTAGCAAACCTCAACTAACTTAGGCACCACATTTGAAACTTATAAATTTTATGCGTTTGACCATATCTTGACCAAACATAAAATTTAGTGAAAACATATTTGCATATAATTTAATTGTGTAACTATATATTTGTATCTAATCTAATTGTCCTAAACTAAAAACTCTTCTTTGTTGCTACTTTGCTTAGGCGAACTTTCAATTCTTTTTTGCCATCAATTTATTTCCCTTGAATTGTGTAATTACACCAATGAAGTCCATATTTCCAAAACAAAGAAATAATCATAATACTTAAAACCATAAAAATCACATTTTTTTCTTAATTACCTGACCCATATAATTAACAACTGACCCTATTAGACCCTTATGTATTTACATAATCATTATTGTTACGCGGACATTACCTGACTTTGGGTCGGATAATTGTTTGTTATTGATTACGAACAATAATTTCTTTTTTCAACAAACAAAAACAATACACATAAACCACAATTTTTAGTAAATGTTGATTATCATTACATTTATCTCAAACAAACAAAAATAATATAAACCGCAATTTTTAGTAAATATAACTCTTTAATAATTTAGTCACTTGAAGAGAGTAACGTAAACCATAAAATTTAAGTTTGAGCATACAATTATTTTTATATGTTCTTCATAGAGGAAAAGAAGGTGATTTGAGTGCTTTGATTATTTTTAATGTTTTTGATGAAGAAATATGAGAAGAAAATGGGGTTTAGGGCCGAAACAATTTTATTTTGTAAGTAACTGTATTTTGGTCTTTACTAAGTTCCATTCCTATATAAATAAATAAATAAATAAGGGAGGCAACATATTTTTGGAAATAAAGAAACTAGTCGGCATATATAAACAAAAAACTACTAAAATAGTCACTTAACCAATAAATTTTGAAGGCATGGGTTCAAATCATAGCATACGCTAGAATTTTTTTCTCTCATAATTTTAAAATTGGGTAGGAATAAGTATGTTCTTACTAATGTGGGCGGAGTAGATTTCTCTATGATATTTATGATGATAGAAATTTGGACTATGCCATAATAGATTTCATCTAGGTTATGGGGATAGGTTTTTTATTGTAAATATCAATATAAAAATTTGGGCTTGCAATACTAGACATAATCTAAGTTATTTGATTATATCTTTTTATTATAAGTAACAAGGGAGTTCTAATTGTAATATACATATCAATGTTAAAAAAATTCAATGAAGAATAAAAAAACCAAAAATTCATATTGTTCTATATTTATTCATCTTTCTTCTGCTTAATTACTACTGGTGCATGACGTACAATTAACAATTGAAGAAATGAAACAATGGAAAACATTGCTGGATCGAGAGTTTTGTAGGAGTTGTGGAAATTCTTAGAAAGGGTAATTTTCGGATACCTCCCCTGAGGTTTATCCCTGCTACACTTAGAGAGAAAGTATGAATATATTGACATATAGCACCCCTGAAAGTATATAAGCGTTAGGGAGCCGTTTGGTTTGACAATAAAAATACAATAATGCCCTTCATTCTACAGTGCAAGAACTGGCAATTGAGCTTACCTTACAGAGTTGTCAAATCATCCATTGCTTCTTGACGCCAAGTGCATAAGAACAAAGACAAGGCTGATATCATACTCTTATAATAACTTAATTTGACAATAAACAAATGATATAATGAGACAAAATTCATGTGATTGCTGGAAATGCTAAGATCCCCTTAAAAAAATGTATTGACAGTTGAATTTAAAAGCAACAAAGCAACAGCTCAATTGAAAAGCAACAAAGCAAGGCTGATATTACCGTTAGAACAACCCAACGGTAATATCAGCCTTCTTGAGCTGTATTTAAGAGCAAATAACAGTTATTTTTTGCCAAGATTCACCACTATCTACTGCTTGTTATGGATTCAGCAAGCTCACAACAAACAACAAGATCCAGCAGCCATGAATGCAGAGGATGGAGGGATGAGATTAATGGCAACCTCATTCGATTTGCAAATAAGATATGTAAGTGCAACAAAAGAGCAAGTGTGAAAATTTCGGAATCGGATGACAACCCAAACAAGCTATATTGTTGCTGTATGGATAGCAGACATGGCTGCGGCTACTTCAAGTTCTGGATGGCATCCCCTAATGATTTCAACAACGGTGAAATATTTGAAGGTGTAGGAACATGTCAAGCAAATTATGAGTTGCTGCTGAACATGCAAAAAAAGTTGACAGATTTGAAGTTACTGATGCAAAACACACATAAAACAATGGGGAAATGCAGTTGTATGAAAATATGTTTCCTGAGCATGTTCTTTTTCATTTGTGCTATTATAGTTTTAATAATGGGTGTAATTTTACAGCTGCTACCAGCCACTAAAAAGAAATTGGAATAAAGAGATATTTTACAGCTTTCCAGAAAACAACATGACATGAGACATTTAGAATAGTACAAGCTTTAATCAGTTGCTCATTATCTCATTCAAGTTTATTCAACTCCAAGCTCGCTTAACTCCATCTCAATATCATCAGAACATTAAAACAATAAGCAACTGTAATAAATTTAAATCAAAGCATAATATATAATATGAAACCACAAAGCATGGCCATATGGATAATTGTCATTCCAGCAGAAACTCAGTTTGAACATTCATTCTTTGGCTACAGCACACCGAGCCTTTAAAAATGACAGAAGCACAGCATATAAATATATATAGTTATATCTCTCATCATAGTTTCATGTAACTAAGCCAAGACAATCATATATAACCTATTTTTGGCAGTATGAAAGTCTCTACATTTCAGCAAAATATAAATCAAAAGAACTCAAACCTATATGTTAGGTGAGTAACAGATGATACACCATCTATTGATGCTCTGGAAACTTCAAAGGTGTTGCATCATCTAATCCCCTCAAAAAAATCAAGTATAGGGTTATATATGTGCTCTGTCTTTTCACATACTTTTAGCTCTATATTCTTGAATCTGCTGGATGCTTTAACTTTAGTAATCATTCTTGAGTCAAATTCCCTGCAAGCATGTTGCATATTCAGTATAAAAACCACAAAATTAAGAATATTAAGTAACTTGAAATGTTTCCAAAATCATTATTACCATTATCATGGGCAGATGACTGCATTTGGCTAGATGGATTGCCTAAATCCTGTGAGTTGGTCTTACTAATTGGTGCCTAGAAAATGAAAATTAGTGATTAGTTCATAAATCATATGTTTGCAGCAGTTTTCATTAAGAATAATTCAATACATTTGTTTTACCTTGCCCTTAACCCTTTTCTTAGCCCTTTTCCAGTCGCTATCACGAGTTGTCCTTGGGCAAGTCCTCTTGTTATGTCCCCACTGGTCACAATGAGAGCACCTCAAACTTGAACTTCGCTTAAATGTTGAAGATTCATCTGCTTCTTTCCTCCTTTTAGTTTGAGGTCTGCCAGCTGATCTTATGGCTGTAGGTGGCTGCAAATTGTCGTGAAGTTCAAGTGGCCACTTTTTTTCATCTGGAACTGGTGTAAACTGATGTTTGTATGTCCCAATAAAAGCTGTTTTTTTCAAATATGGATGTATAAAGTCTTCTACAGGGTATCTCTTTGCATCTATGCAACAAATGACATGTTTGCAAGGAAGTCCAGATATTCCCCATTCACCACAGTTACAATTCTTTTTCGGCAAATCAACAACAATAATCTTTGTCGCATCTTCAAGTACCTCGAAAGTTTCATTATGCCCAAAAATAATAGACAATGATCTTGCTGCTAGTCTTCCCACAACTATCTTTTTCCTCACAACTGGTGGTAGCTCATCATTCCATCCAAGGGCTGCCTCATGCCTTTTGTGAATTAAGCGCATAATTTTCCTTCGTATCTCCTCAAACATCCTCACAATTGGCAAACCTATGTAGTTGTTAATCCAATTATTAAAAGATTCAGTCATGTTATTAGTGACATGACTGCATTTTGTGTGTGGGGAGAACAAATGCTTTGCCCAACATGCAATGGAAATTTTCATTAGCCATTCATAACCATCAGGAGTTATATTCTTCAATTCTTCCATATGAGAATGAAACTCAGCAGCACTAGAACTCCTACAAGCCCTCCAGAAAACTTTTTTCAATAACAACCCAGGAAACTTGCTCTTGAAGTTTGCATAGATATGTCTACAACAATACCTCTTGAACGACAGAGGAAATACTCTTTCTAATGCATTGAGGATACCTTTTTGCCTATCACTCATGAAGCATAAACCTTCACCACCATTACAGTCGACTTGATCATATAATTTTTCCAAAAAATACAGCCAAGACTCATTATTCTCTGTGTCAACCACACACATAGCCAAAGGATAAATTCCATAGTTTGCATCAATGCTGACAGCGGTTAGGAGTACACCTTTATACGGTCCTTTTAAATGACAGCCATCAACCCCAATGAATGGCCTGCACCCTTCAAAAAATCCCCTTCTACTACTGTCAATACAGAAGAAAAACCTCTTGAATGTGGGAAATTCAGCACCACCAATCCAATCCCTTTCAATAGAAACAGTGGAACCAGGATTGGAATTTAACAAAGCATGCATATACCTAAATAATTTACTATAACTGGTCTTATGGTCTTCACCAAGTAACTCAAGTGCTTTCCTTTTGGCCCTGTACAACCTCTGATTATTGCATTCAATTCCATATCTCTGCATCAAAGCAGCAGCAATAACAGAAATCTTGATTTCAGGATTGGCTTTGAATAGATGTAGATATGTGGCTGCTATCCAATCTGAAGTTGCCTCATAATTGTCATCAACTTTAGGACAAGTGTGCTCAGGGCAGTAAGTTTTAATCTGAAATGATCTCCTGTTCCAATTAGGGCTTGCATGGATTCTCCAAGTGCAATTTGGTGCAGCACACACACATGTCACCCTTGTTTTTTCATTCTTCAACCTTTTCAATCTGAATCCATTTCTAATTGCAAATACCTTCAACACTTTTCTGAACTCCCACATATTGACAAACAGTTGTCCAGGCTTTAACAATATCTCATCACCAACAGAATTAAACTGAAAGCCACCTGCATTTTTTTCATATTTAATGCAAGTTTTTTCTTGGACAACATCATCATCTGACTCACCTCCACTGTCATCCCCAGATTCATAGTCATCAAGATCATTACTAGGTGGATCAGTCTCATAATCTTGTTCATAATCATCTGGATTATAACCAACCAGATCAGAACCATGTGGATCAGTCTCATAATCATCTTCAAATTCATCTACAGATGCGTCATAATAATTATACAACTCTTCATTTCCACTTTCCACATCATTATTCAATTGCTGAGTGCACTTATCTGCTGAACTTTCAACCCTATTCATATCTTGAAGCACTTTCTTAGGAGTCACTACAAACCTAGCCCAATTGTACCCCTTTACTCTAAGTTGTTCAAATGCCTCTAACAAGTCTTTGTCAGTCAAAATTGCTTGCTGCTCAGTCTGCCAAGGAAATATTACTTGAACCTTTATCCCATTTGCATTCTTAATAGGATGACCCCAACAAGCATCCCTGATATCAACCCATAGTTTGTGCAAGCTATACTGCTCTGGAATAGCTAAGCCAACAGAAAAAACTTCACCATCTATCACTGCCTCAATGTCAAAGTATAGCAAACTGTATAAACAATGACAAAAATAACTAGCCTTTACAAAAATATATGGATAATAGTAGTTCACAGAATGCTAACCTCTGATGTTACATTACTGATGAGTGAATTAATGCTATTATTATTAGTATTTGGGCATATTGGCCATATACAAATGTGTAAATCTCAGTAACTTTGCTTATGATACAGTGTTAAATTCCTAAAATCAAACAAGAATATAAAAAATGCAATAAGTAATCCTTTTAATTTTGCCAATTGCAGCAAGTTCCTGAAACTGGCATATGAACCACAGACCTTGGTTAGTCGCAAGTATTCCATTCTAGCCTTGTGAAGCTCTTTGTACCAGTCATATGAACCACATATTCTGATTGTGTACTCATAAAAACTTATTCTAATTATCATTATTTCCTACAGTTTGAAAGAACAAGCATTAACCAGAAAGAAAACCTCCCAACATTGTACCCAAAATATCTACTCTATGCTTGCCGAAAGAAATGATGGAATAATATCTCTAAGTTCCAGCCCAGGCCTTGCTATTTTTAATTTTACCTTCTATTATGACAAAGCCTAAACCTCTTATACAAGTTCTAAACAATTACGGTATCTTCTACATTAGCACATTCACCATCCAAATAAGAACTAAACATAACAACACATGCAAGGCAAACAAAATCACAATTACATAATAAACAAACAATTAATCATAAAAATGAAAAAAGTCATCAGATCGAAACCAAAAATCGATTGAAATTCAAAATGTCCAGCGACAGCGACAAGGACGAGCTACTCCAAATGGCGTTGAAGGAGCAAGCGCAGCGCCGCGCCACATCGTCTACGACACTCCGCAGCAGAGAAAACTGGTGGCAAATTACGTTCAGCAACCAAAATCGGCGGCGACACAGAAGGGTGGGAGATCGCAGGGGAAGAAGTACGAGGAGGAGGAAGAGTCCAAGGTGCAGATGCTGAGCATTTCCAGTGGAGACGAAGAGTTCAGTAGAGATCGAGGCTTAGCCGCTAAAAATAGAGCTAAAGGAAGAAGAGATGACGACGGCACGTGGAGAAAAACTCACTAATCAACTAAACTAGCAGCCTATTGAACAGAATCCCAGAATAAATTAAACCAAAACTAAGCTTAAAGATTTTATGGAAATACACACCTGGTGCGTTCTTCATTGATTGACTGCTCAAATGCCGGTTGTGGCTGGAATTTAGTTTTTGACATGCTTAATCTCAGAGAATTTTTCTCACTGTATCTTTTAAGTTCATATAAGTTGAAACCGGTGGGTATTATATGAGAATGAAAGTCAACCCATGAGAAGAAGTAGAGATGGGTCGCCTCAACCCATGAGAAGAAGTAGAGATGGGTCGCCATCCCCATGGTTTTCATTGTGTTCCATGCTTTGTCACTGTGCATTCTGTATGTACAATGCTTTCGTTCAGCAGCCATTGTGCAGGATGCAAGTGTTTAGTTTAATCAATTTACTATTTTTTAACCATTTAAAAATTATAAAATTTTATAATTACGTTATCACCCTTTCAAACCAAACAGCTCCTTAACGCTTATATACATCAGGGGTGCTATATGTCAATATATTCATACTTTCTCTCTAAGTGTAGCAGGGGTAAACCTCAGGGGAGGTATCCAAAAATTACCCTTCTTAGAAATTGTTGCATTTAAGAAAGTCTTGCAATTGCCCTATCGAACAATCATTACAGCCACTACGGAATATTATTGCATTAATGTGGTGCATCCTATTACTAATACTGCCCTATTATAGGCTTGTTCGGGAGTATAAAAGAGAATCGAAGGATTTGTTTCTGCCCATAAATTCGTAGAAAGTTAATTATGTTGCTAGATCTTGCGATGAAGTAGCCTATGACATTACCAAACTTGCATTAAAAAGGTTTGCATATTAATTTTGTAAAGAACAAAAATTTATTGTGTAAATTTTATTAAACTCGCAAGTGCACGAATCTATTGTAGAATAGATCAATGGTGACCATTGTCGATCCCACGGGGAGGTGAATTTTAATTATGTGTAGAATTAATTTTCATAAGTGGGTGGTTGGATTTGTGGTGAAAATGATTTGGAATATTCTAAAATTTAAATTAGAATAACTTGAATAAATTAAAGCCAAATTTATTGAAATAAAGCACTTGGATATCTGGATATGCATAAACATACATCATGGGCTAAATATTTCTTATTAATGCCAATTAAATCATGAGAGGGGATTCCACTCCTCATGAACCACACTCTAATCAATATGGTGTTAAGGGCTTAACGTGTCAAATAATAACCTTGTACTAGGGAGCCGATTAAATTAGTGCGGTATCTAGATAAGATTATTACTATTTATTGACGAAAAGTCAAAACATCCACAATAATTAGAAGGGAAGAGAAAGTAAATTTACCAAATAAAAACCATGGCACATATTGAGACTTCACATTCAACCTAAACTTGAAAGAAAATTAGCTACTCATAATTGAAGTAGGAATAAAATGAGAATTTATTAAAATACTTAGAAAATATAAGATGGAGACGGAATTACAGAAAATTGAACTAAAAAATAAATTTAGGGATATCAAATTAGGGGGGAGAGCCCCATTTTTATAGATACATTGAGTAAATCATGGTCATTGGATTAAAAATATTTTTTATACTCAGGATTGCTCCACATCATCGGTCAATAGTATATGGTTTGACCACACGGTTTGAATAGTGACGCAGTATGAACAGTGAGGCGGCTTGAATAGTGACGCGATTTGGTTGTAAATAATTCTGTGCATATACATGTACCATACGTACGATTTTTGATCCACGAACATGCTGCCATGTCACCGATCAACAGTACATAAGAATTTTAATCCAAAAGGATCGTCACACCTCATCGGTCAATGTCACATCATCGGTCAATGTCACATTATCGGTCAATACCACGTCATCGTTCCGTATATGTGAATATTAACATAGACAGTACCGTACATGTGAACAGTAACAATTTTCCTTTTATACTCCTCCTAACGTTTTCGACTGTCCTGAGTTCAAAGTGATGTTTGTTTTGCTGTCTGATATCTCGTTCATTGTGAAATGACCATGATACCTCTAAAATATATAAAATACTTAATTAAAATAAAACACACATAATTAAATCATAAGAGACTTAAATACATAAAAGTAAGGGTGTTAGTAAGATTTAAAATATAAAACGACGATTTTCTTTTTTATAAATATACACTTTCTAACACTCAACATATATCTATAAAGAAAAATGTAACAGGTAATATTAGATTCCAAATTATAATAAGTATTTTGTATGCAAATGAATTCATGGCATTAAAAGATTAGATAATAGCAATACAAAAGTACATTATTTAATTAATGAATGATTAGATTTAATAATTCATGCATTTATCAAATAATTCTATTAAAATTTACTCCACCATTTGTCTAAGGCATTTGAAAGCAAAAATGAATCAGGTTGGGTTGGTCGCAATGACAAACCAATTTCACAAGAGATCTTATTCACATTATCTCGAGTCTTCATCATCGTACCAGAAAAAAATTTGGGTTGTTTGTCGTTCCTCCATATGAAGGGTTTACTGTGAGTAACCCATTTGGAAGAAGTGATGATAAAAATGCACTAAGTGCATCAGTTGCCAATATCCCTCTCATATCAGTTCTGAGTTAGTTGAGATGTTAAATTGATCTGTATTTAGTAGTCCTAGTTTTGTGCATGTTTAGAACACATGTCCAGGCTTGCCGCATAAACTACATTTTCTTGGTTTTATTGCTATATTTTTAATTTTTTTCGTTGATTATTTTGTCAACACAATGAAGAGGTCATGAATTAGATCCGACTTTAAATATTTATATCTTGTTCTTTGGAATTTTTTATGCCAAAGAAAATTCTTATAATCGCAAGGTCAGCTGGTGTATATTCTTAATTTCTTTATCGTGGGCTTCTATGATCTCACATGCAATTATTTGCAAGTTTTTAGAAGCAACATGCATTGATCCTATTCTTGCTTGTTTGCTCATGTAGTGTGAGCTGAATGACCAGTATCATGAAGTGACACATTAACTTTTGCCAGTTTTTTTCCAACAAAATAACTGCATACATTTTTGGTATGGATGGCACATCTTCTGCCTTTAACACTACAAAAGAATGAGAATAAGGTATTCACTTACTCTTAAAAGAGCTTACAAACATACGATGCTAGCTGACTAGGTTGATGGAAAACTACCTTCCACTCTTTATTTTGGCTTATAGTACTCTCTGATGGCGTAATCCTAGTGCTAATCTCTGACACAAACCGTTTTACAAAAAGCTTGCCTCCTTACTTATTTTATTCTAGATCTCCTGAAATATTGTGATCATGTAAATTTGACCAATTTGCTCGTCATACTTTGATAGGTGCATGGTCAATGTAGGCTTCCCATCATAACTATCATAATCATCCTATCGCCTTATTTCTCGTTTTCTAGTCCATCCAACAGGCCATTTGCTCCAAAAAAAAAAAAAGAAAAAAAGATCAATCTCTGTTTAATACTCACATATTGGTTTTGGTAAACATGCAAGCCCTCACATTTTTGGGTGTTCCTCATCCTTTCGAAAAAGTTTCCTAATAGGTAAGCCTCGGCTTATAAATATATATTAAGGTTCATCATTTTAACCCCTTCATTATTCTCAACTTTATGCTTATAAACCATTCTTTCCCATTTTGCATGAAAATCTTCTTCGTTACAAGAGTACAACATGCATGCCTTGAATTCAGCTGTAAAACTATATGTTTCGTATGTTTGCTTGTGTGTTTCGTTCAATGTGCTAGAAAGTCGGGAAATTTTGTTGATACAACTTTTTTCATTGCTTTGTGTCCCTTGGTGATGACTATCAGAGGGTGCTTTCCATTAATTGCTTCCAAAAAAGTCTCCAACAACCAAGTATAGGTGTACTCTGTTTTTTAATTTTAAGAGGGCAAACACGAAGATGTTTGTCTTCATATGGTAGTTAATGCCTACAATAATAACAAAGGTTGCGGTAAGCATTCGTTCGATAAGTTGCATCAGAGGCTAAAACATCTCCAAATAATTCATAGTCTACCCGTGAACCCTCGTTACACTAAAAAATGTCACCCAATATGTTCTTTTAATCAATTGCGTAATCATAGTAGAAAGAGGGGTCGACCCTTGTCATCCCCTAAAGATGTGCAATACATGACTCCACATCAGAATCTTTAGGCTTTTTCATCTATGCCTTTCAATGGCATTTTGCATATCTTTTGTAAGGTGAAGTGACTAACAATATGATCTTTTCCACAGGTCCTATGAGGGTGAAACCCTAGTAAAGGCCAATTTCTAATTGCGTTTAAATTTAATTTACGGCTTAGGTTGAGAGATGCAAGAGCTTTTTAACCTATGGGCAAGAAATTGGTGATGAAATCCAATTTTTATCTTATTGGGCTGATTGCCCTTACTAAAATTTTGATGCAGAATGTTGAATGCAAATTAAACAAGAAAAACAAAATAAAAGGGAGTGGGTGTGCGCAAATAATTGGTGTCTTGAAAAAAGAGTTGCCAAGTTATTTTACCTTACGTTTTGTCCTAAAATCTAGAGCAACCTAAACTAAAAAAGTAAGTTTTCTTAAAACTAGAAAAATAAAGAAGTAAATAAACTAATAGTAATGAAAATAAACAAAATTTAAAATAAAAGGGATCAAACAATTAGACAATGAACAAAATCTAATTCTAATTTTTTTCCTTTTTTATTTTTTTAATAATAAAGGACAATCTAAATTATAACTAGTATAAAAATTAAATCAATCTAGATTAAACTAACTTTCTTGCACAATCCTCGTTAACGGCGCCAAAACATTGTTATTCAAAATTTTAGTATACTTACAAGTGCACGAATCTTTAGAAGGAGAATAGTGGTAAAGAGATCAAACTCATAGGTATTACTATAAATTAAAAAGTCTAATTTAAATTTAAATTAATATTAATCCTAACCTAGCTAAGCAAATTAAGTTTTATGAGAAATTAAACTAATTAAACTAAAAAAAAAAAGCAAAGGAGATTTCATTAAGATAAAGGTTACTAAGGCCTCATAATCCATCACTATTCAACTTACAATTAACTAATTGTCATTAATCCCAATTTTACAATGTCAACTTGAATTAACTTATGTCATCACATGAATTTAACAATTAAACCCAAGTAATTAAATCCAATGTAGGTTCTTTTTTCCTTCAAGATAGGATTTCCAAGCATTATATTTTATCCTATTAAAAAAACAAATAATCAAAGTTTCCTAAGCATTTCATATATCCAATTTATTGAAAAACAAATAATCAAAGAGAATCACATTAATCATTATTTTACCAAGCTTAGATTTAATCAAAAAATCTCTTAACTATGAAGAATACATGATATTAAAAATGAAAAGATAATCATTCAATCAATCATGTGAAAGAAGAATAATAATCATTAAAAAACATATGTAAGAAATTAATTAAATAAAAAGATAATTATTTTATTAAATAGGGTTTTCATCCTTAGCTCAGCATAAGAAAATAAGTTAGACATAATAGAATGGAGAGCAACAAAATAGATAAAATTGGCCATGGAAAGCTTTGAAGATTGTTGATCCTCTCTGCCTATCTACCGTATGCATCCTCTTGTTTTAGCTTCTCTTTATATAATGCACAAATTAACCGAATCCTGTGTCTAATTTGAATTAGAATTCTTGGAAGCTAAGTCACGAATTAATGCTTAAATCCTAAAGCCTTTTAAAGGTTGGCTAATCGACTTTAAAAAGCCAAGCTTGTTTCCATATTCTCTTTCATTAACGTGCATGCATAACGTGGATTTGAAACTAATCGAATTTTGGTTATTTTGCTACGAGTACCACGTGTAAATTGGCTCAGTTGCTCCCAAAACCAATTAATCTTCAATGGTTCCCAAATAGTTCTACTTCGCACTTTTTATCCATAATCTCCAATTATTTCTCTGTTCAATAAAATAATTTAATTAATTAAAAATAATAAATAAAATTAACCAGTAAATATATAATTATATAATTAAGGGTTAAATATATATAAATGTTATGCGCTTATCTATCCGCAAAGAATATGTCATCAAATGTGTTGATGGAGTCATCTTACTCATACCTTTCCAATTCATTGTCATTGTCGCTTGTGTTCAGAAATCGGTCTTTCTCATTATAACCATTAGGAGCTTGAAATTTAGTGGACAATACTCTTACATCTGGTGCGGTCTTGGCTGATATTGATTCTGATAAATTCTCTTGGCTGACATTGCTTTCTATTCGGCGTAAGAATAATCTGTACCATTGAAAGCTACATCTGCGCCATCAGGATCGCCCCAAGTCACGGGTCCAAGAAAGTGTTGTGAAGGATTTGCATTTCTTTGGATCTGCTTCTCCCACAGTTTGATCACAAGGTTTTGCTGACGTCAATTTTCTTGCATCGTCTAGCTGCGTGTTAGAACTCTCTAAACAGCCTTCCATATAATTTATAGACTCATGAGTGACCTTCTGATTTTACGTTTTTGAGTCCTGTCTTGGAAATAATGTTTGTCTTCTTTTCTCATCTATCCGTAATAATAATTAATACATATACTCCTGTGATATCCACCTAAAATAGGAAACGATAATCAAGGATACAGAATTACACGTTATAATGCTACTTTGCTACTAACATTTTCACTACAAGAAAACAAAGTAATAAATGACGAGAAATAACTGTTATAAAATATGGTGCATGACCGACAATTTATCCGTCATCTATATCACTATTATTAATTTATGACAGATTATTTTCAATTATAAATTCATGATGACATTTTATAATCATATATCCATCATATAATATTTTAATGTGAAAAAATAATTAATTCAAAATTTAAAATTTATTTAAATTTTTGCCCATTTTTTTTTAAATTTTTGACGAAAAATTAAATTATCATTTATAAATTTATTATTTAATTTTGGCAGGACATTTTTGATGATAGACTTTATGATGGGTATTTCCCGTCATAAAGTTATATATTTTTTTAAAAAAATTATATTATGATTATAATTTATTTATGAATTCTTGTTTACAAATTTAATTAATTAATAAAAATGAATATTGTCAAAAAAATAAAAACAATTAATATTAATTAACATCCATTCAATCCAACAAATTAATTTCAAAATAAATACATATATTATATATCCAATGTCATCACCGCCAATACATAATAAAACATCTCAAATTAAAAAGAACCATAAAAAAAATATAAAACAATAGTTAAATTCCAATTAAACTCCAAGAAAAGCAATTCAAATTCCAGCCTCCAAGCCAATTTACCCAGCAAAACTCCCAAAGATTAATGGAAATACTCCAATAGCAAGACTTCCAGCAGCAATACTACCCTCTTCCAATGGCAATACTCCAACTACCACATACCCATCAACACTCTAACTCATACCTAGGAACCCACCATCTTCCAACAGCATTATAATTCCAGCCATATACCCAGTATTGTTTTTATGCTGCAATTAGGAATGGTCAAGTTCCCTATAGTTTCCAAAGTAAACATCTTTAGGAAGATGGTCAAGTTCTTCTTAAACATCGAGACATGTGACAACATGATAAATCAACAATTAGGAATGTTGTGTGCTCGTGTTAAGATGCAACCATCCAAGAGTGTCTAGAAAAGTTCCAAATGATAATCATATTAGAAAAACTTGTGAAGCCTTTAATAAACAAGCCTACAATGACTGATATTACATTGATTTATCTGTTTACCTAGCCAAAAGCATGGGAAGCAACCAAAAGAGAGATCCTACCTCAATGAAAGGCTCCCTGATATCATCTCACTCAATACTACTCTCCTGAAACAAATTATATTGCATGATTATCGTTCATGTCAACGTGACAATGCAAAGGGACCATCAAAATAAAGAGTGTGGAATTCTTTTTGCACCAAAATATACTAATGGGATTTTATTAGTGTAATAGGTACTGATCCACTCACATAATTAAGGAAGACTACCATATCAATATTGCTAGGTACATCTTACAACAGCTATCTCAGGTAATAAACAAACAAAACTGAATGATCTTGCAACAAAATTTAAACCCCTCACCCCCAACCCAATGCCATAAACTCTTCACATTTACATCATAGTTTTAAAACTGTGTATGCACATAAGAAACTCAAAACAAAGTATGTCGCATCTTAGTTGAAACAATTAGAAATTGGATAAAACTATGCATGATTAAAAATAAAAATAAATAATCTCTATCAACATTGACCATTTAAATCGAATACGAGTATACACTGACTTTTTGACTTGCTGTTCCTCTAGTTCTCTTGTTCTGTATATAACCTTTACCCCCCTGCAAACATATAAGTTATAGTTCATGGCTATAGATATTTGAAAAACAAAAGTGAAAAGTCTTAATTATTACAAGTAATTGAGGAAGCAGATCTCACCGAAATTGACTCAAAAACTTTGGATACAGCAGGAGAGGTAGCCTTCCCCTCCACAAAAAGGAAAAAAATTAGAAATACCAATAACCTTGCGATCCTGCATATGGTCTATTCAAGGCCAGCAAAAGTGCTTGTTGTAATACATATCTAGACAGGGTCAAACCAATAGGAAGAGTACATGAATTGGTGCCAATACCTGAAATTTAGCAAATTTAAAATGATCCAAAAGAAACAGATTCTAAATTTCTCTATTGAGTGGGAAAAAAAAACAGAGTAATGTCATTGATCACAGCCTGATTTAAAAACTCCTCAGCCTGCAGTATAATTTCTATTGAATTCCATTACATTCAGGGACATCAATTACTACGTACTCCAGATTTATGAATCATAACTCATTCTACAAGTAAATTTAAGAATTTCCTTAGAAAATTATGTTTCATGTATGAGGTATATCATTAAAATATGTTGTACATCAACACACGTCTATTCCACATATGCATTTAATGCTTAAGCACATACCAACGTTTAAAACACCATAGATGAGAATAATTGACTAAATGTTAAAAAGAGCAAAAATAACATAAAATAGTGAAAGTAAAATGGAATATTCATTTGCAAATACTTAGTAAAAAAGAAATTATGGAGTAAATAAAGCTAATACAGGAAACTTAACTTAATCACAGAAGTGAAATATAATCAAATTTCTTCAACCAAAACAAAAAAGAAAGAAAACGCAACTTTGAATATTCAAGAAGCAAGATCCAAAAACTGAAACAAACCAACTAATTACAACCATCCAAAAATTTAGAAAAATAACTATGCCAGACAAAGAAAAACAAAAAGGAAAAAAAACAAAATAATGTGTCTACTATATAATAAATACAAAAATAAAAAAGAAACCCATCAAAGATTTAATCTTCAAAAACCCATAAAGGGTATGAATCAAACCAAACGAAAATGACAAGAAAAAGGTTCACCTTGGCTTTTAGATCAGCTCAGTAATCAAACTTCCAGTCTTTGAAATAAGAGAAGGAAGGGGTGTTGCTCCGGCCAAGAATATCAGTGCAACCACCGGAGGAGGAGGAGGAATGGACAATGGTGGTGGCAGGGAGGAGGGAGGAGTCAACGTCCATCCGGGGAACTGGTGATGATCAGGGGACCAGCGAGCGATGGCAGTGACGTACGGTTTCAAAATGAAGAGACGATGGTTTAATTAGGAAAACTTGAAACAAAGTGAAGGAGACAAATGGCATTAGAGGCCAAAGTGAAACTAAGCAAGAAGAAATCAAGTATGATGGCAACGACAGTTGTGAACGGTAGAAGGACGGCAAGAATAAGGGTTTCAGACGGAGGGTTTGTGATGGCGAGGAGGAAGAGAAGTAGCGTTTAGGGATCTTGATTTCTAAGTGGCATTATGACGTTTAACACTTAGAAAAAAAGAA
The DNA here is from genome assembly GCA_018350135.1 of Citrus trifoliata. Taxonomy (NCBI): domain Eukaryota; kingdom Viridiplantae; phylum Streptophyta; class Magnoliopsida; order Sapindales; family Rutaceae; genus Citrus; species Citrus trifoliata. The sequence goes on from VKKW01000072.1 coordinate 514,107, forward strand.
AGAAAGCTTTAAGTTGCTAAAACGGTAGCATTTTGGTGGCTTTTTTTTTTAATTATTAAAACACATCTTTTATTTTCTAAATGAAATAATACATTAAATTTAGGTCAAATATGGTCAAAATTATTTTTCTATCATACTTTTTTGATAGAATAAATTTTTATCACAATTCTATCATAATTTCATAATAAAAAATAATTATATTATAAAATTATCATAAATTTATGATAATAAATATTTTTATCAGAAACACGTCATAAATTTATGATAAATTAAAAATTTTATTATAATTATGTCATAATTTTATAATATATATATAATTTGTCATAAATTATCCGTCATTTAATGTCTATTTTTTTGTATTGTTCCCAGCAACAAAGATTTTAACTTCTACACTCATCATTACGTATACATCTATGATATTAAGTCAAAATCAACATTCAAAGCACAACAATTTTATCAGTCTACATATCAAAACAACGAGCAGTTCATGTTTTATATAATCCATAACACAAAATAAGAGTTGGGGTTATTTTCAAAGAAAATATCTCCAACCATTAATTTATACTGACAAAGATGAAAAAATAAAGCCCAACATCTGTTTATGTCGATACGTGAAATAAAGTAACAACCGAATTGAAAGGATCTAAACAGAAGCCATTTACTCTATTGGTAGGTTGGCAAAGTTCAATATATAATAACAAACTATTAAGAAAGTTGATACTGAAATTATGCAGTTGGATACCCTCCTCAAACGTTTCCTATAGGGATTGTAGTGCTCTTTTGCTCTTAAATTTAGCTGTGTAAAATCTCCTTCGAACCTTACAACTAACCTCTTTTCGTGGCAACAAAGAACTTCATTTTCGGCGTTCAATAATGCTTCTTTCATCGATTAATTTCTCCCCAAGCAACATGGAGGAAAATTAAGCTTATGTTTTAAGCTCGTCATCGCTCTAACAGGAGACCTCTCGGTATGAACCGAAAAGCATATTAGGTGAGAATTAATTACTTGCATATAGAAATAGGCTCGCAGGGCCAACTGTATATAGATTGGATTGTAATAATCAGACTATTAGCACACCTCCGAACTGCTAATAGAATCTCACGAATATATCTTAGAAATGAATTACATTAATAAGTTGATGAGTACTACTTTTAAACCTTAAATATTCAAATAAAATTGTTGTGCGCGGAACGCGGAATCAAACACACCAAATAATTATAGAAAAATAAAAGACACAAGAATTACGTGGTTCAGTAATTAAACCTACATCTACGGAGGTAAGAAAGAATAATTGTTATTTAACAATTAATAAAGTGCAATATTTGAGTAACGAATCTCACTTCCCAGAAACCCAAATATACCTAATACTCTCACACTCTACAGGAAAGATAAATTTCCCAAACACACTTCTCTCACTTCTCTCAAAAGCTTAGAAACTTATAAGCTTAACAATTTTGGATGATTTCAAATGAATGAAATCCTTAACTATTTATAGGAGAAATGAATTACTATACAAAGAATAAAATAATTAAAAATATATTATTTTTTCAAATCCATCCCCTTTGTCTATTCTTTCTTTTCGGCTTACAAAATCAATTTGATTTTTCTTCTCTACAATTGTTGGTGCAACCAACAATTTGTTGACTTCAACAAATCGTGCCACCAACCTTGCCTTTTGAAATTGGCAAGCCCTTATTTGACTTTTCAATAATTCTCCATTTCGACGAAGATTTGTTTAAATCTGAGCCGACTACCAATGAGCCATCATCCTGCATCTCTATGACTGCCTACGTACCCAAAATTTGGGATCAAGCCAACCGTAGTTCAAAATTCCCGAAGGACATAACTTAACACAATTGAAGGATTTGAATTAATTTCAAGCAATGTTGAAATTTAACTCAAAAAACTACATTCGTCAACATATCTGATGAATTATCTTTGGTATCGATCTTTCTCAACATCACAACATCGCTCTCGATAAACTCTCTCACATAATGATATTTCACATCTATGTGCTTCATCTGAGCGTGATATGTTTGATTCTTCGCAAGGAATATCGCATTTTGATTATCACAAAAGACCGCAATGTTCTCCTAGATTACTCCCAAATCACCTAACAAGCCTTTCAACCAGATAGCTTATTTTACAGCTTCAGTTGCTGCCATATACTCTGTTTCTCTAGTGGACAGAGCAATTGTTGATTGTAGAATCGACTTTCAGCTAACTGGACCTCCACTCAATGTGAATACGTAACCTGTTGTTGATCTTTGCTTGTCAAGGTATCCAGCGAAATCAAAATCATAATACCCAACACATTGTTGTCCACAATCCTTCTTGAATAATAACCCAACATCAACTGTCCCATACAGATATCAGAGAATCCACTTTACCGCAAGCCATTGATTTTTACCCGGATTGTACATGTATCTACTAACCATGGTCACTACTTGAGATATATCAGGCCTTGTGCATACCATAGCATACATAAGACTACCCACAATACTAGCATTTGAAACACGAGCCATATAATCGCTCTCCTCTTGAGATTTAGGACATGAAGAAGAGCTTAATTTGAAATGAGGAGCTAGAGGTGTACATACCGGTTTAGTTTTGTCATCCATATCGAATCTTTTTAGCACTTTCTTCAAATAAAATTTTTGAGTCAACCATATCCTCCCATTCTTCTTGTCTTTACGAATCTCTATTCCAAGTATTCTTTGTGCATCACCTAAGTCTTTCATCTCAAACTCAGAAGCCAGCTACTTCTTTAATCTTTCGATCTCATCTCTATTTTTCGAAGTTATAAGCATATCGTTGACATAGAGTAACAAATAGATGAAATCTCCATTTGGTAGTCTTCTAAAGTAAATACAATGATCGTATTCACTTCTGGTGAATTTCTGCCCTTGTATAAATTGATCAAATCTTTTGTACCACTGCCTTGGCGATTGCTTCAGTCCGTACAAAGATTTAATCAACCTACACACGTGATTCTCCTTTCCAGCAACTTTGAAACCATAAGGCTGAATCATATAGATTTCCTCCTCCAAATCTCCATGTGAGAACACCGTCTTAACATCTAATTGAGCCAACTCTAACTCATATTCTGCAACTAAGGCAAGTAGGATACGAATGGAAGTATGTTTAACAACTGGAGAGAAAACTTCATTGTAGTCAATACCTTTCTTTTGAGCAAAACCTTTTGCCACGAGGCTTGCCTTGTATCGAGAAGTTGTTTGATTCAGAGATCCTTGCTTTTTGGTGTAGACCCATTTATTGCCAATAACCCTTTTCCCTTTGGTAACTTTACAAGTTCACAAGTCTGGTTTTCATAGAGAGATTTCATCTATTCCTCCATGGCTAACTGCCATTGATCACTTTCACTGTTGTGTAATGCTTCACCGAAAGTGTTGGGAATATCATCATCAATAACTAGAAGTGTATAGGCTACCACCATATCTTTAGTAAGTCATCTAGGTTTCTTTATCTCTCTTCTTGGCCTCCTTGTTGCTATAAAATCATCATTATCTACATCATCAATTGTTTCTTCATTTTGTGGGACATCAGAAGAAACAACCTCTTCTTCAACTCTAGGTGTCACCTCCATAGTTGAACTCTTCTTTGATGTAGAACTAATTGGTACATATGGAGTTGCATCAAACTCCACCCACTGCAATATCTCTTTGGTCTTGTTCTCCATCTGTAGAGAACTTGAAGCTTTCATCATTGAAACTTCATCAAATGTGACATCTCTACTACACACAAAATTTTTGTCTTTGAGATCCAAAAGCTTAAAACTATTTACTCTACCTTTGAATCCTACAAAGATAGTTTTTCTAGCATGAAGATCCAGTTTACCATCTTTGACATGATAATAAGCTGGACACCCGAATATATAAAGGGAATCATAGTCTTGTGCATGCTTTCCAGACCACATTTTTATAGGAGTTTTACCTCCAATTGCAATATAAGGCAACCGGTTTACCAAGTGACTTGCGTAGCTCACAACTTCAACCCAAAACTTTTTATCTAAACCAGAACTAGATAACATACACCGTACCTTTTCCAGTAAAGTACGATTCATACACTCAGCCACACCGTTCTGTTGCGGAGTATGTCTCACAGTGAAATGTCTTTTAATATCCTCGTTCTGGCATACTTGCAAGAATGGATCAGAAGTATATTCACCCCCATTATCATATCGTAATACTTTGATCTTTCTACCAATTTGAGTCTCCACAAATTTCTTCCATTTTATGAAAATCTTTAGAACCTCATCCTTTGCTCGCATGGTGTACACCCACACACGTCTAGAGAAATCATCAACAAATGTAATAAAATAATGGCTTCCATCAATTGATGCAGTCTTGGTTGGTCCCCATAATTACTATGAACATATTCAAGGATCTCATGAGTATCGTGATTAGCTGTACCAAACTTGACCCTTGTTTTCTTGCCTACTACACAATGGTCATAGAAATTTAATTTACAGGTTTTGGTACCTTTTAAGAGTTCATGTCTCATCAGAGTTTGCAAAGATTTCTCTCTAGTATGTCCTAGTCATACATGCCATAGCTTGGTGGTGTCACTGTGCGCCTCAACAACATTTGCTTCATCAGTTGTACCTCCCTTCAAATAGTACAGATTGTGACGCCGAACCCCTTACAGAATCACCATAGCCCCATGTGTAAACTTCATTGTGCTATCTTTAATGGTAACCTTGTAGCCTTTAACTTCTAAAGCACCCACAGAAATTAGATTTTTCTTTAAAGCTGGAACAAATCTAACCTCTTTGAGTTCTATGATCATTCTATCAAACATTTTAAGCCGAACTATTCTTATCCCCATTGTGCGACAAGGTTGATCATTCCCCATCACAACTGCACCGGATTTCAGATTACAAAAATCTGTAAACCATTCCTTAATAGGACACAAATGATAGGTTGCTCCAGTATCAAGTATCCACTCGCTCAAACTAGCCACATATGCTGCAAGAGTGATACTTAGTGAATAATCAGAGTCCTCATTTTTCCGTGCCATGTTTGCTGTTGCTGGTTTTTTCCCATCTCTCTTTTGAGCCTTTAGACAATCTTTCCTCCAATGACCCTTTTCATGACAAAAGGCACTCATCTCGAGCTAGATTTCTACTTCTCAATTTGGATCGAGAATTCTTTCCACCACACTTTTTCTTTTTCTCCATTGTCCAATCTCTGCTCACCAAAGCTTCAGACGATACTCGTTCAGAATTTTTATCATTATTCTGAATCTCCAAGTTAGTTAATGCTGTGCAAACATTTTTGGAGACGATCACACTCTTCCCATATATCAAGGTAGTCACAAAATGGTTATATTCCTTTGGTAGTGAGTGTAACAGAATCATAGCATTGACTTCATCCTTAATATCTTCATCAAGATTCTTCAAATCAGTAAGTAACTTTTCAAATCTTGAGACATAATCATGCATTGACACCCTAGGCTTCATTCGAAAACCATATACTTGGCTTATTGCACGAAGACAATTTTCAGGACTTTTCAGCAAGTACTTATCCTCCAATGTATGCCACAAAGTCATCGCACACTCCTCATCTTTCACAAAGTATTGTACCTCTTTGGTAAAAAAAGATCTGATTTGACCACAAACTTTCTTGTTCATACGATCCCAAATTTCTTCATCATACAAGTGTCTTTTATTTTTCAGAACAACATCAAGATCGATTTGAATAAGGGCATCCATAATTTCGAGCCTTCACATGCCGAAGTTGATTTTCCCATCAAACTTTTCAACATCGATCTTATGGCTTCCTAGAACATGTGTTGAATAATGATTTGACAAATCTTGCCTCCCGCCTGAAGTATCTCCTCAAATAGTCTCGGTAGTTCTCTCCCCAATTCTGGAAGTTTCACCTTCTACCAATTTCTCAACGAACTATTTTCACTTGAAAAACAGCCTCTATGATGTTAATTTCGCTTGAATAAATGCACCAGGAAAGTTCCCAAAAGACTGGATGGGAACTTTGTCTTAATTAAAAACTAAAATCCTTAGATTCTTATCGCCTTTATTGACAGAATTTTCCTAAACATGCAAAAAATACACACTACTTACAATAAACTGTCTCTTAAGTACAAATGAACGTCTCCATCGTATTCATGAATAGTACCGTATACGTGAATATTACCATATATGTGAACAGTACTGTATCCCCCCAAGCACGAACCGTCGGCTCTGATACCACTTGTTGTGCGCAGAATGCAGAATCAAGCACACTAAATAATTATAGAAAAATAAAAGACATAAGAATTACGTGGTTCGGTAATTAAACATACATCCACAGAGGTAAGAAAGAATAATTGTTTATTTAACAATTAATAGAGTACAATATTTGAGTAACGAATCTCACTTCCCAGAAACCCAAATATATCAGTACTCTCACACTCTACAAGAAAGATAAATTCTCCAAACACACTTCTCTCACTTCTCTTAAAAGCTTAAGCTTAACAATTTTGGGATGATTTCAAATGAATGAAATCCTTAGCTATTTATAGGAGAAATGAATTACTATGTAAAGAATAAAATAATTAAAAATATAATTTTTAATTATTATTATTTTTTCAAATCCATCCCCTTTGTCCATTCTTTCTTTTCGGCTTACAAAATCAATTTGATTTTACTTTTCTATAATTGTTGGTGCAACCAACAATTTGTTGACTTCAACAAATCGTGCCACCAACCTTGCCTTTTGAAATTGACAAGCCCTTTTTTGACTTTTCAACAAAAATATTTTTCTACCGAATTTATGTTGAAGGGCAAATTATATCTATTTATCCTTTTTTATGTCACTAGAACATATGTAGATATTTAATTTACACTAAATTTATCCTTAAATTTAAGTTCATATTTAGATGGGTTTTCGTGTTATATAGAATTATCGGTGTTAAAAGCATCAGTTCAGTTTGATACTCACCTTGAAATCCTTAGTCTGTACATGGCGATTTTTATAAACAAGACACATTATTCATTATTGTCCAAGATATCAAATACCATTATCATACAAAATTCTTCCACTCAGATTTCAGTATTAATAGCATTTTGTCATTAATTATATTTCCAATAATTGGTTTGTTGTCTACAAAATCTTTGAATTACGATATGAGAGTCAGGCGTGAATTAAAAAAGCTTATTCGATTCGTAATGAGCAAATTAAAATGCAAAAAACTCGTAACAAAATTTCAATAAATTATGAATCCAATGCAGCGATAAAAAATTGAATCGATAAGGACACGAGACACCTAGTCTGTATGATTGTGTCAGCGAACCACATTCGACAAGGTATAAATCCCAAATAATCGATAAGAGGGGATCGAAATTTACCAATCCCAATTAGTTTATACGAGTTTTTATTAGCCAAACGACGAAGAAAGGGCAAACAAAAGAAATGCTTCTGAAAGTAGTTTTCATAAAGAATAAACACGTGTCGTTTAATGAACATAGGTTAGAGATGATGACAAGTGGAAGCAATAACATGTGACTCGGTGACATTGCTAAACAATCAATATCATCAATTTGGAGTTGCCATCGTTACTGATTTACATCAACCCCGTTAAAAGGAAGCTCGTACTATTAGCATTAATTCAAACTCCCATTATGATTCCACCACCATCTTGCAACTTGATTAGACTTCAGAGTCCAGTCAGCTTGACTTTAAGAAGTCTTCAATTAATTGCTCGCGGTTTTAGAAGTGATGGTGTGCAGAAGAACTAATAAATTCTAATAAAAATTACTACAGTCATTAAATTATTTAAAATGTATTTAAGAGTGTGATTTTATATTTTTTAAATTGTAATTATTAAAAAATAAAATTTATAATTGTGGAGTAAAAATTGAAAGCCAGACTTCTCATGAAGCGAAAAAAATAATAATAAAAACACAAAGGGAAGGGAAAATCTTCTCCGGACCCACTCAAATTGCAAGACATGTGATTGTTGTACTTGCGCACCATCCTTATAGAATGCTCAGTCCAGTAGAGTTTTCATGGTTCACAAAGCTCTTCTATTAACTTGAGATTTTATTTTACAAGTTTGTTGTCCAAGAGTTGCTTGTTTATCAAGAATATGGCAAAGAGCTCAGGTTCTAATAATTTTCTTTATACTTCACATTTTATTTACGGTAACATCTTTAGTTGAATCAGCTCATAGCTATTACCATTTTTTACATTAGGTCGAAAGCAATCTTATGCATATATTTTTCCTTATTTTTTATACACAAAGAACAAATTGATATTCGTTATTTCATTTAAATGAGAATGGAAAGTTCAGTATTTGGAGTATTTTTCATAATCTGGTCAAATAAAAAATTAAAAATATTGATTTTACCCCGAATAATAAAGATGATTATTGGTGCTTCTACCATTCATTAGGAAATATGTCTCATTTTTTAATAAAGATTTTCAAGAATATTTTCTTATTTTAGAAGATTATTACTTAAGGAATAAATAATTTTTTCTTTGAAAATTAACATATTTGAAGAGCAAGACAACTATTATAAAAAAAGAAATAATCTCTCGATAAGAAATAATCACTATTATAACACAACAATAAGTTTCTCCGCAAGTGGATATTTTCTGATGTGAGAAAAACAATATATCTATTGAGAGATTTGATGTTATTGAGAGTATTAGGTGTGAGGAAATTACTAGAGTGATTGTAATTTTTTTTTTCATATAGTGGATTTTTCTCTAATCGTCCTGGCGGCCATGGTTTTTCTCTAGTATAGGAGTTTCCCACAAATATTCTTGTATTGTATGATTTGTTTTATTCTTCATTTGTTTTCTATTTATTATTTATTTGATATTTGTACTTGCAAGATCTTAGGTATGATTAAAGTTCCCTAACACCATTTAGTTATTTTCTCCAACAATTATTGTTCAACGTTCATATGAATCTTGAAATATTAGGTATGCAACCCAAGAGAGGAGGTGAATTGAGTTTCTAAAAATTGTGTAATGCCTGAATAAAAATAATGCAAATATGAAAAAAATTCAAAGGAATAATAGAAAATTAAAACAATTAAAAATAAGGAGTTAAGAAAATAGAGAATCAAATACAGAGATTTTTACGTGGTTTGAAAAAGTGGAGAAGATTCTCCATTTCCTTTCTTTACATGAAGTTATTACATGAATATATAACAGGGCTAATAATCTATATAAGGTAATGAATAAATCTAATATCTAATTCCTATGGCAAATGGATTGCAAATAAAATAAATACAAAAAGTCAAAAGAGACATAAATCAATTACATAAATTAAGGGAAATCAATCTTAACATCCCCCCTCAAGTTGGAGCATGTATGTCAAGAATGTTCAACTTGCTGATTAAACTCTTGAAGACGTTTCCTTCTAAAGTTTTTGTAAAGAAGCTATCTAGCTGAAAGGATGAAGGAATAAATCTAGTGACAATCCAACTTGCTTGAATTTTTTCTCTCACAACATGGTAGTCAAGCTCGATATGTTTCGTGTGTTCATGGTACACAGGATTTGCAGCAATGTGAAGAGCTGTTTGGTTATAACAAAACAATCAGATTGGTCCCAAAGAAACTTACAAATCGTTAAATAAGTATTAGAGCCAAGTGAGTTCACAAGTTGCAGCAGCCATGGATTTGTACTCGGCTTTGGAAGATGATCTGGAAACAGTTGTTTGCTTCTTCGTTTTCCAAGAGATTAAAGAGTCTCCAAGAAACGCATAGTAACTCGAAGTTGATCTCCTTATCATAGGACAGTTAGCCCAATTAGCGCCACAATATGCCTTTAGTAACAGGGAGCTATTGGAGGAGAATAACAATCCAAGTCTGGACCCTTTTTCAAATATCTCACAATGCGAAAAGCAGCATCCCAATGAGGCTTTCTTGGAGCATGCATAAATTGACTTAGAATGTTTACAAACCGACCTACCAATCTTCTATAATGGGAAGGATTATTTAACAAATCGCCTTTAGAATCTGAAAGTTTCAGATTTTGTTCCATAGGAAAATCAACTGGTTGAACCCCAAGGAATCTGACATCTTCTAAAATCTTCAATGTATATTTACGTTAAGATATGACAATCCTAGTTTTGGATCTTGCCACTTCCAAACCAAGAAAGTACTTGAGATAACCAAGATTCTTGATATGAAATTGTCGATGAAGAAAAAGTTTGAGATCTTGAATAGCTTGTTCATCATTCCTTGTGATAACCATATCATCCACATAAATGAGAACTGTTGTTATTGATAAGTCCTTTACTCGCACAAACAATTAGTGATCATAAAGTGATTAAGTAAATCCAGCTACTTTAATAGCCTTAGAGAATTTAGAAAACTAATTTCGGGGTGCTTGTTTAAGTCCATAGAGTGACTTTGTAGGTAACATACAAGCTTTTCCTCCGGTCAACACAGATCTGGTGGTGGAGTCATGTATACTTCTTCGTCCAAATCGCCATGAAGAAAAGCATCATGTATACTTCTTCGTCTAAGTCACCATGAATAATGACCAATTGCGAATTGTAGCTAAAGCAAGAAGACATCTTACAATGGTTAATTTGGCAAATGTAGCAAAAGTTTCATGAGAATCCAATCATTCTTTTTGAGTGAATCCTTTTGCTACCAAGGGGACTTTATACCGTTCGACTGTGCTGTTAGAATTATACTTGATGCGAAAGACCCACTTGCTACCAATGGGTCGTTGGCCTGAAGGAAGAGGAACCAATGACTATATTTTTCTTTTTATTATTTTCAAGAGCAGTGAGCTCATGGTTCATGGCCTCACACCATTTTGGATCCTGTACTGCTTGGGCATATGTGGTAGGCTCAAAAAAACTTGAAATGGTGTTAACAAAAGCTTGATGAGAAGAAGATAATGAATTGTAAGAAATAAAGTTTGCTAAAAGGTATTTAGTACCTTTCTTAGAAGAGGATGAGAAGCATGTAGTAGAAGTGCATAATTGTGTACCAGCCTAACCACAATGAAAGTCACGTAACAACATAGAAGGATGCCAAAGACGATTGCGACGACGAAGAACAAGGGAAGATGAATTTGAGTTTGATGAAGAAGATGTGGGTGATAAATGTGGTGGATGAGAAATAGATATATTGAGAGAGGAAATGTCGATGTTAGGTGTAGAAGATTGCAGATCTTGTGTAGGCTCTGTAGAGGAATTGTTAGGTGGTGTAAGTGAAAATGAGGTGAGATTTGGATCGAAGTTAGATAAAGGCATGTGAGAAGTATTCAATTGAGTATTAATATCGGAAGTGGAAAAAGGAAAAATATTCTCATGAAAAATTACATCACGACTTGAGAAAATTGTCTATTATCAAGATCATAAACTTGATAAGCTTTTTGACTAGATGGATAACCTACAAAAATACACTTACGAGCACGTGGTGCAAATTTGGTTGAAGGTTGAAAATTGGTGGCGTAATAAAGACAACTGAAAACCCATAAATGTGTGTAAGTGGGTGGTTTGTTGTATAATATTTTGTATGGTGATTTATTGTGTAACCCTAGGGTAGGGGTCAATTGATGAGATAAGTGGCAATGATAAATGGGCTTGAAATCATAAAGCTCTATTTACATTGAGAAGATGACGTTGTTTGCATTTCACCACACCATTTTGTTTTGGTGTATAAGGACAAGAGGTTTGAAGCAAGATACTAAGGCTAGAAAAAAAAGATTTCATGGAGGTGAACTCTGAGCCATTATCAATTCGTACATATTTAATTTGACAATTGAATTGAGTGTTAACAAATGTAATAAAGGATTTTAGTAAATCTTGAGTTTCAGATTTGAATTTCATAGGAAAAATCTAAGTAAATTGACTGTAATCATCAACAATTGTAAAAAAATAACGTGCACCTGTGTGAGTTGCAAAGGACAAATTTCACTTGAATGCTGAGAATCAAAAATAAAATAAGGAAATTTTTGTGACAAAAGTCGAGATGGTGCTTTCGAGGGGTGTCCCAATCGTTGATGCCAAGTGATGGCAGATGGAGAGGAGGCTTGATAAGATTTTAGTGGTGAAGATAACAACTCGAATGTGGCTCAAGATAGCACAATCCTTTATACTTGCTTCCCTAGGCTAATTATCCTCTTTGTAGCTAGGTCCTACAATACACAAAAGGTAGAGAAAAAGTGAATGGAACAATTTAAAGTTGATGTGAGTTGACTAATAGAGAGAAGATTCACATAAAAAGAAGGTACACATAGAACATCTTTAACATATAAGTTGTTTGACAGATGAGCTGACTCAATACTTGTAATTTTAGCATGAGAACCATTTGGTAAAGAGACTTGAGAAGTCATAGGAGGAGACATTTTACATGTGTACTGAAGTGGCTATATGATTTGTAGCACCACTATCGATGATCCAATTCATTGAATTAAAATTTTGCATGGTGGATGATGAACAAAAAAGAATAGAGATACCTGGATAGTTTGCACGAAGAGGATTTTTACTGTTTATGAAGAAGGCTTTAATTTGTGACAATTCTTCGGGAGTAAATTGAAGTGGTGAATCAAATGTTTGAACTGCCTTTATAGGTGCTTGAGAGGATTTAGTTCTTATTTAATTTGTAGTAAATTTACGGGTTCGCTTTGGTGGTTGAACATCATTTCCATGAAACTTGTGTCCACCAGAAAAACCAATCAAATAGTAACATTTGTCTACTGTATGAGTGGTGCCATCATAGTAAGTGCTCAAGAGCGATTTCTTCGGCAAACGGGAGTTGGACTGACGTTGGGAATCAGATCCTTGTTTAAAATTTGATTGAGTTTTGACATTTATGGCATGAGTCTGATATATTCCCTTGTGTTCAATTAGCCCTCGTTGCTTTTCTTCCTCACAGAGAAGATAAGATGCTTTCTTGACTGTTGGTAAAGGCTGCTGTTGTGCAAATTTTAATGTACTCGCAAGCGCACGAATCTATTGTAGTATAGATCAATGGTGACGAGTGTCGATCCCACGAGGAGGTGAATTTTAATTGTGTTTAGAATTAATTTTGTAAATGAGGGATTGGATTTGTGGTGGAAATGATTTGGAATATGCTAAAACTTAAATTAAAATGGTGAGAATAAATTTTAAAATTGGAATTGAAATGACGAGAATAAATTGGAGAGAATTCTATTGAAATGACGTACTTGGGTATCTGGATCCGTATCAACATGCATCATGGGCTAAATAATCCGTATTAATGCCAATTAAATCATGAGGGGGGAATCCACACCTCATGAACCACACTCTAATCAATATGGTGCTAAGGGCTTATCATGCCAAATAATAATAACCTTGTACTAGGGAGCCGGTGAAAGTAGGGCGGTACTAGACAAGACTATTATTATTTGTCGACAAGAAGTCAAAACATCCACAAAAAGTAGAGGGGAAAATAAAATAAATTTACCAAATAAAGCTTATGACACATGTTGAGACTTCACGTTCAACCCAAGATTGAAAGGAAATTAGCTACTCATAATTGAACTAGGGGCAAAATGGGAATTTATTAAAATATGAAGAAAATACAAGATGGAGAAGGAATTACAGAAAATGGATCCCAAAAATGGATTCAGAGCTATCAAATAGGGCGGGAGGCCCTATTTTTTATAAATACATGGAGTAAATAATGGCCATCGGATTAAAAACAGTTTGGACGCTCAGGATTGCACCACGTCATCAGTCAACAGTATGCGGTTTGACCACGTGGATGAACAGTAACACAGTTTGACCCGGGTGAACAGTGACGCGGTTTGGATGAAAATAATCCTGTGTGATGCATGCACCGTACTCGAGATTTTTCGTCCATCGATATGCTGCCATGTCGCCATCAACAATACATAAGAATTTTAGTCCAACAGGATTGTGACACCTCATTAATCAATGCCACATCATCGGTCAATGCCACGTCATCAATCCTTCTATGTGAACAGTGTCGTGAACAGTAACGTAGACAGTACCGTACACGTGAATAGTACCGTACATGTGAATAGTGCCATTTTTCCTTTTATACTCCTCCTAAGGTTTTTGATCGTCCTGAGTTCAAAAGTGATGTCCGTTTCATCGTCTGATCTCTCTTTTATTGTGAAATGACTATAATGCCCCTAAAATACATAAAATACTTAATTAAAATAAAACACACGTAATTAAATTACAAAAAGGTAAAATGCATAAAAGTAAGGGTTGTTAGTAAGATTTAGAATGTAAAATGATGATTTTTTCCTTTATAAATATACATTTTCTAACACTTAACAGCTGCATTAGCATAATTTGCCCTCTGATAGCTGAATATGTTTCATTCAAGCCCATAAGAAATTGTCCGAGCCTTACTTTTTCATCTCTATAATTTAGGTGTTTCATCTCAGCACAAGTACAAAGAGCAAATGGGGTACACATCTTCAATTCATCCCACAAGGTCTTTATTTTGGTGTAATAAATGAAAATGGAGTGTCCGATATCTTGAGATAGAATTTACTTTTATTTGAATTTATTTTTGTTTTAAGACTTATATGAGCTTATTTTGTTTGTTTATTATTCTCTGTTCAGTTATGTCTGTTGCTAATATTACTGCCAACATCAATTATATTCTATGTTTAATGGCTCTTAACTTCAAATAATGACGAGCGAATCTTTTAATAGTTCTCACAATCATAGATGTTGAATTTGTGTTAAGGGTTGATTCTCCCTACCTCTTGTAGATAAGAGTACCCCTAATGATAAAAAGGAAATATAAAAGTGGGAGAGATCAAATTGTATGTGTACCTTGATCATGAAAAAGCCCATCCCGAAAGCATTTAGGGGATCAATGTCTGAAAAGGTAACGACAACTAAGAGCTCCTTGTAGAAAATTTGAATAGAGGTTTGTTAAGAACAAAAAGCCTAAAATTGGTATGCTCTTAACAAGCCTAATTTCAATTAAAGGCAAAGACAAGGGTAAGAAAATGAAGAAGGATAAGAAAGTTACAAATACAGCACCTTAAAAGAAGCAATAAAAGAAATCGGATGATCTAAAAGGCATTAATTGTTTCTTTAATGGAGCTAAAGAGCGAGGTTTGGTTTGTTATAAAGTTAACTTAATTTTGATACCTAGACATACGTGGTGGATAGATTCTGGTTCAATAACTCACATCAGTGTGTCTATTCAGGATTGCTTCAATTGTCGAAGGCCCAATAATGGTGAAAGTTACATCTATGTGGGTAATAACAAGACAGTTGAAGTTGAAGGCTTGAAGCAATCAAAAAATTAAGATTATTGTTAAGGACCGAATTTTATTTGATCTTGATGAAACATTTATTGTTCTATCTTTTAGATGAAATTTGATTTCCATTTCTACTTTGGACAAATTTGGTCATTCTTGCTCATTTAGAAATGGAAAATTCCATTTGTTCCATAATTCAAAATTAGTTAGTTTCGGTTCTTTATCAGGCAATGATAGTCTTTATTGATATGATGCTTCATTTAATGAATCCATGTAATTAAGTACAAGAGGTTTAAAAAGAAAATTAACTAATGAGAACTTAGTTGCGTTATGGTATAAGAGATTGGTCATATCTCTATACTGAGAATAGAGAGATATGTGTCAAACGAAATTCTCGACCTCTTAGATTTTCACAAATTTTGATATATGTGTTTTAGGATCCTACAACTAAATTGATTTTCGAGTCGAGAAATATTCGGTTCTTTAAGGATGTCGAGCTTATGGCAGAAGATTCAGTTAAGGACTTTGTCTTTGAATAAGAATATGTTCATATTCCTATAGATGTTATTAGCATTGATTAAGATCTCATTCTTAACTTTGTCCAAGCCACAACAAATCAAGACAATGTTGGAGAACCCTCATAAAAGAAATGATTCTAGAAGAATAAAATATACCATATCAAGAGCCAATGCCATTAAGGAGATCCATCGAGAAAGGAGAAGTCAAGTGCCAAACAATTACATTGTATTTCTCCAAGAATTTGAGGTAGACGTTAGAGTGATGGAAGATGATTTGATCAATTTTCATCAAGCCATGGAAAGTTCTAACTCTTAGAAGTGGATTGATCCCATGAATGAGAAGATGAAGTCCATGAAGGACAATGACATATGGAATCTTGTCCCATTACTAAGGTGCGAAACTTATTGGTTATAAATGGATATTTAAGACCAATAGGGATTCAAAAGACAAGGTGGAGAGGTACAAGACACATCTTGTGGCAAAAGGCTTTACACAGAAAGAAGGCATTGACGATAAAGAGATTTTCTCTCCGGTTTCTTTAAATAATTTTTTCAGGATTATAATAGCATTGGTGGCACATTTCAATCTTAAGCTACATCAGATGGATGTGAAGAAAATGTTTCTTAATGGTGACATTGATGAGACGATCTATATAGTATAGCCAAAAACTTTTATGCAAGAAGACCCAAAGAATATGACCTACAAACGTAGAAAATCTATCTTTAGGCTCAAGCAAGCATATTGACAATGGTATTTCAAGTTTCATCAAGTGATCATCTCACTTGCTTTTAAGATGAATTTGGTTAATGATTGCATATACCATAAGTTCTATAAGAGCAAGCATATTTTTCTAGTTTTATGTGCCTATGACATTTTGTTTGTCAGCAATAATATAGACTTATTACATGACACCAAGATATTTCTAATTAAGAATTTTGAGATGAAAGATATTGATAACGCTTCATTTGTATTAAGCATATAGATGCACCTAAATTGCTCCCGTGATATTCTTAGATTATCACAAAAGAGTTATATCGAAACGATTTTCAAGAGATATGGTATGCAAGATTGTAAACTAGGTGATATCTTTATGGTTTAAGGAGATAAGTTTAGTCTCAATCAATGCCTTAAGAATGATTTTGAGGAAAAAAATGCAAGTAGATTCTTTATGCTTTAACAGTAGGAAGTCTGATGTATGCTCAGATTTGTACGCGACGAGATATTGCGTATGTTTTTGGGATGTTGGGTAGATATTAGTAAGCCCTTCAAAAGAAACGAAATGAGTCTTGTAATACTTTCAAGAACAAAAGACTATATGCTCATATATCATAGGTCAGATCAGCTTGAATTTTTGGGTATACTAACTTTGATTATACTGGATACTAGGATAATATGAAATCTATTTCGAATTACATCTATCTACTAGTTGGAGGTGTTATCTCTTAGAAGAGTGTTAAATAGTCTTTTATAGTCTCTTATACGATGACAGCAGAGTTCATAGCATGTTATGAGACATCCAATCACGGCATGTGGCTACGAAATTTTGTCAAAGGGCTGCGTGTTGTTGATTTTACTTCAATTGCTATAGTGTCAATGTGCAAGTATACACAAGAAGTAATAAAATGATGAGTATTCAAGATCGTCTCCATAGGGATTGATGTTATCAAACTTGCTACAATAATTTTAATAATGCAATCTATGTTCTAAATTAAATCAATGCAACCAACATAACTAACTACCTTAGGAAAATAAAAATCATAGTAATTAAAAATGCAATGAATAAAATTGTGCACGTTAAACATAAAGGTTAAATCAATAAAAATGGAGTAGTTGAGTGATTAAATTCTCTTGATGGTGTTGACTGTTTTATTCATGTTAAGCTCAGTTGTTGCAGCATCTGCTACAGTACTGGGTAGAAACCATTTATTATGCTCAGCGGTGACATGTTGGGTGTCTTATATCTTTATGCAACCTAACAGTGACTAGTTTGTCAATATAAGATATAACATTATATGTTTATGCTCTTTTTACCTTACAAGGTGAATCCTCATATGTAGTTTATTACTAATCTTAGATTAAGCATGACCCTTTTTGGACTCAAGTTAAACTCAATCCAAGATTGAGTATTGTTCTAATATGTTACATTAAGATAGTCCCTTTTGTGACTCTTTCCTAACTTGTCTTATTAAATAGGTGGTCAGCCGAAATAATAACTTTAAATAAATACTATCAAAGCAAAATGTTAGAGCAAACATGCAACAACATCTATATTTAGTCAATTAACCATCAAGCTAGTTTAACACTCAACCACAAATAAATTTAGTTGATGGCTTGTGAAAAGAAATTAAACAACCAAGTTCTAGCCATAGAATATATCTTCATGATCAGTGAATAATAGATAAACAAGAAAAGAATGAGGAAGAACGAATTCCAATCGATTATGCAATTTCTCTTACTAGGTGTAAGCCTTGATTTCTGCTCGGGAATTTTATTTCTTCTTTGTCACTTTTCTTTTTTGATCTTGATCGACGACCTCCCCTATTTTCTTTTCATGTATGCCTCATTTTATAGTCGCAAATTAAAGTAATTGGAAACTTTAAGGCGCGCATCTTCAAATTAGGAAACTGCAAATTTCAATATTCTGAATATATTGCTCGAATTTTTCTCTGTCAATGCTCGAGAATTTCTACAGCAATGGTTACTACAACAATGGTTACAACATCTTCACTGTTCCAGACTTGCTCCAATTCTTCTATAGTCATACTCATTTGCCTTCTTTATAAGTCCATTGTAACAACATATTTTCCATAAATTTCAAGTTCCATTGACTTACAGTTAAACATATGTTTTAGGCATACAATTATTCAAAAATCACATAAACTCTATTAAACTTAAACTAAAATGAATATAATGCAAACTATCATTAAAGTACACTAAAACACATCAATTACTCTCTAAGTAGTCTTGATTTAAGTTTAAAAATGCCATGATAACTCTCATTTCATAGAGTTATCAATGAGAGTTATCACTGCGCATAGTATATGGTATTGATAGATTATTTAAGTTGTTTTGTGATATTAAATCAACAATGTTGTATTCCAATAACAACAAGAGCTCGACAAAGTTGAAGTAAAGTTCATAGTTATTAAAAAAAGAGTTCAGAGTGGATAGTTGTCTATAGAGCATATCGGTACAAACTCCATGATTGTCGATCTGATTACCTAGGGATTGCCACCCAACATGTTTCATGAACACATTGCTCGTATGGGTGTTTTGTCATTAAAAGATATTCAGTTTTATTGAGAGGTTGTAATTTTAGATGCTTTTATAATATAGACATTTTGCAATTATTTCAATTTATAGATATTTAAAGTTATTTTCTGTAGAAATAAAGTTTTGACGTATTCAATGTTTGATTTAGTATGGTTGATCTCACTAAGGCTTAACATAAACTAGTAAGAATAAGCATATTAAGATCACATTGCATGGAATTTCCAATGCTGCACATCCACACCATGATTCATGTTATTCAATTGTATTAGCATAGTGATCATTGATGGGTCGAGTAATAACAATTGTAACGAAGACCGCTTTGATCCTATGTTGGTATGATTGATAGACCGACTTAGTTGTAGATACATTTTGCTAATGAAAACAAGGTTGAGCTCATATGATTATTTTTTGCCATGAATAATTATAAAGGCTACACATATAACTCAAGTGGGAGATTGTTGGTTTTTAATCTAGCATTGTTGAATCATTAATCCAACGTTGGGCTTATATGTGAATAATTATGTATTGCAAACTGTCATATAAGGTTAAGCCTAATTAAAAGTGATTTATTAAAGTTTACGGTACTATGGGCTTTAATATATCTAATAGGGTATACGCTTTTAAAGTGTAGAGACTTAAAAGTAACTTTTATTTTTATAATGGGCTAAAATGAGATACCTAAAGACAACATGAAACATTGTCTATAGAAGTGGTTATAGTCCCCAAGTCACATGTATCATTTTATTCTTTCTGACAACCCATCATCAGAGAGAAAGTACAAAGAAAATTAAAGGATTCTCCATGAGAACATGTAGATCTGGAAAGCCAATCACATTACTCCAGAGAGTAATTAAGTATTATATATTCAGGGACGCTTCTACATATTTTGTTATTAATTCTTGATAATTTAACAAAAATGCTCCTGGATTATAGGTAATGGCTTTTACTAAAGAATTTCTTATTTTAACGTAAAGATGCCACAAAAGTGTGTGTTTAATTTTTTTTTAAGCCCTAGTCATTAATTTCCTAATTCATTTTACCCATTTCTATTTTCTTTAAAAAGATTACCATTGCTTTTGTTTCCCACTTTTTATCTTTTTTTTTAATTGAATATTCTGTCTTTTCCCTATTTAAAGTAACTATTTAAAATCTTTAAAGCCAAAACCCACTAATTACATGGTTAAAAAAAATAATTTATGTTATTTTATGGTACACCTCCCTTGCATTAAGTCCTAGGCTTCGTGACACACTTTTATTAATTCCATTCAAAAAATATTTTAATATACAATAAGTAAAATGTAACCAAGCCACAAAAAAGAAGAAAACAAAAAAAGATGCAAAAGAAGAAGCATAATAATGAAAAGAAGAGGAAAACGAAGGAGAAAGAAAAGAAGAATGAGAAGAAAAAATAGAAGGAGAAAGAGGAGGATGAGGAGAAAAAAAAGGGAGTATAAACAAAAGAATT
The DNA here is from genome assembly GCA_018350135.1 of Citrus trifoliata. Taxonomy (NCBI): domain Eukaryota; kingdom Viridiplantae; phylum Streptophyta; class Magnoliopsida; order Sapindales; family Rutaceae; genus Citrus; species Citrus trifoliata. The sequence continues at coordinate 534,578 of VKKW01000072.1, forward strand.
AAAAAAAGAAAAAGAATAAGAAGAAGAAGAAGAAGAAGTAGAAAAAAAAAAGAAAAAGAAGCAAAAGATGAAGTAGACAAAGAAGGAGAATAAAAAAAGAAGGAAAATGATAGGGGGAGGAGAAGAAGAAGGAAAAGAAAAAGGAAAAGAAAAAGAAGAAAAAAAAGAAGAAGAAGAAAGAGAATAAGAAGGAGAATTAGAAGAAGAAAAATGAAAAGGAAAATGAGGAGAAGAAAAAAAGCAGAAGGAGCATAAGAATGAGAAAGAGAAAAAGAAGAAAAGGAAGAAGGAAAAAAAGAAGAAAGAGAAGCAAAAGATAAAGAATTGGAAGAAGAATGAAAAGAAGAAGAAGGCGACTAATTCCCACCCTTTAAAAATCAATCTTCAGTGGGCCCAACGATTCTGATTTTGATTTTTACCTCTATTTTGTGAAGTAAATGTCGTCAGTGATTTTAATTTTGAATTATGATTCCTCAATTCAGAAAGTAAATGCACCAAGAGAGTAAACAAAACCCACTACCTTTGTTAGGGTCATTAAACCTTTCACCTCTATCAACTATCTTATTAAGTTCAGAGAAATTAAATTACAGAGGCACTGCGTTCAGCTACCATGCTCGGCAAGATTTTTTCTTGGTGGTAAAGGGATATATATTAATGGCTGATGAAATCATTGTTATAAGATGGGAGGAACAACAAAGCTTATCTTTCTATAAGAAGATTAATCAACTGAAGGTAAATGTTATCATGTTAATTTCAAATTTAATATTATTATAAAAATTTGTTGTAATTTTTTATGGAAAATTATCCACTGACCATCCGTTTTTCAAAAATATACAATTTATTTTTGTAGCGCTCCACCTGAAATTAACATTTTTTTCATTGGTCAACTTTGCTGACATCATAAGGGTAAAATGTCATTTTACAACGACACAGTGGTGGATAGGTGCAAAACAATATAATTTCCAGTAGAGTTCAGAAAAAAAAAATTGTGTATTTTTTGAAACAATAAGAAAAAAAAGGTGGTCGGTGGATAATTTATCTTTTACATTTAAAGGTAAAAAAGATATTTAAACAATATCCCGTTAGGTTTCTTAATGGTCTCCAAACGAAAGTGGAAAAGTGAAAAGAAATGTAACTTCAGGTTGATTCTAGCAAAAAAAAAAAAAAGAATTGTGTATTTTTGAAAAAGTTGGAAAAAAACAAGTGGACGATGGATAATTTCTCTTTTTTAATATGTGTAATGCTAGTACGATTTTGTTTGTGTTTGAAATAGAGTAGATGTTTACTAGATCTGTACTAAATTGTACGAAAAATATATATATAAATGTTATCACGGAATATTTGTAAATAAATTGTATATTTTGTTACATTATAGTTGAACTTATTATAATATGTTGGTTATATTTTGTTATATTTTGGTTGAACTCTAAATGTGATTACTACATTGAACTCCATACGCTTTTGTGTATACTTTACTACGTTCATCCTTTTATTGTCCTTTATATATTATTCACTTTATTTGTAATAGCATATTATATAATTGAAGAAAATTTGATGGATCAAATTAATTAACCATTTTGTTGGGTTCATCTCATTTGGGTGGCACAAGCCCAAGTTTCATTAATTTAGGGTATTTGAAAATTGCCATGAAATTTGGCTATATAAAGAACAAAAGCAAGCGACAGTCCTAATTACGAAATCACAAAAGACGAGTGGGAAAAGACGAAAGAGAGAAGAAGACAATGGCTGACTATTACAATTTGGGGACAAGATTTTTAATCTTTGATTGGACGATTGGAAGACAAAATTAACTCTGATTTCTCTCAAATTTTGAGGATAAGTTTCAGGCATGACCCTCTTTAATCTTAATGGTCTTGATTTTTATTTTATTCTCTCATTGACTATTATTTGAAATACCCACTTGTTAGAGAGACATTTATTAGGTTGTTACTATAAGTCAAGAATACTAAGATTTTTAATGTTGTTAGCATATAATAATATCTAGAGAAGAATTTGTACAATAATCTCATTAATATAGTAGGAGATTATATCGGACTATGGTCCCGTGTTTTTTCTCGCTTTAGATTTTTCACATAAAAATCTGTCTCTTGTGGTTGGTTTTTTCTTTGGATTTTGTTGGTTTATTTTTCTACCTATTTATGGTGCACATTCTATTTTAATACACAAAGAGGGAAAAACTTTATTTCCGCTTAATTTGCAATTGGTTTGGTAGTCTCTTTCCCAATAGAGTAGTATCAGAGAGTCAGGTTGTGTTTTTTCTTATTACTTGTGGAGTTGAGATGGAGAAGTTCTTGGCATGCATGATTACATAAAAACTATGGAATTATGGTATTTGAAAGTCAAGGATGGAAGATTTGTTGTACATGAAAAACCTACATGAGCCCATTGAAGGCGGAGAAGCAACACCTGTCGATTTACATGATAAGAAATGAGGTCAATTAAACCAAAAGATCATGGGTACTATTAGATTATGGATGTCATAAAAGAATCCAAAGCTGATGTTCTTTAGAGAAAATTATAGATGATTTATTAGAAGCCAACAACACAAAATAAAGCAAATATGAGGAAAAGACTAGTTAACTTAAAATATAAGGAGGGGCGCAGTATAACTGAACACACTAATGAGTTTCAAGGCTTAGTTGATCAGTTGGTTACTATGAAAATTATTTTAAATGATGAATTACAAGCATTATTGTTTCTTAGTTCTTTGCCTGACAGTTGGGAGACATTAGTGGTGTTAGTGAATAATTCAGCGCCTAACATGAAATTAACCTTGAATGAAGAATCTAGAAGAAAGAGTGTTAAAACAATTCCCTCTGAGTCAGATGCACTTGTTTTAGAAAAGTAAGAAAGGCGGGTGATAACTTTATAAAATGAGAGTTAGCATGACACTTTTAGACTTAAATGAAAATCACTTAGAGAGTAAATGACATGTTTTTATGACATTTTAGTTATATTTTGCATGAATATTTATTTTAGTTTAATTTTAATAAATTGCGTTGTTTTAAAAGAATTTATACTTAGATAATATGCATAATTGTAGGTGACTGGAAGCTCAAATTTCAAGGAAAGAATTCCACCCCAACAGACTTGTAAAAATAATGAAAGAATTTGGCTACCAAAAATTGAAACAAGTAAGAGGCGGTAGCCGTTGCTGGAGCACTATGCTGTAGCACTATTGCTGTAGCAATCTTGGAGCATTAACAAAGAAGATTTGGCGCGATATAACTTAAAGACTGTGATCTAGAGTTTCCAAAAATGGAAGATGAGCGCCCTAAACTTTCGGTTATCCTAATTCTAGACTATAAAAGGAGCACACGCGCAAAGGAAAAGAGAGTCATCACCAAGGGAAAACCCGCAAAGAAAAACACAAGAAAACATAAATCAAGAGAGAGATTGAAGGCTATCCTAGAGGAGAAATTGCAGAGATTATTTAAAAATCAGTTCTTCTTATTCTTCTTATTTTCTACTTATTCATTGGGACGTATTTGATGGTTAAAACTCTTTTATTTATTTTTTTATCGCAAATCATGAACTGAATTTGATTGTAGTTGAATGATAAATGATCTTAATGGAAGTTTATTTTGATTGTAGTTGAGTGATAAAATTTTTCGTTATTTGATTGTAGTTGGGGATGTAATCTCAATTTAAATAAGGTCATGCTTAAAAAACAGTCAATGACATTAAGTGAGTTTATCCACTAGACTACTTCATTCTTTTTAGTTTTATCCTCATGTTTGACATGAAAATTTTCTTTACTGCATTTTTTATTTATTGTTTTTACTAGTTTATTAGTTTTATTAGTTGCTTTATTTTTAATTAAAACAAAACTGCACCGTTTAGGTTGCTGTAGCAAATTTGATAACATCAATTTTTGTATAGACAATATGAATATTTATCAGTATATTGCTTGTTGTGTACACTTGCACATTGACACCCATATCATTAGAGATTGTACATACTAAATTTTTTGCACCGTTGCTGAGGATTGATTGTTCATTGTAATTTGTGAAATAAATATTAAATGGTGCTAATTATTTTATTTTATTTTAATTTAATTTATTTATTTTGTTGACAGCAACCCTTGCATGCACAAATATAAACATGTTGAATTCCAGTTTGATCCGAAAATTGGAAAAACTGCAAGAGATTGAGAGAAGAGCAAAGAAATTCAAAAGCCGTTATAGCAATGGATTATTTGCAAGATATGGGGAATTTGAATCGCCGAGGAGAAATATAAGTAGTTAATGCACAAGGAGGTCAAAAAGGTCAAAATGGGTAGATTTATTATGGGCAATCAAGGAATAACAACATTATTCATATGGTAGATGATAAAGGCAAAGCCATTAGAGATTTTTTCAGTTTTGACTCCTTAAGCTATAAATCCTGGCAAATTAGACTCAAAGTGCAAGTTAATAATTTTAAGTTTAAACCAGTGATGTTCTAGATGCTTCAAACAATGGGGCAATTCAATGGGATGCTATACAAATATCCTCATTTACACTTTAAGTTATTTTTAGAAGTAAGTGATACTTTCGAGATTGTTGGTGCATCACATGAAGCATTGAGACTCAGACTTTTTCCATTTTCTTTAGGAGATCGAGTAAGGTCATGGTTGAATTCTTTACCATCTTACTCTATTACCGCATATAATGATTTGGCTAACAAATTTTTAATGAAATACTTCCCACCAACCAAAAATGCAAAATTGAGGAATGAGATCACATCTTTCCATCAACTTGAAAATGAGAGTTTGTATGATGCATGGGAAAGATTTAAGGAGTTACTTAAGATATGTCCTCATTATGGCATTTATTGCTGCATATAGTTGGAAACCTTCTACAAGGGTCTCAATCCAAGCATTAGACTAATGGTGGACGCTTCAGAAATTGGGGTTTTGTTATCTAAGTCTTACAATGAAGCTTATGAAAGTTTGGAGAGGATAGCCAACAATAACTATCAATGGCCATCGACCAAGCAAGCTGCAGCAAAAGGAACAGCAAGAATCCATGATATAGACGCCTTGACATCCTTGATAGCATTGTCAGCCCAAATAACCACATTAACAAATATGATACAGGCTATAACCACTGCTCCAACAACTGTCAACCAAGTTACTGACGTATCTTGTTTTTATTGTGGAGAGGGGCACTTATTTGACAATTGCCCTGGAAATCTAGCCTCGGCTAATTATATGGGCAATTTTAACAGAAAAAAATTAGAACAATCCATATTCAAACACTTACAACCTGGATGGAGACAACACTCAAACTTTTCATGGAGCAATTAGAACCAGCATACTGTAGCAACCAGTGGATAAAACAGGCATGCACAACCACCTAGATTTTATAAGCAAAATTAACTTTAAAGAAACACCAACAATGATCAACTCAGTTCTCTTAAAGCTCTAATTAAGGAGTATATTGTGAAGAATGAAGTACTTATCCAAAGCCAAGTTGTATCCTTAAGAAATTTAGAAAATCAGATTAGACAGCTTGCTACAGCATTGAATAACATATCGCAACGTAGTTTACCGAGCAATATAAATGATCTAAGAAGAGAAGAAAACGAGCATTGTAAAGTGATTAACTTAAGGTCTAAAAATGATATTCATATTCTTGTTGGTATACCAAAAAGAAGAGTGGAACTCGTTTCAGCACAAAAGGAAACTCAAATTGAAAAAAAAGCCAAACAATATACTTTCTAGCCCACAAATGTAAATAACTAAGCTACAACATCAGCAGTAGTGGTAAAACACTCTGTGACTTGGGGGCAAGCATCAATCTTATGTCTTTATCAATGTTCAAGTAATTAGGAATTCGAGAAGTTAGGCCAACAATAGTGACCTTACAACTTGTTGACCGATCTCACACTTATCTTGAAGGGAAGATTGAAGATATATTGGTGAATATGGATAAGTTTATTTTTCCAGTGGATTTCGTAGTGTTAGATTGTGAGACAAACAAAAAACTGTCAATCATTCTAGTAAGACATTTCTTAGCCACGGGGAAGACTATAATTAATGTGCAAAAATGAGAGTTGAATGCGGGTAAATGACCAGTAAATTACATTTAATGTGGTAGATGCTATGAAGAGTCCTAATGAGGTTGAAAACTGTAATTTTATCAGTGTTGTAGACTTTACTATGACAGAGAGGTTAAATAGTTACTGTAGTAAGGAGGACATTAATGTTGTAACATTTAAAGAACTTGAAGATGAAGATCCTGAAGCAGTTAACATAGTATGGGTAGGAGAGAAGTAATATGTGAGGGCTGACAAACACTTTAAATCTTTAGACATTTCAACCAAGGAAGTAAAACAATCTATTCCATCTATTTAGTCACCTCATTTTCTAAAATTAAAACTTTTACCTTCACATTTAAAATATATTTATCTTAATGATAATAATACACTCCTAATTATCATTTCATCTTCTTTGAATACAGATCAAGAGAAGAGCTTGGTGGATATATTGGGGAGATACAAGAAAGCTATTGGATGGATCATGACAGATATTAAAGGAATCAGTCCATCCATATACATGCACAAGATTCTGTTGTAAGATTGTTATAACAACTCGGTAAAGCAACAGAGAAGATTGAATCTCATCGTGAATGAAGTTTTGAAGAATGAGATCATTAAATGGCTTGATGCTGGAATCATTTACCCAATATCAAATAGCTCATGGGGAGGTCCAGTACAATGTGTTCCAAAGAAATGTAGAGTAACACTGGTAGCAAATGAAAAGAACGAGCTCATTCCTACAAGAACAGTGACCGAATTGAAAGTTTGCATGGATTATAGGAAGCTAAAAAAAGCCACAAGAATGACTACTTTCCATTGCCTTTCACAAATTAGATGCTGGACAAACTTATTGAAAAGAATATTATATTTTCTTAGATGGATACTCAGGCTACAACTAGATTACTTTAGCACTAAAGGATCAGGAGAAGACAACATTCACTTGTTCATATAGAACCTTTGCCTTTAGAAGGATGCCATTTGGTTTTTGCAATGCTCCAGCAACTTTCCAGAGGTGTATGATGTCTATTTTTTTAGATATGGTTAAGCAAACACTTAAGGTATTCATGGACGACTTCTCGGTTTTGGGGAATCATATGATGATTGTTTACACAACTTAAAAAATATGTTTAAAAGATGTGAGGAGACTAACTTAGTGCTAAATTGGGAAAAATGTCATTTTATGGTACAAGAATGGATAGTCCTAGGTCATATGGTCTCTAGAAAGGGAATAAAGGTAAATAAAGCAAAAACAGAGGTAATTGATAAACTTCCACCACTTCAGTAAAGGAAAAAAATAAGTTTTTAAAGACATGCTGAGTTCTATCGAAGGTTTATTAGAGACTTTTCCAAAATAACTAAACCCTTATGCATGTTGCTGGAACATGATAGACCTTTCAATTTTAATGAAGATTGTTTAAAAGCTTTTGTTGCATGGAAGAAAACTCTTATTACAACACCAGTTGTTATAGGACCAGATTGAAGTATGCCTTTTGAGTTGACATGTGACTCTAGTGACCACTTTGTTGGATTAGTGCTAGGACAAATGAAAGACAAAATTTTTCACTCCATTTATTATGTTAGTAAGACTTTAGTTAATGCATAACTAAATTATACTACTACTGAAAAAGAATTGCTGGCAATAATTTTTGCATTTAATAAATTTAGAGCTTATTTGGTTGGCACCAAAATGAATGTTTATACATATCACTTGCCTATAAAGTACTTGATTTCAAAGAAAAATGTCAAACTAAGGTTGATTAAGTGGATTCTATTGCTACAAGAGTTTGACTTGGAGATCAAGGATATAAAATGTACTAAGAATCAAGTAGTAGACCATCTTTCCAAGCTGGGAGCAAATGAAAGCACTCTAACCAAGTAAGATGCTATTACACTCTCAAATGCTACAACAATCGGGATTCCCATGGTATGTAGATTTTTCTAACTATTTTGTGAGTGAACTGTTACCATCAGATTTGAGTTACCAACAGAAAAAAAAAAAAAAAAAGTTTCTTCATAATGTAAAGAGTTACCAATGGAATGAGCTATACTTGTACAAGATGTGTTCATACATTCTACAACTTTGTCATGCTACAGCATATGAAGGATAGTTTAGAGGGCATAAGACGGGAGCAAAGGTCCTTCAATCAAGTTACTACTGGTCATATATTTTTAAGGATGCTTATGAGTTTATTAAATATTGTGATACATGTCAAAGGGGGGAAAACATCTCTCAAAAGCATGAGATGCGACTCATTAACATTTTGAAAGTGGGACTTTTTTATGTATAAGGGATAGATTTTAGGAGACCATTCCGACCCTCTATTGGCAACCTATACATCTTAGTTGTTATGGACTATATCTTCAAATGGGTGGAAGCTGTAGCTTTACCTACTAATGATGCTAAGACAGTAGTAAAGTTCCTTCAGAAGAACATCTTTTCAAGATTTAGTACTATAAGAGTCATTATTAGTGATGAAGGAACATATTTTTGCAATCGAACATTTGCTGTAGCATTGGCCAAGTATGGGATCAAGTACAAGATTGCTATAGCATATCATCCACAAACAAGTGGACACGCAAAGGTATCCAATAGGGAGATAAAGAATATTTTGGAAAAATGTTGTGAGTCCTAACAGAAATGATTGGTCACTTAGATTAAATGACTCCTTATGAGCTTATACAACAACATATAAAACTCCACTTGGCATGTCACCGTACATAATTATTTATAGAAAAGCGTGTCATTTACCATTAAAGGTTGAGCATAAAGCATATTGAGCAATCAAGCAACTAAATATGGATATGATTACAATAACAGAGCAACGAAAATTATAACTTTGTGAGCTAGAGGAGTTCAGGTTATTCTCTTATGAAAATACAAGGATTTATAAAGAGAAGAGCAAGCAATGGCATGACCAAAGAATCCAACAGAGGAAACTCATTTCAGGCACTCAAATCTTGCTTTATAACTCAAGAATAAAGCTCTTTCCTGGAAAATTAAAGTCTAAATGGTCAGGACCTTTCAAGATTGTCAAAGTATATCCTCATGGGGCAGTTGGACTCTTATATGAAAGAAAAGGTCAAGAATTCAAAGTTGATGGGCACAAAGTGAAGCATTACATAAGAGTTGTTGTGACTCACCCAAAGGAAGACATGTTCTTGAGGGATCCAACATGAGCAATCAACGATGGTTAAGTTGAAGGACCTAAAATTAAGCACTAATTGAGAGCCAACCCAATAATTAGGGCAATTATTTCAATTTTTCATTAAGTCTAATTTTGCATGTTTTTCTTTACTGGTTTTGTCATTTTGAATTGAATATTTAATTTTTTTAATTCTTTTATTTTATTACAACACATATGGAAAACAAAATGGGCTAAGAAACTGACATGAGTTGTTGCAGCATTACATTTAACATGACAATTGGATCGTGTTAGCATTACACTTAACATAATAGTTGGACAGTGGTTCTCATCCATCAAGGACTTTATCGTAGTTGTTGCAACACTAGATGAATTGTTGCAATAATGAATTTGACCATTTGGAGTAATCTTGCCAGCCGGCATCAGCAAATCAAAGTTATAGATAAGGAAAGATTGTACAATCCCTAAATTCCCGAGACCAATATCCTTTCCTTTTAAATTTGGACTTACTTTAAATTTTAAATATTCTTTCCAAACTTATCCTATTAATTACGTTTCTCTTTTTTTCTCTTATTACTAGCTATAAATTAGGAATTTACTGTAGCGATTTTTCACTCTTATCGCAATTCTTTCCCCTTCCGTCGATCACTCTCATAATTAGCTACAATTCTTCTTATGATTTATTTCTCTTTTTAAGCACCATATAACTCTGCTCCGTCTGCTCTAGCAATGACGAGGTACAAGAAGACATCTGCTCAATTAAAGAATCCTTCATGCTTCCTACTTACAAAGCTGAGGATTAATTTGAAGAATTTATAGACCAAGAAAGATTTTGGAGGAAAAGGGTTTCATATTCCCCACGCAACCCACAGGTGTTATAAGCAACATCCATCATGCTGTAGGAAGGCGAGGATTAGTCAAATTTTGCTCTCACCCTCAAGACCCAATTGTTCCAGTTGTCAAAGAATTATATTCCAACATGCTGCAGTATGACCAGCAAAATATTTTCATAAGACAAGTTCAAGTTCCTTCAGAATCTAGGGTTATTAATGCTTTTATGATTTACTTATTGTTATTGAATGTGAATATACCCAATTTGCTGTAAATATGACCGTTAAGAAATAAGGGAAAATTTTCAAAACATTAACCATCCCGAGTCGTGAATGGATAAATAAATGAGGATGGGTAGTTAGCATAATGGATTTAAAACCTATAGCCAAGGTTTGAATTAAATTCTTAAAATCTAGGTTAATGCATACTACCCACAATACTACGATTTTAGAGGACCGGCTCGTACCCCTCTATGCCATAGTAAAAGGGTTAACCATAGATGTTAGTAAAATCATTGAAAAAGAAATTAGAGACTGTGCAATAAGAAAATAGAAATCAGCAGCCTTAGTATTCCCTTCCTTGATCACATGTATATGTGAGGCCTCATGGGTGAAGTTTGAGGCTGGTGATGAAAGGGTAAAGAATGTAGGGGCCATTACAACTCGAACAATGAAGAGAATTGTTGGAGATACTACAGCTGCAGTAACTCCATAGCATCCTACTGCAGCAACTCTACAACGTCTTGCTCCAACAAAAACATAACAGGCTCCCGGGCTCGAGGATATGGTTTAAGCACTTAGTGAGGTAGTGCAAGCATGTGTCCAAGCCTAGATAGAAGAAAATCAAAGGTTCTGGACCTATTTGCAGCATTTAGAAGCCCCAAAACACTAATTTGCCCTGTAGATAAAGAGTAATGATGCAAACTTTCCAGACTCATTATTGCAGCATTTCAATTTTAGAAAGGCAAATGAAGCAGCTGCAACAGAAAAAAGTGAAGATGTTGTAGCAAGAAAAAATAAGGAAGAAAGGTCTGAGGAAGATCACTAGTCAGAGCAAACAGAAGTAGAGGATGCTAAAGCTAAAATAGAAAACTCAAAAAGGGAAGAAAAAAAAAGTGATACAAATAAGGAGGAAAGAGAGGAAAAACTCATAACAGTGACCCTTTTAAGTAACGGAAATGAAAAAATTTCTAAAGATGAGTAGTCAGAATTAGATTGAGAAAAAAGATGTAGATACAACTATAGAGCAAGCTATTTGCAAAGTCGCTAAATACAAAAGACGCAATAAGCAGCCTGAGGGACCTCATTGCTAGTATCACTGCTGAGGAGCCTGCTGTAACAAAACATGCTCTAGCTGCTACACAACAAACTCCAACCAAATCTCTTGCTACAGCTCATAGGATATCTAGCAAGTACAGAGGGGCACAAACCTTTAGAAGTGCTACGACATCAGAAGAGCCAAAGCACAAGAGAACTATACCAGCTCAGCCCAAAACTATTGAACCTGATGGAACCCCACTAATCAGTCCAACTACGAGTCAAAAAAGAAGTAGCCAGCTGCCATAACACAAGGTTCACTTAGGGAACGTTTGGGAAGTGCCACTAAGAAAAAGTGAACCTTTTTCAGCAACAGCTGCAGTTGAACATCTAACAACAAGGGAGTATCCCTTGCCAGCCCTATTTAAATTTCCAACTTCTGAATCTTTTATTTTATTTATTTATCTTAGCTTGCTCATTTTGCATTTCTTTCGTGCCAGTGTATGCATGTTTAGCTTATTTTATTTTGTGTGCTTATGATGACACAACACCTCTCAAGTTTGGGGGGGTTTTGTTATAGTGTAATGTGTTTGTGTTATTTGTTATATGAAGTTCTGTTATCTAGTATTTGTGTATGGATTGGAAAACCTAATGTAGATAAATTGAGTGTCATCTAGTATTTGTGACTGCCAAGTAGGGATAATGTATAGATGAAAGTTAAAATTCTGTCTCAATACTTAGGCTTTAGTTGTGTTTCATGAGTATGCTGTAGCAGAGCCAGGAAAACCAAAAATGGTAGAAAATATCTTATGTTTGGGGGAAAATTTTTGTTAAACTGTGCTATTTATGAAATAAATTCTACTCTAATGACTTAAGTTGCTGAGTAACCAGAGCTGAGTATGTACCACATATGCAAACTTGAATCAAAAGGTAACAAGAGCTATGAGCATTACTATAGCATCTATAAAAAAAAAAAAAAGTCATATGTCTAAGATATTGAGTAGTCAGGTCTGTTAATAAACCTCATGTTTAGCCTTAAGTAAAAGGTGTCTATAGCTAAGACTATGTTAAAGTTTTTTTCATGTTATTGTTGTCGTAACTTTGATATGTACAGTAGTTAAGTAATTGGGTGTCATCATTATAAGTGATAGAGATTCAGATAAAAAATCAATGATACATTAAAGAGAATTTAAAGCACAGTTTGAGCTTATTTATGACTTCTACTCCCCCATATGTGAATGTACTTACGTTTTATCTCTGAGTTATATATAATGTTTGTGCAATGTTGCAGTACCTCTAGAATTTTATCAAAGTGACACACACACACACTTAGGACAAAATGAGTCTTAAGTTTAGAATTGAACTGCTATAGCAATTTTGCATGATTAAAAGTGTGATATGAGGGTTTAAACATCCTTGCAAATTTGATGATAGAACTAAGTTATTTATTACATAATTGTGTGATTGAAGTGTTAGTGTTGTTGTCATTACTTGAGGACAAGTAATGGTTTAAGTTTGAGGGTGTGATAATCCTATAAAATGAGAGTTATTATGGCACTTTTAGACTTAAATCAAGATTACTTAAAGAGTAAATGACATGTTTTTATTGCATTTTAGTTATATTTTGCATGAATGTCCATTTTAATTTACTTTAATAAATTGCGTTGTTTTAGAATAATTTATACTTAGATAATATGCATAATTGTAGGTGATCGAAAGCTTAAATTTCAAGGAACGAATGTCACCGCAATAAACTTGCAGGGACAATTAAAGAATTTGGCTACAGAAGAATTGAAACAAGTAAGAGGCAATAGTCGTTGTTGGAGCACCATGTTGTAGCACCATTACTGTAGCAATCTTGGAGCATTGACAGAGAAGATTTGGCACGATATAACTTAAAGATTGCGATCTAGAGTTTCCAAAAATGGAAGATGTGTGCCCTAGACTTCCAGTTGCCCTAATTTTAAGATATAAAATGAGCACACTTGCAAAGGAAAAGAGAGTCTTCACCCAAGGGAAAAACCGCAGACAAAAACACAAGGAAACATAAATCAAGAGAGAGATTGAAGGCTATCATAGAGGAGAAATCGTAGAGATTAATTAGAATCAATTCTTCTTAATTAGAAATTAATTCTTTTTATTTTTTTCTTGTTTTCTACTTATTCATGGGGGTGTATTTGATGGCCGAAACTCTTTTATTTATTTTTTTATCGCAAATCATGAACTGAATTTGATTGTAGTTGAGTGATAAATAATCTTAATAGATGTCTGACCAACATACACTCGTTGTTTTGTGTTTGTTATAACATTTTTTCTTAATTGTATTTATTTTATTCTTTATTTCGGCTGACCACTCATTTCGGGATACTAGCTACAAAAGAGACCAAAAAATGTCTGACTTAGTGGATCTCATTAAGATAATATTTGGTTTTACATTTGGTTTCCTTAGTTTAGTAATCTCAATATGAATAAGGTCATACTTGATGTAAAATTAGTGATGAATTAGACATAAGGATTCACGTTTTACGGTAAATGGAACCTAGATCGTTTAATGTTATATTTAATATTGGCGTAACAATTAGTCACTATTAAGTTGCATTAGATATAAGATATCCAATATGCGACAACTGAGGATGCATGAGGGATTAAGCGTTGTAATAGATGTTGTAGCAACGGTACTGTAGTTGAAAAATAGTCAATGTCATTAAGTGAATTTATCCATTCAACTACTTCATTCCTATTGGTTTTATCCTTATGTTTGACGTGAGAATTTTCTTTACTTTATTTTTATTTATTTTATTTTTATTAGTGTATTAGTTTTATTAGTTGCTTTATTTTTATTAAAACAAAATTGCACTATTTAAGTTGCTGTAGTAAATTTGATAACATCAATTCCTATGGAGACAATCTGAATATTTATCAGCATATTACTTGTTGTGTACACTTGCACATTGACACCCGTAGTATTATAGATTGCACACACTAGTAGGGGATGAGCTAAAGCATAAATTCCCATTAACAGAACAATAATAACCCCAGAGGAAGATCTAAGTCCCAGAGGAGAAACCTCAAGTGTTTTCATTGTCAAAAAATGGGTCACATTAAAATGGAGTGTAGATTGTGGAAAAGAGAACAAGAGAAAGAAAAAGGCAATGGTCAGAAAAATGACAAAGAGAAAACTACAACCATAATTGATGTGATTTGGGTATTATTTATAATGAGAGCTCTGTAAATCTCTCTTGTCATACCAGTGATTGGATGATTGATTCGGGTGTTTCGTTTCGTGTTACTGCACATCGTGATTACTTCACATTATATGTTAATGGTGATTATGGCTATGTTCGGATAGGAAATGAGGGAGCATCCAAGATTAATGGTACAGGAGATAGTTGCTTAGAAACCAGCATTGGCTGTAAATTGTTGCTTAAAGATGTCAGACATGTATCAAATATTCATCTTAATTTGACCTTTACAGGTAAATTTGATGATGATGGTTGTACTAACGAATTTGATGAAGGAAAATGGAAGCTCACCAAAGGCTCCCTGGTGTTAGCTAAGAGAAAGAAACTAAACACTAGAGAATGACGCCCTTTCACTAGATATCCTCGACATGAATATGTGATGTTTACAGATGGAGGGGAGCCAAAATGTTTTAAAGAAGCCATGTCTCACTAACATAAAAATAAGTGGGTAAAAGCCATGCAAAAGGAGATGAAATCCTTGAATGAGAACAATATTTATGACTTATTGGAGGTGCCTAAGAGAAAGAGGGCACTGAAGAACAAATGGGTTCACAAGTTAAAGACTAAAAATAACTCACAACAGCGATAGAAGGCTAGATTGGTTGTAAAGGGATTTGGTCAGAAGAAAGGTTTTGATTTTGAAGAAATATTTTCTCCTATAGTGAAGATCTCTTCTATCTGAGTTGTTCTAGGATTAATAGCTAGCTTGAACTTAAAGAATGAATAGCTTAATGTAAAGACAACTTTCTTACATGGTGATTTAGAGGAAGAAATATACATGGAGCAACCTGAAGGATTTAATGTCAAAGGCGAAGAAAAAATTGTGTGCAAATTAAAGAAAAGTTTGTATGGGCTGAAACAAGCGTCAAGACAATGGTAAAAAAAGTTTGATTCTTTCATGGAGAATCATTATTTCAGCAAGATTATGTGCGACCATTTTGTTTTTGTGAAGAAGTTTGGTGATAATGATTTTATTATTCTTTTGCTTTATATGGATGACATGTTGATTGTTGACCAGGATGCTAATAGGATTGACAATATGAAGAGAGAGCTTAGCAAGTCTTTTGCATTTAAGGACTTGAGACCATTGAAACAAATTCTTGGCATGAAGATTTTCTGCAATAGAAAAGTTGGGAAATTATGGTTATCTCAAGAAGCATATATTTAAAGAGTTCTTGAAAGATTTAACATATGCAAGGTAAAATTTGTTTATTTTTCATTTGCAGGCCGTTTCAAACTTAATTTTGAATATTATCCTACAAGTGAGAAAGAAAAGTAAGAGATAAAATGAGTTCTCTATACTTCAGCAGTTGGTAACTTGATGTACACCATAATTTGTACAAGACTAGATATTGCTCATGCAGCTGGTGTAGTCAGTCGGTTTCTCTCAAATCCGAGCAAAGAGCATTGGACAGTAGTAAAATAGATTCTTAGATATCTCAGAGGCATTTCCAAGGCATGTTTATGTTTTGACACTGACAAACATATATTACAAGTGTACACAGATGCAGATATAGCAGGAGATGTTAATTCTAGAAAATCCTTATCAGGATATTTGCAAGGGGAACAGTCTCATGGCAATCCAGACTTCAACAATGTGTTGTTCTATCTACCACAGAGGCAGAGTCTATTGTAATCACTGAAAATTGCAAAGAAACCTTGTGGATGAAGAATTTCCTACAAGAGTTGGGTGTGAAGCAAGATAGTTATGTTGTGTATTACAATAGTCAAAGTGTCGTTCATTTGGCAAATAATTCGACATACCATTCAAAATCTAAGTATATTGATGTGAGGTATCACTGGATACGAGACGTGCTTGAGAATAAATAATTACATCTTGAAAAGATTCACGCAACGGAGAATGGTCATATATGATGACAAAGCCATTACCAAGGAGAAGTTGAAAAAATGTATTCAAAAAGTAGGCTTGGTGGTACCTCTCATATGATCTAAAGGGGGAATTTATTGGGTTTTTCTCAATTGGGTGGCCCAAGCCCAAGTTCCATTAATCTAGGCATTTAAGTAATTAAAAGAATCAAGTTAGGGTTATTTAAAAATTGCCATGAAATTTTGCTATATAAAGAACAAAAGCAAGTAGTAGCCCTAATTACCAAAAGACGAGTAGGAAAAGACGAAAGAGAGAAGAAGACAGTGGCTAGCTATTACAATTTAGGGATAAGATTTTTAATTTTTAATTAAACGATCAGAAGGTAAAATTAACTCCGATTTCTCCTAAATTTGAAAAGTAAGTTCCAAGCATTGCCCTCTACAATCTTACTAATCTTGATTTTATTTTATCCTCTCGTTGAATATTATTTAAGATACCCACTTGTTGGAGAGATAATTATTAAACTATTACTGTAAGTCAAGAATACTGAGATTTTTGATGTTGTTAGCCTCTAGTAATATCTAGAGAAGAATTTGTGTTCTTATTCCATTAATATAGTAGAAAATTATATGGGAATACGCCCTTATAGTTTTTTCTGCTTAGGATTTTTCACGTAAATATCTGTGTCTTTTGTGGTTGATTTTTGCTTTGAATTTTGTTAGTTTATTTTTCTGCTTATTTATTTATGGTACACATCCTATTTTAATTACACAAAAAAGGAAATCATTTTATTTCTACTTAATTTATAATTGCATGTGGTAATCTCTTTCCCAACACATTTTGCCTAAAAGTTGGACAAAAGTAGATGCAACGAGAAGATTGATCAGAATAAATGTGGTTGTAGCAATATCCATGGTCATCATCTTTAGAATATCCGGGTAATTCATTTTCACAATCTTTTTTACATTGTTGAACAGTGCAGCAAGTTTGCATGATTTTCTAGGTGGATTTGCTTCACAATTATAGTAGCATTTACAGCTATGACTAACGTCACAATTCCCTGAGCCATTTCTATATTTTGATTCACACTTTGTCTTACAAGCACCTTGACAAAAATTTGGCCCAAAATCTTAAATACATAATTTCCCTTTATTTACTGGCAGCAATTTGGTGTCTGCTATGAGAACAAGATTAACACAGAGAAGACCTTGGTTATTGTATATGTTGAAAATTTGAGTATTCGTTAGTTCTTGTTTTTTACACAAGTTCAAGTTTTTATTTATTATTATTATTTTTTGGCTGCACTTAAACTCTGTTATTGAATCTATTGACCGAAAATGTCTTAATTTTACCCATTTCTTCGTTTATTTCAAGTTTTTCAATTTTAGATGCATGAATTTTTATTTTTTTTCAAAAACTCAACCATTAGAGTTGTGACACCAAAAACATTTATGTCTATTTAATCAAGCAATTATTACTGCGTCAATATTTTTGTACCCTATTCATGTCCATACACAATTACAAATTCTCAGTAGACCATGCCCATTGGTTATTTTCACATATATTGTACATCCATGTAGACGGCCTCCCCAAGGAAATCATATTATAGCAGGCCCTGTCCACGCTTTTAGACGGCCTACTCAAGGAAACAATAAAATTTATTTATTTATTTTTATTATATCCAACTTAGATTTCCTTAGTTTATTCTTTAGGTTGTTTATTTATTCATTTATTTATTTTTATTATATCCAACTTAGATTACCTTAGTTTTCTTAAATTTTATTTTATTTTATTTATTTCGATGTTTTGTAATAAATTTTTTACAACTACAAACTTTTTGTGAATTTGACTTATATTTTTACAATCACATACATGGTATACATTCGTACAATTACCACTAACTCTTTAACAATTTCACTTTCTCCTTGACATAAATCATTTAATTTACCATCAGAATTGTATTAAAAATGCCACCAAGAGATAAATGTTATGCAATATATAAGTTATTTATTTATTTATTGGGTGCAATTATTGAATTTAATCAAATGTGTTCATTAATATATCTTTAATAGTTATCATTAACATAAAAATTGTACTAAAATGAAGGGGATCTAGTCCATTGCTGGAAAAAAGAAATAGGTTGCGGTTGCTTATAAACAGGTATCATTAGATAGCAGGATAGGGATAAATAACTTTGTTCGTAATAATGTTTTAACATTTCGGCCTTCCATCAAATCCATCGTCTCAAATGGGCTTTCCAAAACAGCCCACATTTCAGATTTTATTACCTGTAGCTGGATTTGGGCCTGGGCTTGAAAATTAACCAAACAGGAACCATCAAACCAGCAACCTTCCAACCGAGAGAAAAAACAAAAACTGCAAACAAACCAAGAAACTTGCAAGCTTCTTAAGTCATATTGTACTAATTGCAAGCTTCTCAACTACTGTTGTTACTGAGAAGGTTTGTATCAACAAATATGAATGTGCCACAGAACGAACTGAGGTAAATTTTCAATAAGGGTTGTTGTTCTAAAGCAACTAAGAAACTTGCAGTGGAAGTAATGTGCAGCTGCAAATTTGTCTGTACAAATCAAGTTTCTACTCCTTGTCTACATATAATAACTCAAAAGCGAAAAGGAAAAATTGTATTTTGTTTAAATAATAGTTAAGGAGCATTTTGTTTTAGGATTTATTTAATTTATATAGCTTTTATAAAGAGGAAAGAATCCCCAAAGATTGCACTGTCCTTCAATTTTAGGAATTGACACCAAAAAAAAAATATATTAGATGACAGAGAAAAATGTTTGACATTATTAGTACTTGCATGCGTGTTAGGAGTAATATATAATATTTTCTCAAATTATATTAATGCCCTTAATAGTAAAATCAATTGGAGTTATCTTAGTAATAAAAACTTTTACTACGTTAGAGTGTCCAAACCATAGCAAATAGCCCCAGCCAATTTGATATGCTTTATAGTTTATTATTAGAAAACTAAAACAAAAGTGAAATAAAAACATACTTGTTCCTTTATTCTACCTAAAATTTGTTTTCTTGTGAACAATTTTTTTTTTTTCCCATCAAGCCATGTTATTTCATGTTTGTCATTTACTCCGACATTTTGGGACTCGTAGAAGTCTCCGATGTGTCGGGCACCTTTGGAAACTCTCAAGTAGAAAAGGGTACTACCACTTGAAATAAATCAATATATATGACACAATTTAAAAATAATTTTTAACTTTCAAATATAAGAGTGTCTTGTTGTATTATAACTCAGTGAGTCGCAAGTTGATTCACAGAGAAAATATTTAATTTTTTTATCTAAAAATTAAAACAATTAAATATAAACAACTTAATTTAAATAAAACTATGAAATTGAATTAGTTAGGGTTGTGGATCCACTCTTAATAGTAAATAAAACTTAATAAATTCTTTTTGCCATTTTTTTAGATTTATTGCTCAAAAGATTAATTATATAAATTATTATTATTATTATTATTCCTTTAATTTTATGATGGATTAAGTATTTATTGTGCCAAAATTTTATTTGTCTTCAATAAGTTAAAATTCTATTTTACATACGTTATATTAAGATATTAAGAATTTATTGTGCCAAACTCTTTTTTTGTCTACAATAAATCAAATTTCAAAATATAAAATATGTATAAAATTAAATAGAAAATAATTTAATTTATAAAATTAAAAATAGAATTTGATTAAATCATATTTATTTTCTAAGAGTTTCACCTTTACCCTAACTATTATTATTTAGTTAAGAATAATCGAGATAAAAGTAATTATTAAAATTAAATTACTCATAATTAAAATGAATAAAAACAATTAAAATTAAAAATAAAACTAAATTTATTTATAAAATAATTACACAAAAAATAAAAAACACACCTGAAAAATAAGATTACAAGGAGATTGAGAGAAATTGAGAAGAATATAGATGTAGAGAGATGATTAAAAACATAAAAATGAAACTCTATTTATAGAAAAATAAATTCATAATCTATTATTTTGCAGTTTATCATTAGATCAAGATCCAACGGCTGGTCAAACTTCAAAGTCAACATCATACGTGGCATCATTTGACTCGTCTGATTTGATCAAAGAACGGTTGAGATTTGGCGGGTTAATGAGTGGATCGGGTTGACCCAAATACAAAAATTCGGATCCTACAATTTGCTTCAACAACCATTGCCACATGGCACAATCATGGCCATTGAATCATGAACGGTTGAGATTTACTCCAAATTATAGCTATCCCATGCACTCATATCTATTATAAACTCATTTTACCATTCAATTAGTGCTTGGTCAACAGGAAAACAAGTCTAATTTTAAGCTGATGTTGACTCATCTTAAAGTTTTTGGACTTTCGGAATCTAAATTTGACATCCGTTTATCTATCTGGAGTCTCGAATTACATGAAATTAATATTTTACCTAATAAACACACAAAAATACACAAAATTAAATTTATTTAAAATATAATTAATAATTCCTAATATATTACATAAACATAAATATAAATTATAAAATAAGCACAAAATAACATTATTATCACTTTGATAATTAAAAAATTGTTAATACTAATCAATATACAGTGTATGAGAACATATATATTAGCATTATTGAATTGCATTAAAGAAGTCGTTAATTATAACAGAAGAATAAAGTTAACAATTACCTTTAGCCCTACGTTCATCCTTGGCAAACACGAAAGCCACCATATCATAGTTCCATCCATTCCACACAAAACAAAAATCAATCCTAGAATCACCTGCAATGATAGTGTCATGTGGAAGACCACTGTCTGTAACATACAAAATAAGTTTAACGGCATTGACTCTAAAGATAACATAGAAATTAAGCGGAAATATTAAATGGCATGAAGAATTTGTCAACTTTTTCCTATTCAGTGTGAATAAGATACGATTCAATTTAAGTACAATAACAAGAACAAAGGTCTCAAACTAAGTTACTCACCCAACCTATCCAGAATACTCGTGACATTGGTCCGCTACAATGTAAAAGTCACACAACAATCAAACTAAAATATTAGCTCTCTGCTGAGAAACTAAATGGGAAAAAAAGGACAAAGTGGCAAAACATTAATGAGCTTACCCCAAATATCAGAATAAGTAGTGGCGATGGATAGAAGCCTCGAACTTCTGCCAAGAAGTTATCAAGCACAATACTTCGCTGATTCATGTCTTCGTTAGCCTGATTAATGTCAATGAAAATCAAAGTTAGTAAAAAGAATAGGGTGATGATAAAATGCTTCATATTTTTGTATAAAATGACTAAACAAAGCCCGAAGTTTTACATTATAAAACAAAGTGTCAGAATATATATAATTTAGCCAAGTACAGAATTGCATAAGCAAAATTCATATTATTAAATTTGACATGTTTGACCAAGATGTGAGTTTCCTGGATTATGCTTTTGCTTAAGTATACTAAAAGAGTTTTCTTGTTATTCTGCATACAAAGAGTTCAACAAAAATACTGAAGGAATTACAACATATCAAGTTCAACCAACATTCATTCATAAAATCAGAGGCTAGAATTAATTTAGCTAAATTGTAACTCAAAAGACAAACTTTTGCCGAAACAACATTAAAGGCTCTTAACAAGTTACATTTAAGGCTAAAAAATTTCCATCCAAGCACGTGAAAAAGGACTCAAGCAATGCAAGAAAAAGAATCTACAACAAGAAAAGAAGTTACATAACTTGGACTACAACTTCAGTAAAGCTAGCTGCTGAAAACGGAGCTGAAGACTTCAGTTAATGGACATAAGTCTTTCTGATAAAAGAGCTAGGATCTAGCTTAATAAAATAAAATTAGCTTTAATTGCAGTCTCTAAATGCTGATGCAGTTACTTTGATTCTCAACTTGTTGACGATATCTACTTTGTAGAGAATATTCCATATTATCATCTCCCTTTGGCTAAGAAGTCAACTAAACTAATGATGCTAAGGAGATATTTTCCAGCTACTGTCTTGGCCCTAATCCAAATCCCTGGAGGCCTGTTTCTAGGAAATTTGACCACAACCAACTCACACTTCTACAACTTCTAATAAACCTAACCTTTCACACAAAATCACAGTAATACAAATGAATGCAAACTAGTTCAATACTTTATTATATACTTATTACATTGTTGGTTTGTTGGTCAACTCACTTAATCCATACTTAACTCTTAGGCTAAACCTTAAGATTTGTTATATGTAGAGTGTCCGAAACATGTTACATGCTCTAGATGGTAAATAGAGGAACTCAAAAGCATATGATTGGCTAAAATAAAACAAGGATGCAATAAAGATACTAGACTAAAAGGAAATTTATTACCTTCCGCACTGAAACCCTCTTTACTGGAAACACATTTACCTTTACTCATGGCAGAAAAAGATGCACTACCCAATGTGAGAATCATTATGCTGAGTATTTGTAAATTTCACCTGTAATTACATAGAAAACTATTGACCCTGCAGAATACAAAAAAGAAAAAAAATGAAAAAAAAAGTAAAAAAAAAAAAAGATCAAACCTCTTGGTACACATCTGAAGCTTCTCCTGTTCCCATCATACCAGCTAACAAAGTGACAATAACATTTACCCTTGATCCAAAAGTCTCCTTGAGCTGCCACATTAATAACTAAAATTAAAAAACTAAAAAGGGATAGACTAAAATGTATTCACAATCATTGTCCATACCACAACGAGAGTGTCTTCCAGATTAAAGGTTTTGTCAACCTGGCAGAGAATAAAATATGCCCTCAAAGGCTTCCTTAGTAATTCATCAATAGGATCCTTTAATGTTGCCTGTTATTAAAAATAAAAATAAAATCAAAACCAAAATTATATAGTTCAAGCCAGCAGTTGACGATTAAAATCTTAAAGAAGAAAAATCATGTCGGTTTTGTTTTGAAGCAAAGGCCGACCCAATAACAAGACCCATTTCAAACTGCGGTGCTACATCAGGTTGTGCAGACTGCTTCTTTTTTACCATGTTTTGGGTTGGTGATGCAGTACCGTTATCTATAAGTGTTGGATCATCATTTTCTGTAAATGTTGTAACTTGACTGTTCTTACCAGTATGTTGTGAAGTGGAGGACCGTGGCTCTTTTTCACTTTGAGTTTCTCTTTAGATTGAAGTGAACTCAACTCTTCTTTTTGGTACACTAATTGGACTATAAACATCCCTTTCAGATCTCAAGTAAATTACTTTGCAATGCTCTTTCCCTTCTCTTTTTGGATCCTCTGTGTTGCTGGGCAAACTACCCTGAGGTATGTTGCTTAATGCTATAGCAGGCTATACAAGTTGATTTTCTAGATTTCTCAAAGATATAGTATGCCTTTGGACAACTGCTTCATTCTTCATAATATAATACTTAATCAAAGTTTCAAGGAGCTAAGTTTATCATTGTTGATGCTTCTTTGCCCTGGATTTTGCTAATAGAATCTAGGTGGCTGAGTAGGTCTGTTCTGTACATTGGATGTTGCAGCAGGCTAATTCTGATTACTCCATGAAAAATTTAATTGTTGTCTCCATCTAGGGTTGTATGTGTTTGAATATGGATTGTTCTGGTTTTATCTATTGAAGCTGCCCACATAGTTGACTGAAGTTGGATTTCTAGGAAAATTGTCAAATAAATGCCCTTCTCCACAATAAACACAAGACACATTAGAATTTTGGTTAACAGCTGCTGGAACAGTAGTCATAGCCTTCACCAAAATTGTTAAAGTTACTTGGGCTGATAATAATGTCAAGGCATCTACATTATGAACTCCTGTTACTCCTCTTGTTGCAGCTTGTCTAGTTAATGCCCACTGATAATTATTATTAGTTATCCTCTCCAAAATTTCATAAGCTTCATTATAAGATTTCGACAACAAGACCCCATTTGCTGAAGCGTCCACCATCAATCTAGTGTTTGGGTTGAGACCATTATAGAAAGTTTCCAACTGTATACAACACAAAATACCATGATGAAGACATCTACTGAGTAACTCCTTAAATATTTCTTATGCATTATACAAACTCTCATCTTCAAGTTGATGGAAAGATGTGATCTCATTCCTCAATTTTGCATTCTTGGTCGGTGGGAAGTATTTCATCTAAAATTTATCAGCCAAGTCATTCTATGTAATGATGAAATCAGGTGGTAAAGAATTCAACCATGCTCTTACTCAATCTCTCAAAGAAAACGGGAAAAGCCTAAGTCTCAATGCTTCATTTGTTGCTCCAACAATTTTAAAAGCATCACTTACTTCCAGAAACAAAACAACTTAAGGTATAGATGAGGATCTTCATATGGCAGCCCATTAAATTGCCCCACTGTCTGCAATATCTAAAACATCACGGGTTTAGGCTCAAAATTGTCAGTTTGAACATTGGGTTTAACTATTCAAGGATGTATGCACATGAGGAGTCAACACCCAGAGTCTCGAATGTGTCTATCTCTATTGTTCGCCATGTGAATAATGTTGTTATTCCCTGGTTTTCTTTGAACATTTTGTCCATTCAAACGTTCATGCACATTGACTGGTTGTAGCTCTCCTCGAGGGTTCAAGTTTCTCATATCTTCCAAATTATCCATTGCTACATCAGCTTGTAATTTCCAATGCTCTCTTCTCAATTTCTTTACAATTCTTTAAATTTTTGTGTCAAACTGGAATTCAACAGATTTATATTTGCGCATGCTATGGCTGCTAAATCAACTATGTCAACAAAGTAAACAAATTAAAATAGAATTAAAAATTAGCACCGTTAAAACTAATTTCACAAGTTATAATGAATAATCAATTTCCGGTAAAGGCGACAAAAACTTGTTGTAACTTTTTAATGTTATGGGTGTCAATGTGAAAGTGTACACAACAAGTAATATAATTATGAATATTTAAGATCGTCTCCACAGGGATTGATGTTATCATACTTGCTACAACAATATTAACAGTGCAGATTTTGTTCTAAGTTAAAATAAAATAATTAATGAAACTAATACACCAATTAAAATAAAAATGCACTAAATGAAATGCAACAAAGTAAATTATCACGTCAAATTCAAGGATAAAACCAATGAAAATATAGAATAGTTGAGTGATGAAATTCACTTAATGGTTTTGACTATTTTTCTAATATTTGGCTCAGTTGTTATTGCATTTGTTATAATACTGGGCATAATCATTATGATGTTGGATATCTTATACCTATATGCAACGTAACAATGATAAGTTGTTATGCCAACATAAGATATATGATTATACGATTAAGTTCTAATTACCTTACAAGGTGAATCAATATGTCTAGTTAATCCCTAATTAGGTATGGCCCTTTTGGAATCAAGTAAACTCAACTCAGTAAATTCAATCTAAAACCAAGTATTACTCTGATATGTTCCACTAACATAAGCTCTTTTGTGGCTCTTTCTTATCTAGTATCATTAAATGGGTGATCAACCAAAATAATAAATAGAAATAAATACTATGAAAACAAAATGCTATAGCAAATATGCAGGAACACCTATATTTAGTAAATAAACAATCAAGATTGTTTATCCATTAACCAGAAATAATTTTAGTTTATGGTTTGCAAAAGAAAAATAAAGAAAAGAGTTTTAGCCATCAAATATATCCCCATGAATAAATAGAAAATAAGAAAGAACAAGAAGGACTAATTTTCAATGGATCTCTGTGTTTTCTCCTCTGGTGCAGCTTTCAAAATCTTTCTTGAATTCTATTGTTCTTTTGTTTCTTTGTGGTTTTTTTTCTTAGATAATGACTCTCCTTTTCTTTTGTGTGTGTACTTCTTTTATAAATGAAAATTAGGATAAACAGAAGTCTAGGGCGCGTATCTCCCAGATTAGAAAACTCTAGATCGCAATATACTAAGTATCTCGCGTGAAATCTTCTCTGTCTTTATTCCAGGATTGCTATAGCAACGGATACTATAGCAATAACTACAACATCTGCACTATTTTAGACTTCTGTAGTCAAGTTCATTTTCATCTTTTGCAAGTCTATTACAGCAATATTCATTTTTTGAAATTTGAGCCTCTGGTCACCTGCAATTATGCACACAATCTAACATACAAATTATTCTAAAACAATGTAATTTATTAAAAATAAACTAAAATGGATATTCATGCAAAATAAAATTAAAATACAATAAAAACATGGTATTTACTTTCTAAATAATATTGATTTAAGTCTAAAAGTGTCAGGATAATTCTCATTTTAGCACTCCTTCTGCCTCCTCGGGTTCGTAAAAGTGCGGATGAAAGACCGAGGAAGAAGAAAAGCCCAGAGACTCTTGCTCTATAGCTTGATCGTGCCTCACCGCCACCTACTCGAGATCAAGGCAAGTACCTAGCACCATACCAAAGAATATATGTTAGGTTGGTGGGTCCAAGTTTGTCAAGGAGCTCGAGGGTATGAGCATGAGTGAGATTGCGGGTTTCTTGCAAAAAAATCACTTTTCAGCTTGCCACGACAGTCTCGTACTACAAGGCGAAGACTTCTCGCAATGTTAAGAGGCAACAAGAGAAGATTTAGTCCTTGACGTAGAAATTGGATGAGGCTAAATGTTCGAAGGAGGAACTGACCAAGGTACAATAGAAAGTCCAGGACCTCCAAGAGAAGGCTACTCTTGCTGAGTCTAAAGCCACCCAATTAGAACGTGAGCTGTTGGAAACTAAAGTGGAGCTTGACACCACTAGGAGGTAGCAAAATATCTTAAAATATGTTCATGATAAGTTGTTCAAGTCCTTAGAGTCATAGGTTTCGGAACTCAATATCTTAAAATATGTTCATTATTTTAACTTCTATTAAGAAATAAATAAAATAAAGGTCAGAAATCATTCCAAAATTTATTTTTAATTATTTTTTAAGATGCCAAAATCAAATAAAGAAGAAATGAAAATTAAAATGACTTGACAAAAAGCTTGAGAAATATTGATTGGTGGTCATTATCACGTCGTGTTCATAAATGAAACATAATTAATTATATGGTAAAATATAAAAAAATGGCGACGAAGATACTATTTGAATAATATTGTGTTGAGAAGTGAACTGTAAATCTGCATTTGTGGTTAAGTTTGACATGTCAATCTTGTGTTTCAAGATTGGATGATATGTTAGTTATGTAACATAAAGGAGCGGTTTGACAAGCCTGGTGGATCAGTCAAATGAATAAGTTAAGCATGTGATGTTGCACATGTTTTGCTTATTCTAAATGGCAGAAAAAGGTTGTGTTTTGAATGAAGACATTACACATGTATTGAAGCTAGTTTAAACGACTGTTAATGTTGTTAAGGGAAGCGGGAAAATTCTAGGTTTGTTACCAACAAACCCAGGTTTGGTGAGCTGGTTTCTAGAGGTTATTTCTAGAGCAATCTAGGCGTGTATATAAGGATTCTTCATTTCATAGTTGTATTGCTTAAGCGTGTGAAAGTTTCTCAGGCATCTTGTATCTTGTAACACTAAATCAGTGAAAGTTCTTTCTCTTTTTCACAGTGGATGTAGGTCACTTGGTGGCTGAACCACTTAACCCTGTTGTGTTCGTATGTGATTATTTTTTTGCTTTCTTTAGCTTGTTATCTGTTGATTTGATTAAGTGGTTTCATATAGCATTGGTTAATCGTAATTAGTTTTTTTATTAAGGCTAAGTTGAGTGGATCTTGGGGGATTAAGATTGGTTCTTTTCTGGTCTTGGTCCAACAAATTAGTATCAGAGCAGGCATTGCTTTCTTTAATCTTGGAAATGGGATCAGCTAAGCTTGAGGTGGAGAAGTTCATAGGTGAAAATGACTTTTATATGTAGAGACTCAAGATGAGAGCCTTGCTGGTACATCAAGGTTTAGATCTTGAGCCTTGGTGATGGGGTACTCAGAGACGTTGATGGTGAGAAAACAGTTGCAGGGTTATGGAAGAAGCTGGAAGATTTGTATACCAAGAAATAAATGGCTAGGAGATTAGCCACTAAGAAAAACCTTTACACGTTACAAATAGAAAAAGGGTCATCAATCACAAACTACATTAATGTCTTCAAGAAGATCATTCTTGATCTTGAAGACATCAATGTAAAAATTAATGATGAAGATAAAACTATAATCTTGCTGTTCTCATTACCAAACTCCTATGAACATCTGGTTGACACACTAATATATGGGAGGCAGACCATTACAATGGTAGATGTGAAGGAAACTTTGAGCTCCAAGGATGTTACAAAAAGGGAATCAAGAGAGGCTAAAGTCTTAATGGCGAGAGGGAGATCCGAAAAGAAAGAGAGCAATAAGGGCAAGAAGAAAAAATCCAAATCCAGGTCCAAGAATATGAAATGCTTCCAATGCCACAAGAAAGGCCATTTCAAGAAGGATTGCCCAAAAAGGAAGAATAAGCCAAAAGATACAAGAGAGAAAACTTGAGATGCTGATTTTGCTTCTGAAAGTCAAGAACTTGATGGATATGACTCAGTTGGAGTTCTCATTGTAACTGATGACCAAACCAAAGGTAATTGGGTTCTAGACTCTGGTTGCTCTTTCTATATGTGCCTTAATAAAAATCAATTCCTTAACTATGAAGCCTATGATAGGGGAGTAGTAGTAATGGGAAATGATGCAATCTGTAAGGTAGTTAGGAAAGGCATAATAAGACTAAAAATGCTAGATGGTATAATAAAAGAGTTGGTAAATGTAAGACATGCACCTGACTTAAAAAGGAACCTAATCTCTTTAGGCATGCTTGATAAAATGGGTTGTCTTGTTAAGCTAGAATCAGGTACTTAAAGGTGATGAGAGGGTCAATGGTATTAATAAAGGGAAGTTTAAGCAATAGCTTGTATGTGCTTCAAGGTACAACTGTCACAGGGGCTGTTGTGGTCTCTAACCAAAGCTTAGATAAAATCATGCTGTGGCATTTAAGGTTAGGTCATATGAGTGAAAAAGGGTTGAGAGAACTGTCAAAACAAGGAGTCTTAGAGAATGACAAAATAGAGACTTTGAGGTTTTGTGAAGAATGTGTATTAGAAAAATTTTTAAGAGTAAAATTCAGTACTGGAGTCCATAACTCAAAGGGAACCTTAGATTATATCCATGTTGATCTGTGGGGACTTGCACAGACAGCATCTTTAGGTGGAGCTAGGTACTTCATGTCTCTTATTGATGACTTTTCAAGGATGGTGTGGGTTTATGTATTGAAAAACAAAGATGATGCTTTTGAGAAATTCAAAATCTGGAACACTTTAGTAGAAACACAAACCAATAGAAAAGTTAGAAGGTTGAGAACTGACAATGGATTAGAATTTTGCAATAAAAGGTTTGAGGATTTCTGTGCTGAGAATGAGATTGTGAGGCACAAAACAGTGAGACATACACCTCAGCAAAATGGATTAACTAAGAGAATGAACAAAACTTTCATTGATAAGGTGAAGTGCATGCTTATTCAATCAAGACTGCCTTTGTCACTATGGGCAGAGACTTTATCCACTGCTTGTTACATAGTTAACAAGAGTCACATCTTCTGGGATCAATCTTAGAACTCTAATCGAGCTTTGGACAGGTAAACCAGCTGACTATTCAAACATGAGGGTATTTGGATGCCCTGCATATGCTCATATAAAGTTAGGGAAGCTAAAACCTAGAGCTCTTAAGGGTGTGTTTATTGGCTATCCAGAAGGAGTGAAAGGATATAACCTCTGGTGCACTGATTTCAAGCCACCAAAAGCCATAATTAGTAGGGATGTGGTCTTTAATGAGGCTGAAGTGTTCAATCATTCATAAACTTCAAAGACTGAATCCAGCCACCACATGAGTGAGAATCACAAGTCTCATTTTGAGGTGGAGTCAAAACAAAAGACCAATGTTGAATCAGAATCTAATACTAGGAGGAACATGTCATAATCAAAGGTTGAATCTGAAAATGATCAAGGTGACAGGAGTTATCAATTGGTGAGAGACAAGAAAAGAAGGGTTATACGACCACCTAAGAGATATGCACATGCAAATCTGATTGCATTTGCATTTACAGCAGCACATGAGCTTGACTCGGATGAACAAAAAACATACTCAGAAGCTGTAAGAGGGAATGAATTAGAAAAATGGAATGCTGCTATGGATGAGGAGATGTAGTCACTATTCAAGAATCACACTTGGACTTTAATTGAAAAACCACCAAACAAGAGAGTAGTTGGTTGTTAGTGGGTCTACAAGGTTAAAGAAAGAATACCAGAAGTTGAGCCAAAGATATACAAAGCTAGGCTTGTAGCCAAAGGTTTTACACAAAATGAGGGTATAGATTATACAGAATTCTTCTCCCCTGTGGTAAGGCATACTTTTTTAAAGATCTTGTTGGCACTTGTAGTAGTAAATAACATGCATCTTGAGCAGATGGATGTTAAAACTACTTTCCTTCATGGTGAGTTGAATGAAATGATAGTGATGGAACAACCAGAAAGGTATGTAGACCCTATAAGACCTAATCATATGTGTCATCTTAAAAAATCCTTATATGAGCTTAAGCAATCCCCAAGACAATGGTACTTGAGGTTTGACAGGTTTATACTTGAGAACAGTTTTCAGAGGTGTCCATTTAATTGTTGTGTATATTATAAGGATGTGGGAGATGACAATAAGATTTATTTGTTACTATCTATTAATGACATGTTGATAGCATGTAAACATATAGATCAAATAAATGAGCTAAAATGGCACTGAGGGGTTCATTTGATATGAAGGATTTTGGTGAGGCTAAGAAGATCCTTGGTGTTGAACTGATCAGAGATAGAATGAATGATATCATGATTCTATCACAGTAGAATTACATCAGAAAGGTGCTTGAAAGGTTTGAAATGGGAAAAGCCAAGCCAATTCAGACTCCATTACCAGTTCATTTCATATTGTCATCATAACAGTGTCCAAAAATTGATGTTAAAAGATCTGAAGCTAGCTCAATTCCATGTTCAAGTGCAGTAGAGTGTATGATGTATGCAATGGTTCTGACCAAACCAGATTTGTCTTATGCAGTGAGTGTAGTAAGCATATATATGGCAAATTCAGGGAAAGAACATTGGAAGGCTGTGGTATGGATTCTGATGTATCTTAATGACACCATAAACTATGGTTTGATATATGGAACTGATGGAATGAAGAAAGTCAATGTAAAAGGCTTTGTGGATTCTAACTATGCTATAGACCTTGATCAGAGGAGGTCGTTGACTGGATATCTATTCAGACTGAGTGGTTGCATTATAAATTGGAAGGCTTCTTTGCAAAATGTTATTACTTTGTTAACAACTGAAGTCGAGTACACTGTTGCAGTTGACACAATAAAAGAAGCTATTTGGCTTAGAGGAATGGCGACTGATCTAGGGTATGAAATGAGGCAAATAACAGTCCATTATGATAGTCAGAGTGTTATATGTTTAAGCAAAAATTAGATACACCATGAGAAGACTAACCACATTGACATCAAGTTTCATTTTGTCAGGCTGGAAGTGTCAAAAAGAGTGGTAAAATTAGTGAAAATACACACTAATAACAATATGGCGGACATGTTAACCAAAGCATTACCTAGTGCCAAGTTTAAGTTCTGTGTGAACTCAGCTGGAGTCTGCAGGATCTAAGCTGCAAAGGATAAAGTGATGGAGAAAAAAGAGGAGTAACATATTTGGTTCAAGGTGGAGAATGTTGAGAAGTGGACCACAAATTTGCATTTGTGGTTAAGTATGACATGTCAATCTTGTGTTTCAAGATTTGATGATATGTTGGTTACATAACACAAGAAAGTTGTATGACAAGCCTGGTGGATCAGTCAAATGAATAAGTTAAGCACGTGATGTTGCACGTACTTTACTTATTCTAAATGTCAGAAGAATGCTGCATTTTGAATGAAGACTTTACACATGTATTAAAGCTAGTTTAAACGGTTGTTAATGTTGTTAAGGGAAGTGGGAAAATTCTGGGTTTGTTACCAACAAACCTAGGTTTGGTGAGCTGGTTTCTAGAGGTTGTTTCTAGAGCAATTTAGGCGTGTATATAAGGCTTCTTCATTTTATAGTTGTATTGCTTAAGCGTGTGAAAGTTTCTCAGGCATCTTTTATCTTGTATCTTGAAAGTTTCTCATAGTGAAAGTTCTTTCTATTTTTCACAGTAAATGTAGGTCACTTGGTGGCTGAACCACTTAACCTTGTTGTGTTCGTGTGTGATTGTTTTTATGCTTTTTTTAACTTGTTACTTGTTGATTTGATTAAGTGGTATCACGTAGCATTGGTTGATCATAATTAGTTCTTTGATTAAGGCTAAGTCCAGTGGATATTGGGGGATTACGATCGGTTCTTTGCTGGTCTTGGTCCAACATATTGGATTTAGTTCAGTTTTAGTTTACGATTCTTAAGTTAAACTTTCTTGTTTTTTCAAAGTTCAAGATTATTTCCTCATTTATTTTTTTATTATTTTAAAATTTTAGTGTACATAAAAAGTACACAACTTTTAATTAACAAACATATACAATAAGAGAATTTTTTTGTAAAATTTACATTTTCAATAGTACCATTCTTTTATTGTCAAGCTGAAATTGATGAACACAATTTAGCAACTAGTTGTATCAGGTGATGGGTTAAGTACTAAAATCATAGTGCTCGTGGCAGTGCACAACCATAGTGGTCATTGTGGTGCACCACCATGACCACTATAACAAGTTTTGATGCAATATGTGAGATTAAACAACTCTAGATGATTCAATTAGCAACTAATTACATCGGGTGATGGGTTAGGTACTAAAACCATAGTGCTCGTGCCAGTGCACAACCATAGTGGTCATTGTGGTGCACCACCATGACCACTATAACAAGCTTTGATGCAATGTGTGAGATTAAATAACCTTAGATGATTCAATTAGCAACTAGTTGCATCGGGTGATGGGTTAGGTACTAAAACCATAGTGCTCGTTGCAGTGCACAACCATAGTGGTCATTGTGGTGCACCACCATAACTACTATAACAAGCTTTGATACAATGTGTGAGATTAAACAATCCTAGATGATTCAATCAGTTTATCTTTAACAACTTATAGCGTTTATGAGAATAAATTATTAATATGATTTAATTTCCATCAAGTCATGTTACTTAATGCTCGCCATTAATGTCAACATTTTGGGAATGAGCCAGACACCTTGAGAAAATATCCCAAGATGAAAACGATGTTACCATTTGAAATAAATCAATATATACAATGTGTATAAGAATATATATTAGCATTATTGAATTACATTAACATATCAAGTTCAACCAACATTCATTTACAAAATCTAAGGCTAGAACTAATTTAGCTCAATTGTAACCAGGAGATAAACTCTTGCAAACACAATACTGAAAGCTTTGACAAGTAACATTCGAGGCTCAAAAATTAAATTTCATCCAAAGACATGCAAAAGGACTCAAGCAATTCAAGAAAACGTATCTTTGACAAGAAAAGAAGTTGCATAACGTGGACTATAACTTTAGTAAAACTAGATGCTGAAAACGCTGCTGAATTCTCCAGTTAATGGATATAAGTTAAAGTATTTTCAATAAAAAATCTAGCCCAAGTTGATAACAGAAACAGCTTGGTGGTTAACAGTTAACATGAGCTCATTTATGCACATTAGCTAGGATTTATTTAATAAAATAAGCATTGATTCTAACTAATCTCTAAATGCAGATGTAGTTACTTTGATTCTCAACTTTTTAATGATTTTTACTTTGGTTGAGAATATTTCATATTATCACCTCCATTTTTCAAGAAGTCAACTAAACTAATAATTGTAAAGAGAAATTTTCCAACTATTGTCCTGGTCCTATGAAATTAAATTTTTATATTTTATTCTTTTTTCCTTTTTCTAGAAAATTTAACCACAACCAGCTCACAATTCTATAGCTTTTAATAAACCTAACTTTTTTCATAAACAACCACAATAATCCAAATGAATGCAAATGAGCTCAATACTTTATTATACACATATTACATTGTTGGTTTGTCGGTCAACTGACTTAATCAGTACTTAATTGTCAGATTAAACCTTAAGATTTGTTATATTTAGAGCGTCTAATAAATACAGAAGGCATTGTCCTCGATGGTGAATAGAGAAACTCAACGCATATGATTAGCGTAAACAACAAGCAAAGATGCAATAAAAATACTAGACTAGAAGTAAAATTTATTACCTTCCACGCTAGAACCCTCCATACTGAAAACGCATGTACTTTTACTCCTGGAAGAGTAAATATGCTCAACATGATATGAGCTTCATTTTGCTGAGGATGTGTAAATTTCACCTGTAATTACATAGAAAATTATTGACCCTGCAGAATCGAAAAAATAAAAAAATAAACCTATAGGTACACATTTGAAGCTTCTCTAGTTCCTATCATACCAGCTGGAGATGTGACAATAACATTTGTCCATGATCCAAAAGTCTCCTTGAGCTACTGCATTAATAAATAAAATTAGAAAACTAAATAGACTAAAATGCATTCATAATCATTATCCATACCACGACGAGAGTGTTTTGCAGATGAAAGGTTTGGTCAACATGGCGGAGAATAAAAGCTGCTCTCAAAGGCTTCCTTAGTAATTCATCAATAACATCCTTTAATGTTCTGTTAGTAAAAATAAAAATAAATATAAAATCAGTACCGAAATTATATAGTTCAAGCCAACAATTAACGATTAAAATATTTTAAAAAAATCGTGTCGGTTTGTTATTGGAGCGAAAGTTGGCCCAATAACAAGGTCCATTTCAAAACCTCAAGGTTTGATTTGGAAAAGGAAGCTTGTAAAATCAATGGGCAATCCGTTAAGAAATTGTAACACGCAGCCCATAGAAAGCAGTCAACAGACGCCACAGTAGCAAACTCCTTCGTGTTTAACCGATTGAAAATAGTACTGAGCTCATCCTTCCTCAATCTAGCCTAATGGATTAGCGGTAAGAGGATTAGCTTTGCTTTTTTCGCTGTCATACTTAGTCTCGCTTGATTCTCCACTTTCTAGAACAATCCCCCTAGAAAATGTTATACCTCATTAAAAGAAAAGCAATACTAATTTCTTTTCTAAAATAGAGGAACAATTCGAGCAAAGAAATCAAAAACACGTAAACTACAGATAGCTCATTAAACAAACGAGTAAAAAGTAATTTGGAATCAGAAAAAACTAGTGTATGTTTCATGAGACTAAATAAAATGAGGAGCAATATAATGATAACAAGAAAATAAGAACACTATTCATGTATGAAGTATACATAAAACAAAATTATCAATAACAAAACAACATTATATAAGTATCTGAAATTAATTTCAAAACACATAAAAATAAAAAATTGACTCACCTATAGCGTACAATCTCCATGTGATTGAACAATAATTATGATACATTAATGATCGTTATAATATTTCAAGAGCTTAGTATTTGAAAAAGTGATTTCAAAAACACCAAAAACAATCAATAACTCACCCATGGTGCATCAGTGTTCATGAGAATACTTCAAGAGCTTAGTATTTGAAAAAGTGATTTAAAAAAAAAAGAAAACTAAAAATAGTCATTAACTCACCTATGAGAATACTAAGGTATTTAAAAAGTGATTTAAAAAATAATAAAAACAATAAAAAAAATAATTAACTCACCTATTGCGTGTTATCATTTGTGGTGCCACCACTGGCACAAATTGTTTGTCGTCGTCGTAGAAAGAAGAGTAAGAACAATGAATTAAAAACATAAATAACATAATGTAAAACTTGATAAAATGAAAATCGTTTAACAATAGAAAAAAGAGTAAGAAAAATGAATTAAAAACACAAATAACATAATGTAAAACTCGATAAAATGAAATCGTTTAACAATCATACGAAAGTAAAACTCGATAAAATCAAAATCGTTTAACAATCTTACAAATGTAAAACTCAATATAATGAAAATTATTTAACAATCTTACCTAGAGCTATCATTTTCTGGAGTTTTATCACTTTTTTCATCATAAAGGAGCGGTGCCTTGGACCAATCAAAACGGTTAACCGATAATAGTTAACGGCAATCCGATATCTCGCAGAAAGTTAATAACGGCTATTTTTCAGCTCCAACTATAAATAAACTCAATCAAATTCAAACAAAAGTTGATCAAAACGCTATCTTTGAGCTTGTAATTGAGAATACAACATTAATTGAGCTTTAAATTCGTTTTTATTTCATTTATTACACATTGAGTATTGATTTGTAATCATATATTTTGTGTGAGAGAAAAACACATTTGTAATCTTTGTTTTGAGTGATTACAAATATTGCGATACACTTGTATTAAGAGATTGGGGAATATATCTTGGTGTAAAGGTTGATTGACATCTGAGAAGTCAATTGTAAGTGTTCTTAAAGCCTTGGAGGCTTAACTCTTGGAATCCTCAAGTCCGGTGAGTTTGGAGGCGTGAACGTAGGCAAGGCTTACCGAACCACATGAAAATCTGTGTGTTTGAATCTATCTTCCCTTTTCTTTTTACATTTTGGTTAATTTATTTATTGTTATTTTAAATTCATTCAAGATTTGCATTAAGTTTGTTCAAACATTGCATAAATTTTTAAAAACTCAATTCACCCCTCTTAAGTTGCTTAAATAGTACTTTCTTAATAATAATAATAAAATTATTTCCTTGTATCATCTCAAAATTTGTTTTCCTATCAACAGCTGTTGTCCTCCTTTCTTTCCATCAAGCCATGTTATTCCATGTTTTCCATTTACTTTTACATTTCGAGCCTCGTGACATCAAGGCAAAAGGACTCTAACACCTGAAATAAATCAATAGGAAGAAATTAAACAACTACATATAATTCTACCGCTTTACCTTTAGCAACCCCATGGTGTGTATGAGAAAAAATTATTAACATGGTTGATCTACATTAAAGGAACCATTAATTATTACAGAAGTATAAAGCTAACAAAAACACAAAAGTCACCATGACATGGTTCAAATTATTTGCAAAAAAATGATAAATTTAATTGCATCGATTCTGAAGATAACTTTCACGTAAGAAATTAAGCAGGAAATATAAAATGACATAAAGTATGTTGAAGAATTTGTCATAATTAGAATGAATGAAATACAATTCACTATTAAGTACAACAACAAAAGTTACAAATTAAAAGTTACTCACCCAACATTTCCAAAATACTCGTGAACTTGGTCCGCTGCAATGTCAAAGTTACACAATAATCAAGCAGAAATATTAGCTCTCCGCTGATAAATTAGGGAAAAAATGAAAAAAAAAAAAAAAAAGGACAAAGTGACCAAATATTGGCGGGCTTACCCCAAAATTCAGAATTGAAGTTTAGAACTTCTGCAATGAAGATATCAAGCACAGTACTTCGATTACATCGATTCATGGTTTGGCTTTACCTGATTCTTGTCAATGAAAATTAAAGTTAGTAAAAAAATAGCGTACTAATAAAATGCTTCATATTTTAAATAATTCAAATCTTTATTGCTATCCATATATGCATGGTGGAGGATTTCTTTTTTTTTTTTTTTCTATTTGATAATATTTGAAAATGACTACAGTATATAGTTATTTTGAGATAAAAGTTATAATTTGTTTCTATAATAATGCTTCTTTAAATGCATCCAAATATAACAAATTGTTGTTTGAAATATTCTAACCTTAATTTTCCGCAAATTTTATCTAATTCAAGAGTATTTTTCTTCTTTTATTTTAACAGATCCCAAAAAAAAAATCCTTAAAACAAAAACACGAAAAAAAAAAAAAAACCTTTTACCGGTGTAGAGTTAGCTAGTTAACTGTGATCAGATTCACTGATAGATGAAGATAAATTAAAATTTGTTGTGTCTGTTGTTACTTGTTGGTGGGATGTTATAACCGGATTATTGTTTATGCATCAATAGGCTTACAACTCCATAAATATCATGCATTTCAGAACCACAACATTGCTATCTTTATTTATTTATTTATTTTCCTTTCATTCACTTTTTATAAACACATTTCATTTCTTGTAATTTTATCACCACCTTCTATGGCTATGAAGACTTTGTCAGCAAAACCAGCCGAAATCAAACCTTTAGTCTACAACTCTTCTTCTAGTATTGAGCCTTTAGGCTATAACATTTGGGGTATCAACTTCGGAGAAGATTACTTTGTCACAACGGTGACTTCTTGTGCTTCGGATGTTGATCGTTGGATAGCTCGAACGATCAACGTTCATCGTTGGAGGCTTCACAAACTTCTTGTAGGTCTTGATACAGAATGGTGTTTGCCCACCGAGACAAACAAACACCAGAAAGTAGCAATCATTCAACTTTGTGTAGGCCAAAGATGTCTTGTATTTCAGCTATGTCACAAAGACAGAATGCCGCAATCTCTTGTCGATTTTCTTGAGAATGACAAGTTTACGTTCGTGGGGAAAGGAATCGAGAACGACGCCAATAAACTATACCAAGATTATGGACTGAATGTGGCAAGAACAATGGATGTTGCTGATATGGCTGCTGCAAAATATGATGATGAAGAGCTGAAGAGATTTGGGTTAAAGAGATTGGTTCTAACATTCCTTCACGTTGAGATGGAGAAATCTAAACGTATTACGATGAGTAAATGGGATGTAAACAAACTGAGTAAACAACAGATTCGATATGCTGCAGTCGATGCATTTGTTTCTTCAAGTTAGCTATTGAACTGAAGAAGGAGATAATTGCAGTGCCAAAACCCATAACCTTCGATGCATTTGTTTCTTTCCAATTAGCTCATGAACTAACCAAGCCTGGTATTTATTGAACAATTTTTGCCTTTCTTTTTTCCTTTTTCTTTTCCCCCTTTTTACTAGTATTGAACATACTATTTGTAATGAGTGATAGCATCTGTGCTTTCATAATGGATCAACTTGTTTTTACCTGTTCGAGTTTAAAAAGAAAATCAATAAATAAAGAAATGAAAGATATCCACATCAGCTATTACCCTCTCAAATTTGATATATTAATTTCCAAAACGGAAATATGTTTTAAGAGAACATAAAACTCACAAACTGAACAATAAAAACAACAGTTCAATTATGATTCGCATTGAAATTTGATCGATAGGATACAAAGAATGCGCTAAATCAGAATGTTAAATTGGAAAAAGATTAGCAGTCATCCAATTGCTATCACAACAAATATATTATATATACATGGCTAAAACAGAAAAGTTTTAACCAGCTCTACGAAGGCACAATAACTTATCCGCATACCCAACCATCGTCCATTGCAATCTTGCGTGCCAGATATGAATGATTCTTCAGAAAATAAAACGAGGGCCTGGTGGATAAAAAGTACTAATCTCAGTAAATTCATAACAATAGATTATGAGAAATAATCAACATCTCTATCAATGAAATCTACAGGGTTGCAAATACGCACAGGCAATTTGTGGATTCTGGGGAAAATAGATGTTCGATTCAAAACTTGCCTGCTCAACACAATCTTAATTATCCATTCTCAACATGAATGGAACCCTGCAAACAGTGGATCGTGGGTCTAGCCACTAGCTCTGTACAGCCTTTCAAGGCCTATGTGCTCCGTGGTTGGGATTGAAAATTCAACCAACAGTAGACCCTTGCAGAAAAAAGATGACATTTTTAACATGCAAACTTAGCTGCACAAGCCTAAGAGGGCGCAGAGGCGCTGGGAAGTAATTTACGGAAACGCTTATTGAAACTGACATAATAAGCCAGTTAATCAAAAGAATAGGCACCTTGATGGGCGTCTTGGATATCCTTAAGACCCAAATTCAAACCATCTAGAGATTGCAGCATGGAATTGGGAACTTGAAACTTCAACTGAAAGCTATCTCATATTTTGTGGAACAGGAATTCATTCTCATGCAATTCCAACATCACAATCTAAAGCCCTGCCCAGGTTGCAAATGATGAACGTCACAAAAATGATAACTAATTCAATTTCAAATAGGGACAAAACATAAACAAATAAGTAATGATTCTTTTAAGACACGTCCTCACCCAATTCAACAATGGTGAAAGAATAGCCAAGCTCATAATTAAAGTTTCCTAATGTCTTACCCTACAGACATGCATCTCTAATATTTTAAATCATCAATAGAAATTATAATAAATATCTACTATAGAATAGAAAAATTCATATCCTAATAACATTGACTTACAGAGAATGAAGATGAGGTAAACTCCAGATAACTTTTTCACCCAACAAGTTCCAAGCTTTATTTCCTCCACAATGGAAAATGGAAAATGTAAAATGCTGTTTTCTGTGAAGTAATAACTAACTGCGGATTATGGGATATGGGGTATGTGTATCCCTATACCTTTTTGCCTATGAGTTTGTTCGCACAAAGCTAAGATGAGATAAATAATTGCTCTCTGCAAATTCATGTAGTGTACGATGAGATCGAGCCCCTTCACGTTCAGGTTTGACAAGCTCTTCTTTCAACAATCTTCTACACCTATCGGTATCCTAGAGAAGCATGAAGCAAATTATTAAACGGAGTCAATTAGTAGACAATGTAATGACCAAAATGTTTGTGTATATTACAAGAGA
Organism: Citrus trifoliata; assembly: GCA_018350135.1. Classification (NCBI taxonomy): domain Eukaryota; kingdom Viridiplantae; phylum Streptophyta; class Magnoliopsida; order Sapindales; family Rutaceae; genus Citrus; species Citrus trifoliata. The sequence goes on from VKKW01000072.1 coordinate 575,505, forward strand.
GCGATCTATTGAAAGACAATTATTGTTAAACATAATAATGCAGAACTTTTCCACCCTCTCTCTCAGAACAAGTGTATATTCTCTCTACTGTACAGATGACTGGATAAAAGTGCCAGAGAATCTTTGTACTGCTATAGGATCTCATCAAGTTCACAGGATTCAGACATGCTGCCCCAAACCCCCCCCCCCCCCCCCAACAACAATTAGACGGAAGGGTAATTGTTAAAGGAATGTACCTTAATTTCAATTATGAAAAACTTAATTGAGATTCTGCTCACATATTTGGAAACTATTTTACCAAAATCTATCAAATGCATATTTGTTACTAGATTTTCACTACAATCGAGGAGTTCTCTCCATATTTAAATTACCTGATGCACAATCACTGATTTGACAGAAGAAATAATATTAGAATCAGACTATACCTGTAGGAATTCAAGCATTTGCTCTTCAACTGTACCACGCATTGCCAAAGTTTCCACATGAATAGGACGAGTAGCGCCCATCCGATGAGCGCGACTAATGACTTGTTCCTCCATGCTGATAGGGTTTCAAACAAATGAGGCAATTTAACCCCAATTAGGTTAAAAGAAAAGAAGGATCAATTAAGCTGTTAAACAGATGTTCAGACACAAAAATCCAATAAGAATAATCCAAAATCTATACGCAATTAGTTACAAATGCGTTGGTGAAAAGCACCTGCCGCAGTAGGTTGTATGAAGCAAAACTATATTAATAGTAGATAATAACACATTCTTTCCAATTCCCTAAATATAAATTTGTATGAAAATAAAACTTGTAACTAATCTAACATTGAGGCATTGAAGAAAGTAAGAAACTCATATAAGCAAAATCTCAAATATCCTTGATCATGATAAAATAGTATTACCTTCCTTATCAAATAAAAAAGAAGAAAAAGAAGATAAATATTATTACCTTCTATCCCAGATTGGTTCCATTAGAAACACACAAGTTACAAAGCTCAAATCAAGACCCAATGATGCACTTCCATCCATTAAAAGAGCCAGACAGCTAGCGTCGTGCCGGAACATGTCCAGTGACTTTATCTGTTAAAGAAGAAGCAAATTAACTTAGAGCAAAAGAAGACAAAATTGAAAAAAAATAAACTAGTTGCAGGAAATTGAGGACAAAGCACCTTGTTGCTAGAATGCATTGGACTGTACATACCAGCAAATTTGATACCAGCAACTGTTAACTGCCAAAAAGACGAGCAATTTGTAATCCACTGTCTATGAAATAAACCACAAAAAGGCATGCCTACAAAATGAGAAAATACTGCTACCTGCTGCTCGATGACATGTATATGCTCAGGAAATTGAGAAAAAATAATAACTTTATCAGGGAGTGCCTTGTTAGACTCCAAATTTTGTCTGTATAAATCTTGCTTCAAAAATGTGTTTGTATTGCTCCACTGAGGGGTGAAAGGTAGCTCCTCAATGTGTTTGACACTACTGTATTGCTCCTCAATGTGTTTGACACTACTGTATTCGTTAAAAGCATAACATATCTCCCAATTAGCCTCCTGCAATACTTTCAACTTCTCTACAAGATAAGCAACTTTACTGCTAGATGTTGACTGCCAATCAGGATTCCAATCATCCTAAATAAGTGTAAACAAATGCACTGTTAACATTCTTTACATATGAACGTTGACAAATAAAAATAATCCAGTTTTAATAGGAATGTTGATAGAAGTATTTCAACTTTGAAGATTGCGTACCTGCCTATACGAAGGTTGTAACTCAATAAGATCTTTAGGGACTGGCCACTTTGGGTTGGGATTTTCAGGGCGTGTTAATATTTCAGGACTCTGCATCTCGTATAAGAAACCGCAGCCAGGCAAAGAGCACTTTTCACTGTCCATAGCAACACAATCAAGGCAAAGGATATGCCTGCAGGGTGTAATAACTGGTAGGCGGCACCATTCATTGCACCTAAGCCAAAAATAAGAGGATTTAAAACTACTATTAATAAAAATTTCAGACATTTCACAGAAATTCAGAGAAAACCCATAAAAGACCTCGAAAGCAAGGTATTACCTGAGACAATTACCACCATTAAGGAGGTTATATTTAATAAAAGCATACTCCTGTGATAGAGGATCGAGGCCATTTTCAACCAAAACATCCATCGTTTCTTGAATATCTTCGCCAGCATCCGTTACTTTAATGTGGCCAGCCACACAGCAGGATAGCCTTAGATTCCTAATAGTTGTACTTCGGAACTTCCACTGCTTTGGATTCAGTAAACTTTCAACATGTGAAGGATCGTTCCAATCAGCCATTAGTATATTACGCCGCACTGTAACTACCAATTCATTGTAAGTTCCTGCATGCTCCTCAGTGAAATTTAAAAATGTCACCTCCTTGATGCAAGGAGGAATGGTTTGCAAATCTGTCTTTCTTGCACTGATCATGCACCTATGGAGTAGCTGCAACAGACGGGATCGACCCTCCTCCATCTCTGCCTCAAATGGTCTAAGAATGCCACCATCCCATGCCTTTTGATTCTGGCCATAGGCTTCTTCATGGAGGAACTTAAGCATTGGTTGAAGATGTGACAACTGGCTATTAGGTGTGTTTGGAGTAGGGGTTCCTGTTAATAACCAACGATTTGAAGCTGTCAATGAAATAGCCATTTGCAATTTGTTTGTCAAGTTAAGACTTGAACCAAGGGTATGCCCTTCATCTAACATAACCCTAAGCCAATGAACTTGCATCATTGGACTTTTCTTTCGCCGACCCCACTCTGCACTTAAACAGTTAAATGTAGTTATAACAACATCATAGTCCCAAGCCAGACTATGAGCAGAAGGCTTTTTATGATCGGTCCAGACAAAAAGACGCAACTGTCCAGGTCTGACATGCTGTTGGATTTGGGTTTTCCAATGATCAACTAAATATGACGGAACAACAATTAAAGTTGCTCTGGACAAATACAGTCGGACGGAATCTAACGGTTCAAAAAGAGCGAGTCTGAGAGCAGCCAAATCAAATGCCAGGTTGTCCAGAGTTTTTGGGTAATACCACCTAGTAATACCTTTTTCCACTCTCCTTATAAGACCAAAGGCTTCAAATATTTTATGGAACCCCTGGGTTTCTTCAGCTGCATAACTACCTAATATTGGACTTGCCAAGCCAGTTGTTTCCATCTCTGAGAGTTCATCAGGAGAAAGTTTAGCCAGCCAAGTTAAGGCCTTTTTTTTCATAGAATTTATCAGCAAATAGTGCTCTTTCAGCACACTGATGAAAAATGACACATTTTGCTTTTTCCCATCAGAAGTTCCTTTTGCGTGAAATCCTGGTAGGTAGGTAATAGACTGGCAATTATCCCAAGCTTCTTCAGGATCTCCACAACTCTGATGTGTGGGGTCAGAATTCATACTACAAAACCATGCTGCTGTAGCATCTGCGACACTTGCATCTAACAGCTTCCTCCACTTATGGCAGGCATCACACTGAACCCAAGTTTCATTACACGCAAAATGATCTGTGGAAACCTTCTCAGGCCTCTCACAGCTGTTTGACACTACATATGACAAACCGACCTGATTCCTTTTAGGTACCTGTCTAGAGCTATTTGCACGCTTCTTTGCTGTTGAGTTTCCTTTAGCATTTCTATCATTACAAATATTAGATTCTTCATCATAAGTATGAAAGAGATTCTTCTTGACTGGACCTAAGTTCCTTGTGCACCGAACTAAAAGTGTTGCTGGCTCGGAGCTTGCAACTAAGGGTGATATCATATCTACGTCAGAGAAAGAACTAAATCCCTCAATCTCATCTCCTGGATCCACTAACCTGGCTCTTTTAAGCATTGGCCATTTCAAATCGTCCGTGGGAGTGAATTTACCTACAGATAGTTGTCTCCTACGAGCATTCTGCCTAAAAGTTCTTTTCCCTAAACACATATTATTACATGTGAGTTTGTCACCACTAAGGTCATAATAGCCACATCTTGGATCACCATTATGTGTGCACCAAATAATTTTGACTCCATCTGGTGGGTCAGCCAATGTTCCCTGTGTCTTCAAAATTAAGGAAAGAGCAGTTATAGTCTTACCTAGGCCAGGTTCATCACAGAACATTCCCCCATGAAAATCTCTCATAGTCGGGGCAGTCCCAGTAGCAATATCACCAGAAACAGTATTTACATAGAAATAAAACCCATCTTCAGTTGCAAGATCAATATACAGAGGATGTCGCAAAACTTCAGCATTCCGCTCACGGTGTAACATCCACCCAACTGCAGCTTGCTGATGAGGAAAAAGTTTGAGCTTCATACAAGGCATGATTGATGCAGCCAAGCATTTTAAATGGCGACAAGTTGCTGCAATTCTGACAAGGTCTATCGGGCCAAGTCTGGTTAGTATAGAGATTACAATATCATCTGCTATGTCTGAGATGCCAGTGCTGCAAGAGTTGTCTGCTGGTTTTACTCTAGATGAGTCAGGCTTCCCTTTATTTAACACATTAGGCAAGGTCTTAAAAACTTCGTGAAGTTCAAATTGCACTTTCTTTGAGGAATCAGGAGCACCACAAAGCAACTTGCAATCAAGAACGTGACAATCAGAAATATTCCAGATGCTACTATCACAACCATCCTTAAAGCACTCTCCACCATCAAGAAGCACGGACTTCCTCTTTTCCCAATCACAACTGCAGATGACTTAAACTGCATTAGCAAGATAGACAAACTGAAGCAAAAATTAAAGAACCGCCACTCATTGTATTTTGGTTCTTTACTCATTGTATTTATACTACAAACATGTGATTGGGAAAATTATTAGTTCCTCAGATCCTCCTACTGCAAATTAAAAGGTCTTCAGTACAAATAATTGCTTTTAAACAGAAAAAAGAAAAAAAAAAAGCTCATCTTTTGTACGGAGAGTTGCATGATATGTTTTAGCAACTCTATATCCAAAAAGTAGCAGACAGTGATTTTGATTTTAGCAAACTAAGCCCCTGCATAATTACTCGAAAGCTAAATATCCTATGAGTAAAGCTAGTGACACTAAGTCAAGTGATTCATCACCAAACTACCATATTATTTCTACCAATACACTTCTAAGCGATATCTCAATGGATTTCATTCTAAGTAATGTGTAACTAATTTTTGTGTATGATAAAATTCCATAACTTCTGAATTTTTTTCTTTTTCACTGTTTTAAACTGTACCACATAAAATATTTTAAACTGTTACTTTTTACTGAGTAATAAACAGGTATTGTGTACCTCACGTGTCTGAACAGAGAACCGGCAATGGCGCCGGATTTTGGAAACTGCCAACCGGACCACGCGGCTATAGGCAAGTAAATATCAACAAGCACAGCAGCTCTAGCCGCCCCGTTCTCTCCAATCTCCACGCGAATAACTCGCGCCTCAATCTTCAAGCACTTCTGATTAACCAACGACTGTAGCTGATGCACCACGCTCATGCTCCCATTCACCAAACCTTTCCTCCTCCTCCTCCTCAGCCTCCTCTTAGAGCTTGAACCTTCCGCCGAAGAAACGTCGCCGTTGGTGCTGATAGGAGATAAAACGACGCCGTTCTCGGATCTGAAGCCGCCGCTAAAGATTTGGCATGGAGTTTTGACAGGTAAGTTGCAGAGAGGGGGGTTGACTGCCAAAACTGCACATAGGAAACCGCAGAGTTTGTGGTCGTCGAACGACGTCGTAGCGTCCATTGCAGGCTGAACGTAACGAAAAACGTTACGCTTTACGAAGAAGAAGAAGCGTGAATGGGTCGTTACTTATGGGTGCAGGACAGTGGGGCCCCTGTAAGGATTGATAGAATGCGCTGAGGAGTATGGTACGTTCCGTGTCGATCTTTTGATCGTCATAGAATGGAAATTGGAGGATGAGATTTCGGGAAATCGAATATTCTCTTCTTTTACCTGGGGCTGTGGACTGTGGGCTTGCCTTTTGAGGTGGGTGCTGGCCACTGGGTTAGGGTATTTTGGCCTTTCATAATTACTATTTTGTCCTCAAATCAAACATACAGTACTCTGGTTCGCATTTTGTAATGAATTGGTAATAGATATATTAGTATATTACCTAAAAAGGAGTATTAAACTGTTGGCGCATTTTTAAATTTTAAAAATAATATTTGGCTTTTTTTTTTAAAGCCTGTTATTAAACAGTATATATTTATATACATACCGAATCAATGCCTAATATTTGCTATACACACAGTTCATTAATTAAAAAAAAAATTAAAATTGCCAAATATTATTGTTATATTGTATAGCATAATGGTTGTCCTTATTCTTCATTCAACCGAAATTTATGAAGTAATTGTACGTGCAGTTTCAGTTTATTCGCTGATGTTCTATTTCATTAAATTGCGGATATAATTGATTGAGTTTAGTATCACAAAGCTATTGACTTTATGTGTATTAAGCCTCATAAGTTTTGTTTTCATAATTTTGAATGCTTCTTCTCATTAGTTAATGATTTCTAAAATTTCTTAAAGTGTTGATTTTAATGTTTGAAATTTCAAATGATATCCGTAGTTTTATTTATTTTATTAACGAAATTATACTTGTTCAATTTGAAACTCGTGTTATGTTTCTTTATTAGTCACTAAAGTGCTAGAATGCTATAAATTGAATAATTTTCAAATTGCCTATTAATTACTGCTAATTATAAAACATTTAGGAATCTCCCAAAGGTTGATTAATTGTTTTATAATCAATGAACATTATTGTGGTCAATAAATATGCTTGATTAGATATGTTTAGTAGATCCAAAGATGACTAACATGTCTAGTTAGATTGTATATAATTGCCAATTATGTGTTCTTAAATTGGGCATCAATTATGTTTGTTTTGTGTATTGTTGTAGCACCCAAAGGAGAATTTCAATATACATTTAGGCCATGTCCGGTTGTAGGAAAAGAGGAGAGAGGAGAGGAGAGAAAAAGAGAGGAGAAAGGAAAAGAAAAGAAAAGAAAAGGGTGGGGAGTTTAATTTTTTTGTTCGGTTTAAGATAGAATTAGCAAAAGAAATGAATTTTATAATTTTTTATTGGATAAATTTATCCTTGTATTAGATTTTTAATATTTATTATTAAATTAATTAAAAAACAACAAATATGTTTAATTATTTTAAAATTAGGCTCAAGATTAATGTTTCATTCTCAATGTCCTAACTACATTTATAGTACTTTTATTAAAAGCGCTTTTGCTTATTATTGTCAAAAGTGTGTTTACCAATTATTATCCAAGTGCTTTTATCAAATGTATTTCTTTTTAAATAAGAAACATTAGTATTATTTCAAAAATAATCCATAATATTACTACAAAAATATTAAATTTTAAATGGTCAAATGAAATAATAAAAAATATTTAGTCAAATTTCAATTGCTCAAATATCAAGTGCTCAAATGAGTCAAGTTAGACATCAATAAACCATAACATTCTAAATTCCCCCATTAAGGAAAAGTTTAACCTATGTTTCTCTATCCTCATCACAAAAACTATAAAAAACATTAAGCGTTGCACTATCATGAGCAATTTGAGTGGTGGCTTTAGGTCATTCTACTGTTGTAAGACCACTAGTCTTCTTCAACTCTTCACTCAATCCTACTTGTTTCTCATCGATTTCTCGTCCCATAGCTGGACTGATGACATTAGAAGAGTTTTTCATTTGTGCAACAATAAGAGTTGTTAACTCTTTAAGTTCTCCAAGCTCTTCCGAATCTTCATTTCTTCTCCTTCTTTTTGATGAGTTGTTTGAAGTTTTTGGATACTTTCGTGAACCAAGTGAGAAAGAGACATTGTCATCAACATCATCTCTCATATTCTCAACGTTCAAATTCTCTCATTGAGCTTCATTGTTCGTTTCTGTCCTTTCAAGTTCCTCCACCACATTTGCAAGAGCTTCTGCTTTTTTTTTTTTTCCAATTACATGGTCCTTACCATAAAATTATACATAAGTCCTCATAATATGGGAATGATTTATTCTTGAAGTTTCTTGTCTTTTTATGACTCTATAACAGCAGATAAAATAGTAGAAAACAATAATAATAAACATCAAAGCCAACAAATATACAGCAGCAACCAATGAGTAAAAAGTAAAAACAATGAGTAAAATAGTAATAACAGTAGCAACCAGTAAGTAAAACAGTAGAAACTAGCAAAGATAACAATAAAGACAACAAGTAAAACAACAAAAAAAAGTAGTGACCAGCAGGTATAACAACAAAAATAGCAAAAAAAGTAGTAACCAACAAGTATAACAGCAAAAACCGCAGTACCCATCATATATAACAGCAGCAAACATCAAGTAAAACAACAACAAAAAAAGCAAAAATAGCAAAAAAGTAATAAGCAGTAAGTATAACAACAATTAAAATGGCAGTAACCAGCAGATATAACAGCAGCAAACAACCAGTAAAATAGCAAAATAGCAAGTGAAACAATGGCTGAAAATAGAAAGATCTCCAACAACAGTAAAAAAATAGCAAATAAAGCAATAACATCTCACATACCAGAACATAAACATCCCACATAGTCTTCTCTATTGTTACAATTTTCTTTTCTGGATCCCAACCAAAGCCACTGCAATTAGGTCCAGTTAACATTACATGTATAGTTTAGAATTGCATCTTTAAAGTCTTTATGCGAGATTCAATGTGTGGTTTTGCTTTTATACCACATTCGGGTAGTTTTGTTTTTAAAGTAGTCTGAAGAGCCCTCAAGTAGCCACTTTTAAAGTAATCGTCAACATAAAATTTTCCATCATGATACAAGTCTAAAAGAGACTCCACGAGCTTAATATCTTCTTCTGAGGTCCAAAATCTTAACTTTGGAGGTTGTGATACCATTTAACTATTAAAACAAAATACTAAACAGTAAAAATATAGTCAATTAAGTGCAAAATAGCAGCAAACAAAATTTTTAATTTGCACAACCAAAGTATTAAGTAACGAACTTATGCACATGCATAGACATACAAATTTAATGCATATACATAAAAATTGTACCAATATCAGACAAATTAAACTCAAATAAAATTATAGGTGATAATAAAATAAATCCTCCATGTCACATTCAAAATGATATTTCAATATAATTTCAAAAGTCTCAACAAAGACTAAAATACAACAAAATTCTAGTAAAATAGAAATGAGTATTACATCTATTTTCCATGTCATTTATCTACTTGTTGTCCACTAATTATACATCTACTAAGCTAAGTTTGCCCTCCATGCATTCCACTCTTCCGAAGTTTCGATGCTCGATATTGAGCTTCCAAGTGATTCGACCCTAGTTACAACATCAAATGAGTCCTCAAAAGGATCACATGGCATCTACCTCCCAATAAAATTGTGTAACAAGTAACATACCATGATAATCCTATTTTGAGTCTTAATAGGATAAAATGAAGAACTCCTAAGAATTGCCCATCGATTTTTCAACATGCCAAAGCATCTTTCAATAACGTTTCTAACGGATGAATGCTTTATATTAAAAAATTCTTTTGGGTTAGTAGGTTGGTAGCTTTCCCTTCAATCATTGAGGTGATATCGTTGTCCACGATAAGGAGCAAGAATCCCGGGCTATTAGCATACCCAGCATCCACTAGATAGTAGTAACCTATAGAATTAAGAAATATTAAGTTTTAGCTAACCAAAGTTTCATATTGAACAACTTGTTTACTTTTAGTACATGACTTACCATTTGGGACATTCAAACCATTTGTTTTCTGTAGAGCCTCATGAAGGACTCTACCATCAATAGCTGACCCTTACCAACCAGCTAAAACATAAATGAATTGCATATCTTGAGAATATACTCCTTAAACATTAGTGGCAATCTCCCTTTTTTCGATTCCAATACCTAAGTTTATCCACTGTAAGCACCCTCACTCTAATATATGTTCCACCTAATTCTCATAAACAATTCTATTATCAATGCCAAATGAAAAAAATAAATAATTATTTATATCATACAACATATTTAGCATATAGGAAAAATAAATATAACAATGATATGTACCCTAAACCATTTCCATCTATCATTAATAGAGTTTTTTGAAACTGGCTCAGGCTTTTTCAATAATTCTCCATGGAGCCGTATGAAAAAATGCAATACATTGTGAAAATACTTACTAACAGTGACTCCTGATCTTAAAAATTTAAACCTAATCACTTTGTTCTTCATATGATGCACTATTATATGTAAAAACATGGCAACTTGCTCATCAACTAATAAATGTTTTGCTGGTTTTAAAAAATGAAAGCAGAATGCAGTTTTTGAAGTAAATCCTTTTTATTAGGTATTGGATACCTAATCCATTTTAAAGCTTTATTTAAGGGATTGTAATTTATCACAAGTCTAGGAGTTCCACGTTCGATCTCAGAATTTTTATTAACATAAAACGCGGCACATGACCAAAGTGATCTAGATTTTACAATGAGTCCTTTTGTTTCTAGATCTTTTATTTCTTCTTTACACTGTCGTTCTAAATCCATATTCATTTGAATTGGTCGAGCTTTAGTAGGTATTTGTCTTTCATCAAAAAAATTTTCATATGGCAAATCCACCAGGTGTTGTTTTCTATTCCAAAAAGCAGAGGGTAGATCAGCACATATTTCTTTTTGAATAAGATCTTTGAAATCTTCCTTTCTAATGAAGGAATGCTTGAGCATGACTCTTTATCAGAAAATCTAGATGAGGTAGATCTTCTGAATGATAATTTGACTTTACCATCAGAATACTGAGTCACATTTTGCAACTCTGTATTTAGCTCAAGTTGTTTCGGAATCACTGGTGCAGTGGCTCCTTCAAGAATCCATTCCTCTTGAAGATTGACATCTTTCCATTGGATTGGTTTTGGAATGACAGTGTTTGCTTTAGACAAGTCAGTCTGTAAGAGAAGAGTTTCATCTCTTTTTTACTGGAACTTATGCTGTGTACTAAATGCAGAGACCATTGCCTTATATGAGATTTTAAAATATATATATATATATATATATATATATATATATATATATATAATTAAATTTGTGCTATAAGTTTTAGTTATTAGTTTACATGATTTGTCTTGAATCCGTCATATAGGTCAGGGTGGGTTGTGTCATTTGATTTCTTTTTCTCCTATTTTGATTAGGCATGTGTTTCGAGATGGCACTTTTGCTACAAATGTCTTGGCCAATTGGACGTATACTCATCGAGTTAGTCATCATTTCTTGTGTTTTCGAGATCTTTCTGCAGGCTTATCTAGTATTATCTGTTTGGATGCGCAGACTATTCCTTATGTTAGACGTTAGGACTGATAGTTTTTTTATTCCATTTGATCATTTTACACTTCTCTTTCTATTCTTATGTACGTACTTTTGTTTTAAGAGGTTTGATTTATATCTCTCTTTGTACGTATTTACTTATTTATTGATTTATATTACAGATAAGGGTCCGGTCTAACCCCCACCTCTTGGTGGTTTTTATCCAAAGAAAAAAGATAATAAACATATATCTATTCAATTAAAGGTCATATATGTATATGATTTTTTTTATAAGTTTATGTATATGATTTTAATTGTGAGTCTTCAAGTGAAAAAACTTGTGTAATAACAATTTTATTTAGTAAGGTTGTATTGAGTATTTAGGTGGGTTAGTAGTGTAAAATTTAATTTTTTGAATTTTAATAGTGAGTTTATTTAATAAATGAGTTTAACACGTGAGTTACCGGATTTAAATAGCCTCTCTCTTAATTTTTTTAATAATTAATTGATCCTTATACAAAGTTACATCTAAGGAAAATAATTTAAAAACAAAAAATTAATCTATTTTTACCTGGTTTTATGATCACCCGCAATCTTTCTGTCAAGATTATCTAATGTCTTATCAATTTTATTACATTGATCAAAATTTAAAATGTCACAACAAAAAACTTTAAAAAATACAACAACTAACTAGAAGAAAAAAATGAATAATGTTGAATTTTACTCCGGAAAGCAAGCTAGGACTGTAAATCATCCATGTTAGAAACTTACTTATTGGACTAATGTTGTCTCTTAGTTTTATAGCAATTTTGATTATTAGATATAATGCTCTGATTTTGCAGTTTTGATTAATGGTTTGAAAAATGAATGGGAACAAAGAAAAAGAGAAGAAAATTAAAACAATAATATTGGGGGGGGGGGTCCCAACTTAAATCTCAATATTATGTGCTATTTATTTATTGGGTGATAAATTTTAAAAGTTTATAAAACTACTTAACTATTATCCAAAAAATGAATGTTACATCAGTTGAAATTTAAATTATGACTTAAATATTGAAATACATATCATTACTAAATTAAAAAAAAAAAGAGTACTTTTGGCATTTTTAGAGATAAGTGAAGTAAAACTTTTAATTTTAAATTTTAATAAGCAGTTTATTCATTGAGAAAGTGGTTTCAACTATTCACACTCTTTAGAAATTTTAGTGGAATGTATTTAAAACTAGGGTGTTTTTGGGTTAATGTGATGAATTTGGTGATGGGATTGTGAGTCCTTTAGGAGAAAAGTGAAGATAAAGTATTTTAATAATTTTGAATTTAATTTTTTTAATATAATAATAATAAAATTATTTTTTGAATTTTTTGCTAATGAACAAAATTATTAGTAAAATATTGAGATGGGGATTTAAGAGTTGAAATATTGGTATATATAGACGTTTACAAAATAAAGAGAAAGAAACATTCAATTTACAAAATAAAGAGAAAGAAACATTCAAATGATGGGGGGGGGGGGGGGGGAGAGCATAAAGAGAATTTAACAAAACTAAGAAATCTTTGCGAAGCTATGTGTTTACATGCTGAATTTTTCTTTTCAGAAATGATATGGATTTTTTTAAATAAACAAAATGAGTAGAAAACTATTATCATTTTTTTTATTTGTGATCGCATAGTAATTGTTTAATTGATAACAAAAATAATAAAACAATTGATTTCATTAAAAATTCTAATATTGGTCAAATTTTAATGACTTAGGGCCCGTTTGTGATTGTAGTTGAAATTAAATAAGCTGCTTATTTAATAATTTTCGATAAAAATAGTGTTTGGTAAATTTTGTAAAAGTAGTTTATTTCATAATTTTTTCTATTTTATCAGTAGCTTTTAAAAGCAGATAGGGGGTTGTTTTTCATAAGCAGCTTATTTAATAAGTTACCATACCTTTTTAAAATTCCTATTATAACCCTAGATTTTAATAAAAAGATAATTATATCTTATTTATCCATAAATCCTAATATATAAATCATACCTTTATCTTTATCATATTTTATGTAACAGATTATAAAGTTCTTTAATTTTTTTAATTGAGTTTTTTTATGTAATTTTACATATTTAAGAAAAAAGATATGTCTAAACAATTTTATTAAACATGTTCTAAAAAAAAGTAATTAAAACTTATGTCTATTTTGGTCATTATATAATAAAACAACACTTTCGTAATAAAATTTATCAAACACATACACTCTACTTTTCAAACTCACAGCGACTGCAACAACACAGTTTACCAAACGCTAAGTTACTTTTTTAATCAGCAAATTATTTTATCTGCACAGCTTATTTCATCAGCCTCCGCAATCCCAAATTAGTCCTTAATTTGTTAGATAGGGTTGGAATTTAATAATTTATTAAGGGATAATTTGGGTTTATAAAATACATTTAGGTAAAAAAAAACATTTCAAAAACTAGGATTGAATGAGATGATTTTATCAACAGTTATTTAAAAATTTCTTACTAAATCAAGATTTAACTTTTGACTTTACAAAATGGGTCACCTTAAAATACTGTCGTAAAAATTACAATACCACCATTGGTATAAACATATATCGTTAAATTTAATTAGCAGTTCACAAAATTAAAAGTTAGTTACGAGAATATTTTAATTTCAATTATTCAAAATTTAAACTTACTAGTTATCAAATGTATTAAACATGTTTTATCCTCTCATTATTATCTCTTCTTCAACAAAAAAACTATTAGATTAATAAATATTGTAATAAATAATTCAACCCTTCCTTAGCTAATGGGTAACTTCAAAAAAAAAAAAACCTAGACAATGAATAAAATTAAGAATTCAAAATTATATTCTTACAATTATAAATGACAAAAAGGTTATGTATTAACATATATTGTTGAAGATTGAATAATCCATATTTATTATTTACACATATAAATTAATTTGTATATTTGCATATTTAATTTTTAACTTTGCTAATGATTTAGAAAATATTTATCAAATTATAAAAAATAAAAGTATATCAATGAACTTGAATATTAAGTATTAAATAATTAGTTATAATTTATAAAAAATAAATCAATGGTAAAATTTAAAATATTTAAATCCAAGAATCTATAATGACTCTATAATCAATATTATAAAAATTCATACAGTGCCATAGAAAAATCCTTACAAAATTACTTTTAATCATCTCAACAACAATAACAAATTAGCCAGAGCTTGCGTTAGCGGTCAAAACAAAGGCATGCATATATTTATTTATTTTTAATTACATGAGACAATTGCTCATATTACAACTCATATTACATGATATTACTATTAATATTTATAATTAGACAATTATATTTTATAACAGATAGTACTATCTCCACTCAATTATAAAATTTTGTAAAAAGAATGAAATTAAACCTCCAAAATTATTTTTTTGGGGGGTTCAAACACCTACTTTCATCCATTTAAGAGTTAATATTCTCCCACTAGGCTAAAGGCTTATTGGAGGGTATGCATGTTATCTGTGCGGGATTCAATTATTAAATTTTAGCTAAAAAAAGTTCAATAATATAGTGCTTATTATAAGTAAAAGAGACTGAATTGAGGGTGAGTTTACTACTTCTGAAAATGTGATGTTTTCTGAACCTAGAAGGGGGTTAGTTTGAAATTAATACTAAAAAGCAGGCAAAGTATAAAGTCAAGAGACTCGAGGAAGGTGGTAGAACAAGGCCATACTATAAAATTCAAAGGCGTGTTTGGTTGTGTTCAAATAAATTTTCATAGAAAGGAAAGAAAGAAAAAAAGAAAAAAGAAATCAATGGCTGTGAATATATCCTCAAGTGTTCTCAAATGGAATGCAATTGCCGTTTATGACCGAATTATTCGTGCTAGCCAGAAACGGCGTCGAGTCCCAAGTCGATAAGATTCCCGGTCGGTTCTTTTTTGTGGTCTTTAATTGGATTTTAATTTAATTTATATGAGGATTTTGATTTTAGTTAATTCAAAATGCCAACAATAATAATAATTAACAGTGGCAAATGTGTAATTTGAACAGCAGAAGTGGTGAAGTTAAAGCAAAGGGGACAATTTGTTTGTCAAACATACGCTTGGTATTTGTTGCTGATAAACCCGTTGGGAGTTTTTTTGCCTTCCACATGCCCCTGTATCGTATTGCAATTTTCTTTATGAGTGATGATACAGTTACAAAATTTTGTGATATAAAGTTGTTATTAATAAATTATGTGTCATGTGACAACCAACGTATTATATATTCATGAATGCCGTGTAATAATCACATTAACAATGGTATAAAAACATTCAGTAATTTTAAATCTTAAAGAACCACATTAATGATTTGCAACACATTATTTATTTTATTTTATTTTATTTGATTGACTAGTATCTAGTTTGTAAAGTAGATGTATTTTAGTTCCTAAAATACGAGTTAGTTATCAAATCAGTTTGTATTTTAGAAAACTTATCCAGTAGCCAGTAGGCCTGTATGGTCTCAACAATCTCTTCTGTTTGTTAACATCTATTTAATTATCTTTTTTTTTTTTTACTTGTTGTATGTTAGATTTGTTCGAATTTAAGAATATCTTGGATAAAATAACTTCTCTTTTTTTTTTTTCTTAAAACGTTATTCCAGCAGTTACAACTTATGAAAGTAACGATAAGGTTTTTGAATAATATTTGAAAATATAAAAAGTTAATTGTATACTTAATTTAAACAATACGTACTAAATGAGCATTTCCTCCTAGTTTGCTACTGTCAATAATGCATTGTTTTGACTTACTAGATTTCGGACATCTGTTGTAGTGGCAAAAAAATTGGATGTTAATTAATTGAGTTAACAGGAAAGCAACAGTAGATGAGATACAAAACTTATCTGATTTTAAGCTTTGATTTGTCTCACTTCTCACAGCTCTACATTCATGATGAAAAATTTAACCACCCAATATTCCAGTGCAACAATATTTCTGGTCTTGTGCAGCCGTATAATTTTTCCAGGCCTTAAGCTTGTTATGTAGCAAACAATGTTGGTTGTTGATCAGGCTTATTTCAGCACGACTTTTTTTGTTTTTTTTTTTTCCGAATTTCAGGTGGTACCAGAGAATGAACACAGACCTCTCTACTCGACTCACTCTTTCAAGATTTTATTCGAGGAAGGGGGGTTGTGGAACTTTTGTTCCACTTTTGTTCTACTTTTCTTCAATCTGATCTCTTCAGTTAGACGATATAATGAACAATCAAATGCAGCACCAGATCAGCCTCGTGTGGATCCTTTACAAGCGGCGCAGGCTCCAGTCGATGAAATGATGAGACATGCGTAAGTGGCATATACATTCTCGCTAGCGTAGATGATTTAATTGAGGGCTTGCTGTCACCAGTTCGCATTCTCTCGTTCATTTTGCAGATACATTGATCCCAATGATCCTACGTGAATTTTCATGCAGCAGCCGAACCCAGAATCTCAGCTAAGGCGGCGCACGTATCAGTCCCACCCTGACCCAGTTGAGCACTCCATCCAGTTCTAACTTTTACGGTCTACTTCAACACATGCATTTATGGATGGTATGTTGCAATAAATCTGTTTTTCATCTCTGTATTATTTTTCTCACGTTCTTATGCCTTTTCTCCTCTCAAATCAAATCACACGCTCTCGCAGCTACTACGCAGGACATTCCAAGTTAACATACGCCATAGTTGTTTTGTTGCAGTAATATCTTTTTTTTTTTGGGTGCTACCATGTTCTTTTCTTCCGATCATTTATGTGTATTTTCATAAGGGTAGATTTCGTATTACCTCAATTAACTATCTTCACATTTCCCTTATTTTTTAAAACCTCAAGTTACTCTCATTTTTATTCAAAAGATAAGAGAAAAACCATATTCGTTTAGGTTAAGATTTGATTCGTTTATTCGATTTGATTTTATACGAATTAAATGGGTTTGAATTTGAACAAATTGATTTATTTAATAAATCAGTGAATTCGATTTGATTTGCTGAATAAATGAATTGAGTCGGGGTCTAAGTTTATTTATTCATTTATTCGTTTAAAACTTATTTAATAAATGAGTTTAAATGAGTGATAAATGAATTGAATACAGTCTATTTGTTTAAAATTTATTTAATTAAATTATTTATTTATCTTTAAATTTGTATTAAATTTTTTTAAATTTTAAATATTAATTTACTAATTATTAATGATAATAAGACAAAATGTATAGGTGAAAACAAAAATTAGGGCTTTTTACTTTGTCATTTCCACTCTTTCTTTCTCTTCTCTTGGCCATATCTTCTCTTGGTCTCCACCCTCCTTGCAATTTCTTTTTGTTTGTTGTCAAGAGAAGCTAGCACCATCTCACCTAATGGTATTGTGGTAAGCTCTTATCTTTTTGTGTTTTTTTTTTTTTTTTGAGCTACGAACTTATTTTTAATTTTGCCCAAGTAGCTTCCAAACTTTGTCAAGATTTTGCTAGGCAAATGGGTTTGTTATAATGGCAATGGCCACAAAAAAAATTATGAAAATGACCAAGATTTGAGCAAGAAAGTAGGCTTCTTTTGAGTTATAAACCCTTTTTTTATATCGGTAATGGACTAATGGAGTAATGGGGTTTATAAAGAGAACATGATCAAACAAAAGTAAAAATGGTGGAGAGTTTGAGTGGATGATGTTTTGAGATGTTTTATTTTTTTCCTTATTAAGAATTTGTAATTTAATTTGGTGTTTAGATGACTGTATGTTTTAATTTTAGAATATAGTTTGAATTATTTTTATTTTGCTTTTTATATTTTATTTTACTTAATTTTTTTATTAATTATATTTTGTAAACAAATTTATATTCAATTTGATTCATTATGGATTCATTTATTATGGAACAAACGAATAATAAACGAATCTAAATTTGATTCGATTTATTTATTAATTCGACTAAATGAATCAAATTAAATATTCATTTAATAAATGAATTGAATCTGAATTTTAAGATTTCGATTCGTTTAATAAACGAATCAAATCCGAATCAGTAGAATTTTGATCCAATTTGTTTAATAAACGAATCAAATCCAAATCAGTAAAATTTTGATCCAATTAGTTTAAAATTTGATTTGAATTCAATTCATTTATTAGTTTTGACACTCTTAGGAAAATGGGGTGGATTGATGAATTATTTTTTTCAATCTTTTTAATAAAAATGGGATAAAGATTTTAAAAGTAAGGAGTGATTAGATAATCTGAAATTGACCACGTCGCTCGAATTTGGAGCCATTGTTTATCCGAGCTTATCCAAAAATCCATTTAGGTTGAATTTTGGACTGGGCTGGCAATTTTGGGCTGGATCTTATGCATCTGTATGCACTATATGCATTTCCATGTGTTCCCTTTTATAGTGGGCAATTATTTGATTTTGTTTTTTGTTTCTTAAATACAACAATTTGAATTATTTGAATGGTAAGATTTCATTCATTTTTTCCCTTATAAGACATGTTAATAGTGTACCCCCATTATAGTTCTCCGTTATATTAGACGTATATTAGAAGATATAATTTATCGATCAATTTTATTCTCAATTTCCTTAAAAGTAAAAACAAATATCTTCATTTACTATACGTGTTTTTTTCTTTTATTTTATTTTATTTGGTGAAGCATTAGAGATTGCTAGAAACACAAGCAGATATTAATTTTTTTGGAGAAAAAAAAGTGCTTTACAATATAACACAAAATTAAGATTTTGGTTGGATTAGAATTAGACAGAATTAAACATTGTGATCTGTTTCCAATTACAGCATTATTTATCTATATTTTGATCTCTTCAATATTCACACTTCACGTAATGCCTATTTATGAAAGGCGTCCATTAAATAATTTATCTATACAGCCAAGAGGTTTAACTAATTTTCAGTTTCCATTGATTTTCTTTTCTTTTTTGACCTCTCATCTTTTACTTTTTCAAAACTAGAAAAATATACTTCAATTTTTTTAATCCTGAAAAGAAGATCATTTAAAAGTTGGAGAATTTGTGAAATGGCAATGAGATGGAGCCTGATACTATGTGTGGCAAGTGTAACATGGAAAGCTGTAATGGAGTGGTTCTCAACATGCTATGCTGTGGCCGATCATATTGCTCATTCTTTACTTGAAGATGAAGAAAATTTTCATATCGATTAATTGTTTTTTCTTTTTCTTTTTTTTTTCAATTACAGTTTTCTTCTATGTTCAAATTTCTGAATATTTGGATTCTTTGTTCTTCAACTTGGAATCGGCATAAGATACTTGATTTTACTTCTATATGTTTTTTTATTTTATTTCTTTTTTCTTAATTCTAAACTTTTGAAAGAGATGAACAATTCAGTTAGTGCATATTTGAAATTATTGTGTAAGTGGATCGTCAGATAATTACTCATTTGAATATGTTTTACTTCCAAATTGTGCTTGATAATCACTTATTTGATGGTTATCAATATAATAGGTGTTAACAACACTAATCAATATACTTAATGAAAACAATTTAATTATTCAAACATGAGTAATGATATACTCACAAACTCTTGTATAAATTTATTTTGTATAAATTAATATGGCGTGATAATATTAGTTGAATTAAATATCTTTTAACCCACATGATTTATTTATATTATTTTATATCTTTATTCAATCAATGAATTAATATTATATCATAAATTTACATAAGAATTTATAATTGTATCATCACTCATCAAACAGGGAGTAAATTTTCAAATATTCGCTTATTTAAAGGTTTATATTCTAAACGCAACGTTCTTTGCATTAACTGGTAATATACACAAAAAAAAATCTGTTATTTTTTTTCCAAAATTTTTGACCTTTGGTAATTGGTAAGATTTTTTTTAAAAAATTATTTACAAACTTGTTTGTGCAACATTTGTTCA
This sequence comes from Citrus trifoliata, assembly GCA_018350135.1. Lineage (NCBI taxonomy): Eukaryota > Viridiplantae > Streptophyta > Magnoliopsida > Sapindales > Rutaceae > Citrus > Citrus trifoliata. The sequence goes on from VKKW01000072.1 coordinate 595,666, forward strand.
TTGTAGCAACAACTTTGTTACTAGTAACAAAAAACTTATAAATATTATAAATATCCCTAGTTGAATTGTAGACGAACCCTTAAATCGAATTTGAAAGCTAATGCTGTTTATTCGTTAATTGAATGCAACCCTATCAATTTTTCACCTTTGACCTTAGCAATTTTTCACCTTTGCAATAACTGAGTGCAATTTCAAGAACCAAAGGAATTCAGTCCTAATGATACAAATGAAATTCCAAAGCACTAAGGACTGACATATCTAATTGGAATTAAATTGTATAATATAAATGGCACAACCCATGCATCCAATTAAATTATGACCAAGATCGCACACCGCATGATTACAGGAATGGGCAAAAAGGAGGAAAAATAAATGTATCAAGAAGAAAAATGAAAATTGAATACAAAGGAGAGTCAGAGGGTTAGAAACAGAATGCTCGCTTAAATCCTAGATGGCTGCAAATCTGTGATGCGAGTGATTATAGTACAACAACTGCCTACTGCTGACTTTGGCCATGTGGTGGTGGACCTGGTGGAGGTGGCGGGGCCATACCAGATTGATTACCCGACTGCAAATAAGCAAGCTTATAATACGTTAGCTTCTTTAGAGCCGGCATACAAAATTTACTTCCAAGAACAATTATGGGAATAAAGTCAAAATGTAAAATCCAACTCCACCATGAAGATGGAATGGAATTATGGAGTTCCAATTAACATTACTTTATTAAAATGAGGGCTGCCTCACTTGATATATATATATATATATAGAGAGAGAGAGAGAGAGAGAGAGAGAGAGAGATGGGTCAGCTAAATGGTTAGTGCTTGTCAGGCACAACATTGATTTCAATAAACTAGAGTCTGGGGATTTATATCAATCTCCAATCTCAGGTTTGATCACTGCAGCATCAAATTTAGGGCTTACCTGGAAGGGATTATATCCTGGCATCATTGGCATTTGTCCTTGTGAACGGTTGAATGCACCACCCTGTGGATACATTTGGGGCCCACTTGAATTTGGAGGGCCCTGCATGCCATTTGGAAAGCCTCCAACTTGAGGAGGTGCACCACCCCCAGAGTGCATGGGGTTCATGCCCATATAATGGCCTTGTTGCATTGGTGGAGCCATCTGATTCATAGATCCTTGCATCCCCTAAACTTGGAAGCCAATTTTTGATTAGCAACATTGAAATACATTTGGAACAAAGAAGAAAGAAAATCTACAGACTGTGGTTTTGTAGAAAGCTTTCAAAGCGGACTTGTCCTTTTAAACAATCCAAAGTAACCACGAGAAAAACTTTCTGAGAAAATCTGCTTTGATGTTTGAATGTAATGGATTTTTTGGAGTTTATTGTTGAGAAATCAGTGTAAAATTTAGAAAGAAAAACTGTCTAATGCAATTAACATACAGGCACAAGTGTTATCGCATAACACACAAAAAAATCTCTTTTCTGCAACTACTACATTAAGAATAGAAACCAAACAAATAAGATGTCGGTCAGCTATTAGCAACATCGGTGATGCACCAAGGTTCATCACAAACTCCTTTACACTTGAAATCTTACAATAACTAGTAAGAACTAAGGGTTACAATTTTAGCAAAATATAACCTGGTCAGAATTATTATTTTTTAGTTCTCAAAAGCTATTTTCAAAAAACTAGCATGCTAAATTCTTCCAAATAACTTCTGAGAAGTAGGCTTCCCACAGACAACTTTTTTAAAGTCACTAGACTTTGGAAAAGCAAAGTCAGAATAGATTCAACACTGATAACATGTTATAATTCATTATTAACAGAATTTTCTCAGAAACTTTACAATTAAATTTAAATCTCAATGATGCTCTAAAGGTCAGTTGAAATTTTGAAAGTAGTATCCTTTAATTTTTTCACAACTGGCTATTTACAATTAATTTTCATTTTCTCATCTGTTAAGATAACAATGGCACAAACTCTATAGCCTGGTGCAAAGAGCAATATCAAACATCAAATATTGGGAGGTGAAGATAATCCATCTAAGGTTCATACCCAACACATTTCATTCAAATTTACACGGCTGATATGAAGAAAATGCGAACTCATAATAAACCACCCAAAGACGTCTTTCTTGTTCATGAAAAGAAGAAACCTTCACATCAATGTGACAAATCAAAACTGATAGATAAATTGCATACGAGAGGAAAATCAACAAATGAAAAGTAGAGTTGTGCACAGTATCATACCACAGGAACAGGCATTGACATTGGATGCGATGAAGGCGTGGGCAAAGAACCTGGCATGCCAAGTTGGGGCATTTGAGGTGGTGGACGAGATATATGCGGATGTTGAAGCATGGGCAAGTGGGATGGAGGCTGCAGCTGTGGCATATTTTGAGGTGGCATTGCCAAATGGGGCATTTGCTGTGGGTGTCCCTGATGCTGTTGCGGTGGCATCGGTGGAGGATTTTGTTGATATCCCTGCTGCTGATTGGCTGTAAGAAGAGAGGGATGTGGACCAGGTGGAAGAGGAGGTGCTCCTAAAGGCATGGAAAGAGGCTGCTTTTGCTCCCCCTGAGCTGATGAATCAAATGATGGAATAGATAATGGCATAGCAACTCCGACCCCGGGGATAGTTCCTTCATTTCGAGTCAGTCCTGGAGCAAATGGTCCTGGAGTTGTTGGTCCTTCTGGCACAGGGAAATTTCCAGGCATCCGGCCAGCAAAGGCAGCATTTTGTTCACCATAACCTGAAATAATTTAAATATTTAGAATGATCATGGGAAAGGGAAAAGAGAGAAAATTTTAACTGCTGGTGTTGACTAGTAAAATAACATCAAGCACTTATAAAATCAGAATCAAATATGCCACAGAATTAAAATCATTTTTTGGATTTTCCTTTTCCATCATTTAATTCATACAAGTCAAATCTACAGAACTTGGGCCATACAGCTCCAGCATACAAAAGAAAATAACCAGAAGAGGAGGACAAGGTGAGAGGATAACAACCTTGGTTCTGACCCATGTTAAATTTATCACGAGCAGTGTCCCCAGGCCTATTCCTACACCAAAACTTTGTAGTGTGATCATTGCTACCACTGCAAAAGAAACGGTTTCAGTCACAAAAGAGGTGGCCAAGCTTGATAAATACACAGTGACAGATAAAACCATCACAAGAATGTTAACCGGGAGAAAGCTGTGGACAAATTTAAAAACACAACCATCTCTTATGTTTAATTTAGTATTACTATGGAGCAGGATCGTGTCAGTGAAAGATACACAGAGAGCAATGGCTGGTCACAGAGCTGAGAAACCAGAAGCATCATTGTCATAATCTAGCAAAAAGTTGACAGCACCAACTAAATGTTATGAGACCTCTACAAGCATTTTCAATAACTCAAATATTCTACTAATGGCTACAAACAAGCATTAAATATTACGATAAACTGATGCCAAAAAAAATCAGCAACTAAACTGTAGCAAAAGATGAGATATAATACAGAAAAATGCTGAAGAATTGGACCACAGAAAAAAAAGGGACAGACCACAGATTACAGTAAGTGGACTAAACATAATTTCAGTTGATGTCTCAAGACATTAAGCAAAAGAGAAATCTTTTTTCCTTGAGAGGTATCAAAAGATAGAAATAAACATGAAATTGTCTTTACCTACAAAGAAGATATCCGATGGGATGCCATGCCAAGTCCCATACAGTGTTATCATGTACGTTATGAATTTCAACTTGCGGAGTTTCATGCCTGAGAACCAGAATAATTTTTTAGTAGTCATGTAGCTACAAATCCCTATGAAAATTCATTCCAAATCTCAGAGAGTAATAGAAATTGCAATAACATGTCAAGACATCATATCTTTTACTAGTGAAATCAATCTCATCAAAAGCTAAATAAAATTTCCAATGTCAGAGCAACAAAACATAGCCAGCACCCCTCCCCCCCCCCCCCCCCCCCCCCCCCCGCCCCGCTTCCCAACAAATAAAGAAGATTTGCAGACAAAAAGCTTGCAAACTTAGTGAAGTCCACAATAGATTGGGCCCTAATCTATGTTTAGCACATACTCAAATAACCAATAGTTTAGTAGTATTTCTATCAGTCCTAGCAGCAAATTTCTCCACTCAACCAGAAGCAATTCTTTCCTTTCTCTAATGTACGGTAGTGTGAATTTTTTTTTTTTTAAAAAAAGGATCCAATGACGAAAACCCTTCAGGCAACCAAGCCTTTACCCTTCTCCGCCCACCAATAAACAAAGCCAATAAGGGAACAAAAAAGAAACCAGTTCAAAATACTGACACAAGGAAACAAAATATATAATAGAACACCAGCTCAGGCATCTCAAAATTTCTAAAATCT